>CM035850.1:75387525-75760025 GCA_020510985.1 Pholidichthys leucotaenia | reverse complement strand
GAGAGCTCAGCGAAGAGGCTAAAGAAGCTCTAGTGCAGCGAACAGCTGTATCAAGTCTGGATGAACCACCAAATTTTGATGAACTAATGGCAGCTATCAGGACAACACAGGATGGTAAAGCTCCAGGAAGGGATGGAATTCCAGCAGAAGTGTGGAAATTTGGTGGTGTTCAGCTGACCAACTGCCTGCACAAGGTCATCCAAGAGATATGGGATGCCCAGAAAGTACCTCAAGACTGGAAGGATGCAAGTATTGTGTCTTTGTTCAAGAAAGGTGACAGGAAAGATTGTGGAAATTACCAAGGTATATCACTGCTAGCTGCTGTTGGTAAGATTCTCTCACGTGTACTACTTAACAGACTCAGTGAACACATCTCGCAGAATGTACTACCGGAAACCCAGTGCGGCTTTAGAAGTGGAAGAAGCACAATGGACATGATTTTCTGCTTGAAACAGGTTCAAGAAAAGTGTATCGAACAGAACATGTCGCTTTATGTAGTCTTCATAGACTTCAGTAAAACCTTTGATACTGTTTCGCGACAAGGACTTTGGCAGGTACTCAAGAAATATGGTTGTACAGAGAAGTTTGTCAGCCTGATCGAGGCACTCCATACAGGTATGCAAGCAAACGTGGCAATGAGTGGTTCAGTATCTAAAGACTTTTCAGTAAGCAATGGGGTGAAACAAGGGTGTGTGCTGGCACCTACACTCTTCTTGCTATATCTGGCAGCCATGCTTGAGGTGGCCTTCAAAGACACTTCAGAAGGAGTATACATTCAAACAAGGAAAGAAGCAGACTTGTTCAATGTGGCACAGTTTAAAGCCAAGAGTAAGACATCGATAAAGGTAGTAAGAGAAATGCTCTTTGCCAACGATAGTGCTCTAGTTGCACACAGCATGGAAGATATGCAATCTTTAGTGGAGAAATTTGCAAGAGCAGCTAGCCAATTCAGTCTCCAAATCAACATCAAGAAGGAGAGTGCCTTTATCAACCACCAAAGTTCCAGTTATCAACATCACTACCAGAAGAGATCAGCAATAGTACAGAGCCACTAGTCAAGTGCAAGACTTTCAAGAACCTAGGGAGTACTGTTTCAGAGAATGCTAGGCTGGAGGATGAACTATCTCTCAGAATGGGAAGAGCGAGCGCTGTGTTTGGAAACTTGAGGGAGAGACTGTGGAACAATCGACATGTGTCTATCCGTGTGAAATGCAAAGTGTACAGAGCGACAGTACTGGCTACTCTATTGTACGGTGCTGAAACTTAAGATATGATAAGATAAGCCTTTATTAGTCCCACAATGGGGAAATTCCAAGATTGCAACAGCACAGGGATAGCAACACTCAGAGCAACAATCAGAGGGCAAGAAAAAACAAGAACATTGAGTAAACATATGTACATATTACTATAAATATAAATATATATATATATATATATATATATATATATAGACACACAGTGCGGAGCATTATGGTTGGTGAATGTGCAGCAGAAAGTCTAAGCTCTCTCTCCGCGGATGCGGCGGGCCAGCTGGAAGTCTTTGGGCATGATGGTGACCCTCTTAGCGAAGAAGAGACCCACCAGGTAGGCCTCGCTGGCCTCCTGCAGAGCCATGACGGCGAAGCTCAGGAAGCGCAGGTCGGTCTTGAAGTCCTGAGCGATCTCCCTCACCAGGCGCTGGAAGGGCAGCTTACGGATGAGCAGCTCCGTGGATTTCTGGGAGCGACGGATCTCTCTCAGAGCCACGGGCCTGTAACGGTGAGGCTTCTTCACTCCGCCGGTGGCCGGAGTGCTTTTCCGAGCAGCCTTGGTGGCTAGCTGCTTCCTGGGGGGCTTTTTCCTCCAGTAGATTTTACGGGCGGTCTGCTTGGTTCTTGCCATCGCTCTTTATTATTCTGTCTTATATTTCTTGCACGCCGCCTAAACTCCAGCCCGGCACCCGCGTCGTTTTCACTACAGCTCCCGGTATGTCGAGTTTCCCCATTAGCACCGGGCGGTGGCCGAGTGCTAGCTAGCACCAGCTCCTCCCTGCTGTAACGTCTCCCGCTGTAAACAGTGGCTCCGTCTGCCAACTCGGGAGACCCCTGGGGCGATCTGTGTGTCCGTGATATATATATAGAGTGAAAGGTGTAGAAAGAAGAAGGAAGACAAAAAAAAGGCTGTTGCAACGGGCAGCCGACTCGTGTGGCGCCGCCGGTCCGGCGGAACCGGAGGCGACTTGGACTGTCTACAGCAGGGGTGTCAAACTCATTCCACGGAGGGCCAAGACCCTGCAAGTCTTACCTCCACCCAGTGTCTTCAGCAGGTGTTTTCATTGATCAGCAATCAGTGGGAAGAAATTCAGTGAAATCACCTGTTGAAGACACTGGGTAGAGGTAAAACCTGCAGGGTCTTGGCCCTCCATGGAATGAGTTTGACACCCCTGGTCTACAGAGTGCAGGTGAAGAAACTCCATGCGTACATGATGAGACACCTTCGAGCCATAATGAACATCTCATGGAAAGACAAGATAACACAGAAGTGTTGAAACAAGCTGGTCTACCATCAATGGAGGACATGCTAATACAGATTAACCTGAGATGGCTTGGACATGTTTAGAGGATGGACCACCAGCATCTCCCTCAGCAGTTACTCTACTCACAGTTATGCGACAGCAAACGCAATCAAGGTAGACCAAGGCTCAGATTTAAAGACAGTGTAAAAAGAAACTTGAACAAGTTGGACATAGACAGGAGTTCCTGGCAGCAGAAGGCTAAGGACAGAGCTGTGTGGAGGAATCTGATCAGACCTAAATGAAACAGTCATTGTCGCCCACGACAGACTGCTATGATGATGATGATGATGATGATGATGATGCTGTGTAATGAAATTACTGTTTAAAAATTCAGTAATGCATTACAGTTACTGAAATTTGATGAGATGTGTTATACTCGTTTTATTAATATGGATAGATATTTTCAACACAAATAAATGAATATATAAACTGACCCTACCGTAGCTGAGACAAGCTGTCAGTCGACGTGACCTGTTGCAGAGAGCCAAGTTTCACTACTGAGTGGAGGAAAAGATGAAACTACTTTGTTTTTGTGGAAATAGAGGATTAGGGTCACTGTAGCGTGAGGGCTCATTTTCAAGTGTTTTATTTTTAGAAAGGTGCACTTTTGGCTTGATACCAATACCAGTGTTGAAAATAATAAGTTTGGCAATGGCTGGTGGCAGTAAGCTGATATGATTATTTTTGTCTTCATCTATTCCATCTATAATGCCAGGGAGACAAAGAAATATTTGTATTAAACATGACTGAACTGAAATACTTAAAATGGTCGGTCCTAGATTTCCTTTTTTGTTGTCTGTTTCAGGCCAAAATAATGCCACACAACTGGGATACACCAGAAAAATGTCAGCCACTGCCAATATTTTTCTTACTGATAGCCAATATCAGTCAAGAAGGTGAACATCAGCTAGGCAATATATCAGTGCATCCACAGTTTTCACGACTTTTCACTGTTTGCACTGCTTTCCTTCACTGTATTATTTTTACAGCCATCGGAAGGTGCTGTTTGCAAAACTTTCCTTCTCTCTATCTGGGTATCGCCTTTATCCACCTTTATAAATTGAAAGTCACTTTTCCTTGTATATTACATGTTTTACAAGGGTGGGTAAACCTTAAACGTGTATATTTTAATTTCATATTCCCCAAATATTAAAGACATGAGTCAATACAAGAGATATTTTGCAAAGTAATAACAACTTTTAACTAGAGGGCACTCAAAGAGTGCATACCTCTGCCAAGACTCCATCCCTCCCTCTCTTTGTCCTCCCCTCTGTCCTTTTGTCCGTGCATTGCGAGATAGGACCTTGGTGGAGGTATGCACTCATGGATCACCTCCATTATGTAATGAGTTCATCTTTGGGTCAAGGGCCACCTCTGGTGAAAATGTCATCCAAATCCATCTATGAGTTTTTGTGTGATCCTGCTAACAGACAGCAGCAAAAACAACTAGAAAAGCACTCAGAGAGCCCAGCCCTCCGGCAAGCAGCTCATTTCCCCCAAATGGTATTGTTACCTCTGCCAAGGGAGGACGGAGGTAATGTTTTTAGTGGCGTTGGTTGGTTGGTTTGTCTGTTAGCAACATTACTCTAAACGTTATGAACGGATTTTGATGAAATTTTCAGAAAAGGTGTGTAATGGCACGGGGAACCGATGATTAGATTTTGGTGGTGATTCAGATCACCATCTGGATGCAGGAATTTTTTGCATATTATTTTATATATATATTAATATGGCGCTTTTCATATACTGCCAATTTAAGATGTGTCCACTGAGTTATGTGCGTGGCATGCCACGTCACTGCACTGCCCTATATAGTGGGGTGGGTCATCATCGGCACATCCTTTTGTGCTGGATGACCGCGCTAGATGCTTGCCGTGTACTGCTTCTATATTACTTCAGTAAAGCTGTGTTCGATGTTACCACTCTCTTCGCCTCATTAATCACCAGGTTTGTGGACAAAATATTTGGCGACTGAGAATTAACTCATGGAGGCATGCATTACACCACTCCGTCCCTTCCTTGAGCTCCTGGGTGAGCCAGCGGTGTCATGGCCACATTGGTTGGAGGCATATCAAATGTACATTATGGCACTGGACCTCGGGAAGCTCGATAAGGTGAGGGCACGTGCACTTCTCGTCCACAACCTGGGTATTGAAGGCCAGAGGGTCCTATGGACGCTCGGCGCTTTGGACTTGTACGAGGATGTCGTGGAGTTGCTAGCTAAACGTTTCTCCACCCCAAATAGCGTAACTATTTGAAGAATTCATTTTCACCGGAGACACCAACGTGTCAGTGAGCCTATCAGCCAGTATGTCATTAATTTGATGCAGCTAGCTAGTGAGTGTCGTTTTGGGCCATTTGAAGACAAGATAAGATAAGATAAGATAAGATAAGCCTTTATTAGTCCCACAACGGGGAAATTCCAGGATTGCAACAGCACAGGGATAGCAACACTCAGAGCAACAATCAGAAGGCAAGAAAAAAACAAAACAAAAAAAAAAAAAAAAACAAGCAAGCAAGAGCAGCTAATATACATATGTACATATTACTATAAAATATATATATACACACACACACACACACACAGACACACAGTGCAGAGCATTGTAGCTGGATGGAATAAATATATGAATATATGAACACACAG
Organism: Pholidichthys leucotaenia; assembly: GCA_020510985.1. Taxonomy (NCBI): domain Eukaryota; kingdom Metazoa; phylum Chordata; class Actinopteri; order Cichliformes; family Pholidichthyidae; genus Pholidichthys; species Pholidichthys leucotaenia. The sequence continues at coordinate 75,754,824 of CM035850.1, read as the reverse complement.
TGCAGAGCATTGTAGCTAGATGGAATAAATATGTAAATATATAAACACCCACAGTACGGAGCAATGTAGCTAGATGGAATAATATGTAGATATATAAAAACACAGTGCGGAGCATTGTAGCTAGATGGAATAAATATATAGATATATAAATATAAACACACCCAGTGCTGAGCATTGTAGCTAGATGGAATAAATATGTAAATATATAAACACACACAGTGCAGAGCATTGTTGCTAGGTGGGATGAAACAGCATAACCGTCTATTTAGTTATCCTACATGGTATGATTATGTGCCCATACATATTCTCACCCTCCATAGCGACCGGTATGTTCCTAGTTGTATGCCGGAGAGGACCATTGTGTAAGTCTATTGCATCTTTTGCATTCAAAAAAAAACTATTAGTTTGTTACGTCTTTTTGCTAGATAAGCCTTTATTAGATAAGATATTAGTCCCACAATGGGGAAATTCCAGGACTGCAACAGCACAGGGATAGCAACACTCAGAGCAACAATCAGAAGGCAAGAAAAAAACAAGAACAGCTAGTATACATATGTACATATTACTATAAATATATATATATATATATATATATATATATATATATATATATATATATATATATATATATATATATTAGATTAGATTAGATTCAACTTTATTGTCATTACACATGTATGAATACAAGGTAATGAAACACAGTTTAGCATCCAATCAGAAGTGCAAAGGACAGCAGTGCAGTATATACGGTAATTAACAGTATGTGCAATTTATGCAAATATATGCAGCAGTGCAGAAAGTTAAGAGTACTGCTATGTGCAAATAATGTGCAATAAGTTAGATGTAGTTATGTAGTTATGCAGTTATGTACAGGTGAGGATGGTAAAAGATGATGGTAAGAGAGTCAGCGGGGAACTAAGTTCAATAACGTGACAGCTGTTGGAAAGAAACTGTTCCTAAACCTGCTGGTTCTAGTCCGAAGGCTTCTGAAACATCTTCTGGAGGGGAGAAGCTGGAACAGTCCATGAGCAGGATGGTAATGGTAATGGATGGTAATATATATATATATATATATATATATATATATATATATATATATATATAGACACACAGTGTGGAGCATTGCGGTTGGTGAATGTGCAGCAGAAAGTCTAAGCTCTCTCTCCCTCCGCGGGTGCGGCGGGCCAGTTGGATGTCTTTGGGCATGATGGCGACCCTCTTGGCGTGGATGGCACACAGGTTGGTGTCCACGAAGAGACCCACCAGGTAGGCCTCGCTGGCCTCCTGCAGAGCCATGACGGTGGAGCTCTGGAAGCGCAGGTTGGTCTTGAAGTCCTGAGCGATCTCCCTCACCAGGCACTGGAAGGGCAGCTTACAGATGAGCAGCTCCGTGGATTTCTGGTAGTGACGGATCTCTCTCAGAGCCACGGTACCGGACCTGTAACGGTGAGGCTTCTTCACTCCGCCGGTGGCCGGAGCGCTTTTTTCGAGCAGCCTTGGTGGCTAGCTGCTTCCTGGGGGGCTTTTTCCTCCAGTAGATTTACGGGCGGTCTGCTTGGGTCTTGCCATCGCTCTTTATTATTCTGTCTTATATTTCTTGCACGCCGCCTAAACTCCAACCTGGCACCCGCGTCGTTTTCGCCACAGTTCCTCGGCATGTTGAGCTTCTCCGTTAGCACCGGGTGGCGGTTGGAGCTAGCTAGCCAGCTAGCTAGCTCTTCCCTGCTGTATTGTCCCCCGCTGCAAACAGTGGCTCCGTCCGCCGACTCGGGAGACCCTTGGGGTGATCTGTGTGTCCGTGATATATATATAGAGTGAAAGGTGTAGAAAGAAGAAGGAAGATAAGAAAAAGGCAGTTGCAAAGGGCAGCCAACTCGTGTGGCGCTGCCGGTCCGGCGGAACCGGAACCGGAAAAAAAAGAAAAAAAAAAAAGATAGTACACGACCAACTAGCAAAGCACACGTGCAACGCTATTAATGGAACCTAATGACTTGACATTAGCTAGAGCCGTCGAGCTAGCTCTCCAGTTGGAGGCCTTTGATAAGCTAGCTCTGGAACTAAACTGGTGCCAATCACAGAAGCTGCTGGAGCCGCCCGACTCAGCTAATGTTGTGGACCCTGATAGCGAGGATAGCTTGGACGAAGATTATTGGGAAACCAACGCTGCCAGCCAAAGGTCTGCCCCGTGAAACTCCCATTGCAGGGGTTGTGGGTCCGCGACGCACCGCCATAAAGCGAAAGAATGCCTGGCAAAAGGAAAACGTTGTAGTAGATGTGGACGCTTGAATCACTACGCCAGGGTGTGCTGTTTGTCTGACCTGGGAAACCCATGAGAGAAAGCACCTCACCTGCCCCTGATGGATAGCACTGGGAATGAATGGTCTGGTTGTGGTCGCTGGGGCTTGTGGGTTCCGGTGTTCAAAGAGAACGTGGTTTGGGACGAAGAGCTAACGGGCACCCTCGCTTTCAAGTCGGCCAGTTCTCGCTCAGTGTCGGTACCCATGCCGATGAGCAACACCATGCTAGCCCCAGATGCCTCCAGTATTTGGCTGCAGTTGGGTGGGGCGTCTGCAGCTACATCAGTGAACACTGCAATGTTTATAGAAGAGGATGGGGCCAGACCGACGAGCATGGCGTTACCACATGCTCAGCAGCAGCACATCAGGCTGAATAAAGTTCCACTTTGGGTTACGGACTTGGTTCAGGTTCGGGGTGATGAATGACCATGGCGGAAATGGGCCAGACGACAGCCAGCAAAACATCAAGCACGTCTGCGGATAGTGCTTTTGGTTGTCTGACGGCTCAATGAGGCATGCCAGCCAGCTTCGGCGTGTCCAGGAGGACGCTCCAGGTGGCGGGGCTGAACGTAGTCGGTGATGGTGGTGTAGGATCCGGGCTCCATCATCCAGAAGCCTTTGCTCCGGGGGCCTGTTGCTTCCAGGGGTGCGCCTGCTGAGGGGCTGCCCTGGCCCCCCATGCCGGTTCCACCTTTCCTACCCAAGTGACTGTGCGGTAGCATTTTGTTCATAGATCTGATGTTGTTATGTGTTTAAAATGTGTAGTTTCGGAGCACGGCAGATATTTTTAGTTTGAATAAAGGACATGCTAGTTTAATTCGGTGGCAGAATAATCCACCGTGCAGTGCGGGTTGTGTGGTAGTCCACCCACCGGCCCTATTTTAGGTTGCTTTGTGTGAATGTGTTAGGCCCTTTCAGTACCTTAGTTTACGTTATTGTAGAGTGTGATTTGGGTTCCAAATTGGGGTGGGTTTGAATTGTGTGTGTGTTTTTGGACTTTGTAAAGGGGGTGGAATGTGCTGGTGCGCTTATTGTGAACTGCAGTGTGGTGACACCGACTTCCTGTCACGTCACTGCACTGCCCTATATAGTGGGGTGGGTCATCATCGGCACTTCCTCTTGTGCTGGATGACTGCGCTAGATGCTTGCCATGTACTGCTTCTATATTACTTTAATAAAGCTGTGTTTGATGTTACCACTCTCTTCGCCTCATTCATCACCAGGTTTGTGGCCATAACACAAGGCTCTTCGGATGAAATTTTCACCAGTGGTGGCTCTTGGCTTACACACGGACCCATTACATTTTGGAGGTGATCCATGAGTGCATACCTCCACCAAGGCTCAATCTTCTAGCAGTGGTTTAGCAGGATTACACAAAAACTGCTGGATTGATTTTGATGAAATTTTCACCAAAGATGGTCCTTGGGCTGCAGAAGAATCCTTTAGATTTTAGAGCTGATCTATGAGCGCATACCTCTACCAAGGCCCTATCTTGCAATGTATGGTGGGATAGAGGCATGGGGGTAGGGACAGATGGATGGACAAAGGGAGGGAAGGAAGGCGCTTTGGCGGAGGTATGCACTCTCTGAATGCCTTTCTAGTATTATTTTCTTCAGATTTCAGTCACCCTAATAGACATCCCTGTTTCCACCTGATTCACTAATCTACAGCAATAATATATCATTCTAGTCATTCTAGCTTGTTTTGTCATATTTTCTCTGCAATTTTACATTGAACTGTTTGCACTAGTGTGCTAGAGGGTCTGAGTCAATCACTGTAACCAACATTCAGCTTGCTTCGGCGGGGAGAAAGTGATGGACAGGCTGCCTGAATCCGGCTGATTTTGATTGCTTTTTTCTGTAAATTCTATTCACCCCCACTGGAATCCTTGTTCATCTAAAACACTTGTCCACGTATTTCGTTCTAGACGTTATTTTAGCTTAGTTAAACTTTTACTTTCTCAGCCGCCTTGTGGTCCAAGTGGCTAGCTGAAGCTAGCAGTTTAGCCACTCATTTAGTTATGTTTCTGTGCTTATTGTACTCCTGGGACCGGCCACATCCTATTGACAACTGAAACAATACATCTCTGCCCACCAGTGATGTAGGGGGTTGGGGGGTGGGGGGGGGCTGAAAAGTCTGTAGGCTGAAAAGTTCATAGTGGTCAAATTTGATAAGTGCGTGGACCGAAGGGGAGACTATGTTGAAAAATAAATCACATTTGGTCAAATTTTACCACTATGAAGTTTTCAGCCTATGAACTTTTCAGCCCCTCTGCGTATTATTTCATTAATTCAGTCATTCATTTGGGACAAATTTATGTTAGTCAGGTCCAGGCTAGATCTTTAAGGAGATCTTAAAGTGCCAAGTCCTGAAACCAGCTGTTTTCAGAAAAGCTGGAAAAATAAAAAAAACAAATTTGCTGCAATAATTAAATAATTAAAGAAAATTTGATTTGAGCAAAATATGTCACAAACCTTTCAGTAATGACCCCTTTCAGAAAGGTATCAGTGAAAGTTTATTGATTGCTGGAATCTCTCAACAGCCCATCCAAGATTTGTTCATTGAGGAGCAGCTTTGTGTTTTACGAGGCTGTTAGAGGCTGAAGAGATGCCAAGAAAACTGTCCTGACCTGCTGTTACCAGTTTGGCTAAAATGAAAACGGGAAGCTACTTTGACACTATAAAAAATGAATTGTTACCCCATTGAACTCATGTTGCTTTAAACTGAGTTGTTATTTAGTTTAAGCCAAATCAGTTTTTTTTTTGTGCAGAATACACACATATGGCAGACAAACAGAACACAACTTTAAAGCAAGAGGTACAGTAGGTGAATTCCTCACCATAAATCACAATCCACAGTAATCAACGTACCCACTAAGTTATTATGGAATCCACTAGTGGGCTGGACTGACTGTGCCTCTTCAATCAGCATCAACTGTCTATTATTTGACACTAAATTGAGACACACATTCAGACCCACCACTTCATTTTCACAGCAAGCGTTTTCAACTTCAGAGCACCATCCTAATGAGAACATCTGCCACCACCGCATTAACATTACGATGTGATGGCCTGGCCACGCCGACCAGAAGGCTGGCGGTTTCACTGGGGATCTGAGTGGGAGTGGATTTCAACACGTCTCATCACTCTTCTCCACTCCGTCCTTTGTCGCATGCAGCCTCCTCACATGGTCACTTCTGTGGCTTCTGCGCTTCTGTTTTTCATATTTATCCTTTTGATCCACAACCCATGACTGCCATTACCAGCTCTTAGTAGATCTCAATCTTGCTCCCTTTATAGTTTTGCGTGTTTGTAATAGATGAAATACTATCAACCCAAATTAACTTCCTCTCTGCGCTGGTTGAATAATTCCTCTATCTCTGACACACCGCCGTGATTTTCCTCCACAGCTGCTCCTGCTCCAGCCACTCAATCATGTGAAGGTCCTTTGCCATGCTGTCATGAGTAGAAATAGATCTTTCACAAAATGTTGTTGTCAGCAAATACGGAAGCGGTTTTCCTGGCGGCTGTTTGTGCCATGAGGGCAGTTGCCTTTGTAATAGAAAAAAAAAAAACATTAAAGAAAAACTGCAATGTTACATTTTATTAGGGATCTCCTATGTAATGAATTGCAAGTTGTCTAGTGACTTCTTCCATAACGTGATTTACACACTGTTGTACACACCATTAACTAGCTCCAGGAACTGTATAAACATCAGAGGAAAAGGCTAGGGATATTTTGCTGAATTTGTTGTTCATTTCTCCTCAAAAGTTAAGGATTGTCACATATCAAGATGCTAATTAAAAACTACAGTCAATATACAAGTGTGCCTTGAGCTGATCACAATAAAAGTCCATTTGAAAATATGCAGTTTTATCACGCAACTCAATGCCACAGTTGCAAATTTTAAGCAGCTGGCATTCTGACTGCAGCAATGTCAGCTGAATTGTGCCTACACTGTTTATTTTTACAAGAGATATCTACACGATCATTTCTGTAATTAACAATAAATCCAACCACGAGGTGTCATCAGAGATTAATTAAACATTTAGGCTGAAAAACTGGCTTCTCCAACAACAAAGATGCAGCCTAGCTGTTATTTACAAAGTTCACAATCCATCTCAGAAAGGTGTGCTTTAGTTCTTAGCTCATTCTGGCAAAGCTGAAAGGAGCTAATGAGATGGTGTCCATCTGTCCATCCACAATTCATGGGAATCGCTATTCCTCCTAGGCAGTTGCCCTGATGGTCACCAAAATCACACACAGTGATCCTCAGGTGGGCATGCATCCAAGTTGTGCTCGAGGTCAAGATTAAAGGTCAGAAAATCTGGACACGTGATTTTTCTCATCAAACACACACAATGATCCTCAGGTTTATCTGCATCAAGGTTGAGCTCAAAGTCAATGGTCAGGAGATCTGGAAAATTATGATTGCACAAAAATCATTAATCCTCCTGGGCAATTGCCCCAGTGTTTGGCAAACTCATGCATAATATTCTGCAAGTGGGTCTGCATCTAGGCTATGTTCAAGGTCAATGATCAGGAGATCTGAGCACTCTCAGGGTGATTTCATCAGGCCGGAATGAGTCACTCTGTCATTGACAGTCTGGTTTACAATCTCTTATAGGAGATAGCCAAGAATTGTTATCAGAGATTAATTAAATATTTAGGCTGAAAATCTGGCTTCTCCAACAACAACAACAACAACAACAACAACGTTGCAGCCTAGAGATAAATATAGATATAGATATAATCCATTCCAGAAAGATTTGTTTTAAGTTTTTTGGTTGGCTAGATTACTTCCCAGAGTCAAGTCATGTTTCACCCCCCTGTGAAGCCAGACAGCAGACAGACTCAAGTTCTGTGGGAGAAAAGATAGTGTGCTGCAGTATGGAGACAAGCAAGAGAATGGAACCAGAGATCATTTCTATCCAACCTAATAAGAGCAACTTACTGGGCAGAAGTATTATCATCCCCCAGTGTGTGTTATAACTCCCGTTTATCCAGTCCTCAACTTTACAACCTGTATTACTCCAGTCAGGAGGGGAGGAGAGACCCTCTCAACTGTTCCTTTGCACTGTGCAATTTCAGACATTTCAAACCTCTGTTAGTGGAGGTCAGTTAAATGTTTACTCTGTTACACACCATTTTTTTTTTAGATTTTTTTAGATTTAGTATACTTTATTGATCCCCAGAGGGGAAACTGAGGGTCATCCACCACCTGGATGGATGAAGCAGCCACGATACGGCGCTATCCCTTAACCATTCACACACACATTCACACCCAGGGCCACTTTAGAGTCTCCAATTAACCTAACCTGCATGTTTTTGGCATGTGGGAGGAAACCGGAGAAATCCCGGAGTAAACCCATGCATGGGGAGAACATGCAAACTGCACACAGATCACTGTTGGTCGGGGGCTGGGATCGAACCCACAATCCCACGATCCCCCGGCCAAGGGTAAACTGTGCTGCCGCAGTGCTAACCACTGCGCCACCGTGCAACATCAAGTTTCTGTCACGGGCTGAGCACTGGAGGGGTCCGTCTTGCTCAGCTCTTCTGTTATTTTCTTGTATCTTTGTATTTTTGGTTATTTTGCGGTTCTGACTGCCTTATATTCTCTTGCATTCTGAATTCCTGTTATTTTTTATCTCTGATGGGTTTTCATAGGTCTTGTATTATCGCTTAGTTTAACTTACTTTCTCATTTTCATCTTAGTCTTTTCAATTGTATATTTTGTATTATCTGGTTTTTATCCTTTAGTCTAGCTTTGTTTCACATCACAGTTGTAGTTTGACAGTTCTTTTTGTTGCGGTGCTCCCTCTCTCTCTCTCTCTGTCAGGGTTACAGCTGTCAGTGTGTATTTCCGGGGTTGCTCCATTTGGGGCGGTCCACCTGACAGCTGTCAGCCCTGATTACTCATTCAACTCACAGCTGATTCTGATTGTCATTATCTTCACTGCCTTATTTAAGCTTGGGTTTTCTATCTATGAATTGTTGGATCATTAGCTCTTCTCAGTTTCCGAGATGACGCTCCTGTCATTTCCTCCTTGCCTAAACATACACTACTGTTCAAAAGTTTGGGGTCACTTAGAAATTTCCTTATTTTTGAAAGAAAAACACTTTTTTTCAATGAAGATAACTTTAAACTAATCAGAAATACACTCTATACATTGCTAATGTGGTAAATGACTATTCTAGCTGCAAATGTCTGGTTTTTGGTGCAATATCTAGATAGGTGTATAGAGGCCCATTTCCAGCAACTACCACTCCAGTGTTCTAATGGTACAATGTGTTTGCTCATTGCGTCAGAAGGCTAATGGATGATTAGAAAACCTTTGTGCAATCATGTTAGGTCTGCAATGCTGTAATTGCTGCAAATGGAGGATTCTTTGACAAAAGCAAAGTTTGAAGGAAAAAATTATTATTTCAAATACAAATCATTATTTCTAACCTTGTCAATGTCTTGACTATATTTTCTATTCATTTTACAACTCATGGTGGTAAATAAGTGTGACTTTTCATGGAAAACACAAAATAATTGTCTGGGTGACCCCAAACTTTTGAACGGTAGTGTAAGTCCAGTTCCCGTGCTGGGAGTTCGTAGTATTTTCTGTGTTTGTAATCATATGTCCAGCTTGGCTGGGATTCCTTAGCTGTTTTCCTTTGCTCTGCATTTTTGTACTTCAGTTCTGTGTGTAAATAAATTTGCAAAACTTCACTGCCTGCATTTGGCGTTCCTTTGCCGCACTTGGCAGTTCATGACAGAATGACCCAACCAATTTAAACGCCAGCGGCAGCGAGGTTTTGCCTTTTTCTCTTAATTCCTCTCGCAATTTTTGTTTTTATCCGGGGTTTTTGCTATGTCTGCCACCCTTGATTTTTCAACTCTTGGACTGAGCGAAGTGGAGCAGTGGACAGTATGTGTTTTAGAGGACATTCTCTCGCAGGCTCGTGCCTCCTGTACTTCCAAGGCAGCCCGAGAGTGTCTGGAGGGTGTGGCGCAAGTACACGAGGCATGCCCCAGCCTGTGGGACCACCCGGAGCTTGCAGACCTACTCCTCTCCTTAATCACCCCACAATCCATGAGTCACAGGCTGGGGGAGATCACATCGATGTCCGTGCCTGTGCCAACGAAGAGTAAGCGTCTGCATACACGGAAGCCTTCAGTTCCTCGACGCCCTGCAGCAGCAGCAGCTCTGCCTCCTCCTCCCAAACAGAGGTCCGCAACATCGGCTGAGGAGCTGGAGGAGCGCAGGCGGGTCATATTAGCGGAGACAGAGATGCTGCTGGAATATAAGCCATGGCTCCTCTTGGATTTTGCCCAGGAGTTGGAGGGGTTTTCACTGGGGGAACCGGAGTTTGAGCTGACGAGTGAGCGTCCCCTGACACCGGTGCCTCCCCCACCTCGCCATGAGCCAATGCCTCTGCTTCCTCGACAGATGACCTCCGCTGTTTCCAAGAGGAGATCGTCTGGATCAGCAGCAGCAGATACCATCATGCCCCGGGAATTCAGGCAAGTGCTTTTACACTCTCTTTCACTGTCTAAAGAATCCTCTTGCCTAACTCCTGGTGGTGAGGCTCAGTTGCTGCAGCCCTCTGAGCCCTCACCATCAGCTGCTGTCACCACTCCCTCATCAACTCTTCCTGTCTCCCTGAAATGTCCGCTGGCCCTGGGAGGAAACCGCTGGACGATGGGTAGGTCCGTGGATCCTCAGGGTCTTGGTCTGGCCCTGCAACCACACCCAGCGAGGGAGAGGAGTGCCTCCGGTGTCCCGAAACCTGCGCTGACGAATGAGCGTCCCCTGGTTTTGGCAACGTGGGACCTGGTGCTATCGGTGAGGGGGTCCCTGGCCCCGCTCCTTGGGGCTAAGGGCATTCCGGCGTCGAAATCTGCACCGACGGTTCAGCGTCCCCGGACTCCAACATCTCGCCGGATGACCTCCACTGCTCCAGGGAGAACATCGTCTGGTTCATCAGCAGCAGCTTCCAGCACTTCCTGGGAGAGAAGGCAAGTGTTTTCTCATTCTTCCTCTAATTACAATAAACAATCTTGCCTAACTCCCGGCGGTGAGACTCAGTTTGTGCAGCCCATTGAGTCCTCACCATCAGCTGCTGTTATCACTACCTCACTTGCTACCCCCGTGTGTCCTCCAATTTCCCCTGGGCGTTTGCATGTTTCAGCACAGAACTGCCGGACAATGGAGGAGCCTGCAGCCCTGGAGGACCCAATTCCAGCCCCGTAGCCACGATCTGGACAGTGGGAGAGCGCTACCCGTAACCTGAAGTAGCCGACAGCAGTGTGTCCTCTGGCTTCAGCTACATGGGAGTCGGCACCAGCGGTGAAGCGACCTCCAGCTGCCACATCGACTGAGCCATCTGCATCGGCTGTTTCGCTCGGAGGTTCTGGGGCTGCACGTACCATCGTGCCAGCTGCCGAGGTCGCTGCAGCAGGTTTGCTGGAGTCCTGGACGGCAGTGGAGCTCAAGTCCAGGCAAGTGCTCTGTTCTGTTTCTTCTTTTGCAGATTCAGAGAATTCTTGTCTGGCTCAGGGTGGGGAGGATCAGTTGCAGACATCCTCTGCTCCTGAGTCTTCCTCGCCAGGCTCCACTGCTGCCAGTGATTCCTCTCCGGTGCTTTCTTTCTCTTTGTTTACAAGGTGACCGAGTCGAAAGAGGACGCCCAGACGGAGAGACTTGAGATGCCTGTGCCTGGATCACCAAAGTCCTGGACAGCGGTGGAGTCCGAGACAAGGCAAGTGCTCTGTTCTGTTTTCACATCATCAGTTCTAGAGATTTCTTGTCCTGCTCGAGGTGGGGAGAGTCAGTCGTGGCCGTCAGCGGTCGTGGGTCCTTCATCCCAGCCCAGGACCTCCGTGGGTGCTGCTCCCCCTCCGGCTGAGGTCTTCACGGGTGCTCTGTCCCAGCCTGGGACCTCCATGGGTTCTGCTCTTCCCCCGGTTGAGGTCTCCGTGGGTGCTTTGTCACAGCCCGGGACCTCATGTAAACATGGCCACTGGCTATGTTTACATGGACAAAAGTAACTGGATTAAAAGCCTGATTGGAATAAAAATGCTTCATGTAAACACGGCAATCTGAATATTCTAACCCGATCACGCTCATTCGGATCAAAATTTCATTCCGATTGAGAGGGGTGGGTTATGCCGATTGTTAATCGGAATAGTGCGCATGAAAACACTTATTCTGAACGTAGGGCAGAAAATATGTTTGCTGCACATGTCTGTACACCAGCCGCATGTCAACATGACGTATTTCTGCCTTAGCAGCAGCTAGCGTAAAACATAGCGGGAGTAAAACCAAACTGCTCTGTATTGTCCTGCTGTCTCCCTCTGTTCGTCATATGCAGAAGTATGTACTTGTAGCTTCATTATGGAGACCAGCAGAAGCAAAAGTACAGTCTGAATAACACAATATAGGTCAATTTCGACATGAAGCAGGGCTTGCTAACACTGGAAGTTGCTTCTTCTTCTACTATTTTCGGAATGTCGAAATGTCGACGTGCGCATGTCAAAATGATTTATTCCGTTCAAACGTGTGACACATGGAAACACACATCCTAATCAGATCAGCTTTTTCAGGATCCATGTAAACAGTAAAATTCTGATCTGAATTGTAATCAGACTGAAGAAATTTTGCCCATGTAACCGTGGCCGGGACCATCTGCCAAGATGCTGAAGATGAAACGAGGGTGGACATTTCAGCAAGACAATAATGGTCCCAAACACACAGCCAAGGAAACTCTCAGCGGGCTCCAGAGAAGGAAAATAAAGCTGCTAGAATGGCCCAGTCAGTCACCTGACCTGAATCCAATTGAAAATCTCTGGAACAAACTGGAGATCAGAATTCATAGAAGACACCCACAGAACCTTCAAGGTTTGAAAATAGTTTGTGTGGAAGAATGGGCTAAAATCACCCCTGAGCAATGCCTGCACCTAGTTTCTCCATACAGGAGGCATCTGGAAGCTGTTATTACCAACAAAGGCTTTTCTACTACATATTAAATGACTTTCACCAAGTGTGTTCAATACTTATTTCCTGTGTCATTCCACTTTATTAAATATAACTTTTGAACACAGTTGCCTTGATTTCTTTTAATATATGGATTACTTGACTTGTTACTGATATCTGGAAAAAATCTCAGGTCAATGGCTCCATCAGAAATATGTTTAATGAGAAAAATGTTGACGTGTTCAATACTTATTTTCCCCACAGTACATCTTTTCAAAGAGCATTGACTTTTTATTTTTTAACAATATTAAATGCTGGAATTAAAATATGGGAAAAATACTCTAAATAAATAAATACTTGCATCGCTTTGGTTTTAACACTGTCTGTGATTGGGTATTATTTACTGTATCACTGTGATATTTATATCTGCATTGTTGGTCAAAGGCTCCTTTATCCCAGACTGTGGGGAAAGGAAAGGCTCTACATGTTTAACCACAGTGTTATTCCCATTTGGAAAAACTGTGTGGGATGTTTATGTTTTCAATGCATTTTCAGGTTAGCTGTATTGCCAGTTTTCATTGCAACTGTTTTCAGATACAGGCAGTACACCGGTTCGTTGACATTACTGGACTCTTCTCACTCATTTAGCTCCAATCCAAAATGGAATTTGGCTTTGGAATCAATTCAGTTTATTCTTCCCAACTTTATGGAATTGTGGAGCCATTGAGAAACTTAACCAAGATTGGTCCTGCGCTCAAATTGTTTTAAGCACAGTCATGCTAAAGTGCTGCTACTGTTTACATGTTGCCAAGGATGACTGACGCGCATGGCTTTATGTAATCTTTAAGCTCCGCTTGTGTGCAAGAAGGGCGGTCTCTGAGACAGCTCAATAGAAAACAACATAATAGACAATTAAACTTTACAGACCTCATCGAGTAGGGTTTGCTCACACAGCATACATCATATATGCTTTAGATACTGTGAAATGGAGTGATGTCACTGTTCTGGAAGTGGATCACTGAGCTGAGGTGAAAGGGTTGGAACAATTCTTTTGTACATAGTAGGACGAATTGTTGGAGCAACACAGGAATCAAACTGTAGGGATCTCATACACACAAGCCATAAGTGTAAATAATATCCACCCTTATTACAAGAAAATACTTTGTTTTGAGTCACTGCACTTTTTTCATTCATCCATCTGTTTTCTTAACTGCATATTTCACCTGTCATATAAGACAAGAAACACTCTGGGAAGCTCGCCAGTTCATCACAGGGTCAGCACGAAAAGACACACAACTTTACACTATCACATCCACATTTCAGATCCTTTTAGAAATGCCAAGTAACCTAAAGTGCATGTCTTTGGACTGTGAGAAGAAACTGGACCTCATGGTTTACGTGTAAAACCTTCTGGCTGTGAGGTAACACTGCAACTATCCAACAATGTATATTTATGATTTTACCAGTCAGTCTACTCTTTTTTCCCCCATTCACATGTCCTTGCGCTCTCTGTCTCTCTCTTCTTTTTTAGGGACTATACTTTGTGTTTGTAACTGAGCACGTTCCGGAGACACATCACGATTTGGCCATTTCCCGAGTGCTCTCCATTTAGATTAATTTGTAATTTCTTATTATAGAAGCGAAGAAAAAAAAATATCCCACTCCCAAAGGACTAATGGGATCACTGACCTAGATAGTAAATTTAGCACCGACATGTTGCTTGAAAAGGAATCTCTGAATAGTCATATTTCTTGCCTCAGAAAAGAAAGCTCCCATTCACTGTGCTCAACTCAAGGACGAAGAGAGCACACAGAAAAATCAATAACACCACACACTGCCAGACATGTATGAGCACTTCACATGCTTCAAAGGAGACCACATCGTCCACAGCTTCACTCCAACACACAAACGGTCATTAATAGCTCCTGAGCCAATTATGTGCCAGACAACTCAATGTTAACAAGTTGACACATTTCATAAGGAAAATACAAAGCCCTGAATAAATGCTACACACTCCCCTACAGAGTTTCCTTTCATTTATAAAGCCACAATCAAAGTTTCCCAGAATACACATGGATTAAATTTTCAGCTGCAGTTGTTCCTCTCAAATGAGCGACACTGAGCTGCTTTAACAAAAAGACATCTGTCAGAGAAATGTGTAACTCTAACCACAGCCTGTCCTGTTTTGGCGTTCCAAGTGAGTGTAATGTAGACACGGAAACACAAGCTGCCACTCTGCCTGACTACCGCTTCTTTACTTACAGAATTGGTGCTTTGAAAGCAACTAAATCTATTGTTTGTGCTTGTTGCACGGGCGACGTTTTATTTTACATTTTAGAGCAACAAACCGCCCGTGTCAAAAGCAGTTACAAAGTTTGTTACCCTCAAAACAATGTAATTAAACATTCACAAGCAGCTCGCATAAGGAAAGCCTACTTGGTGAGTAAAAGCAATTATGGTAATGGATGACCTGAAATACAATACTCGAGGGACTCTAAAGCTCGCAGCATGAAATATTCCATACTAGCTGCAAAAGCAAAAGCAGTTATGATGGGGATCGAGGGGGAAGAAATTCTGCAGTGAACAGAAATGTTACATTATAAGTGTTTGAAATTATGTAAAGATACAAAAGATCAATTTACAACAGACAGCTGATGATCCAGGGACTATAAACAGATTACAGGAGGTTGGCATTTAATTTAACCACTGGAAATTAGGCCTGTGACAATAATTATTAATTTGATTAATCGTACTATTTGCAAACATGAACTCAATAAGTTTTCTGGCTTCAAGATATATTGCTGTTGACATGTGTGGTTGTTTACAGAATCTGCCAACATTTCAGCTGGTGGCGCTGCTTCTGTCCCTCTCCTGTCAGTCAGCAGCCTCTCTGTGGAGGTGGGGCTAATGCCCACACATCGGGACAGCCAGAGAAAGTGAAGCGGCCAGTAGAAGGCTGCACACACTATAAAGTTTGTCCCAACTGAGTCTTTTTAAATAGTGCGATCATTTCGTGCTGCAAAGCACTCAAATTTGGCTCAAATTGACACGTCTGTGGTGTTGTGAAACCACAACTTTGGTCAGCGTCGGTGTGATGACGCGGCTGCTTGGTGACGACATCACGCCGAGCATATAAAAGTGAGGGACGGCCATTTTTTGTTCTTTGCTCTTTTTGTCATGCTGCGGTCCTCACGGACCGCAAATAAAACACTATAGGCCACCGATGAGTTTGCATAATTTATTAAAGGAAAACAAATGACAAAATAATGAGCCACGGGGGGCAAAAACACAACTAAGGTTATGACTCAGACACAGAAGTACAGAGTCTCAGGATATACACTTACTGTGACGAAATGATTGAAGAAGGGATATTAGACGAGAGGATGTTCGACGAGGTCGCAGCCTCAGTAACCTGAGCTGCTCCCTTAAATAGGTCTTCACAGAATACTAAGCTGATGAGAATGTCATCAGCTGATTGATTACCAGCCATCCCAGCGGAGCGCAGCTCTGACAGCCGGAAGCCCCGCCGAGACGCTGTCACAATAAGAGCCCGAAGGCCCTGTGGTAAACCAGAGTAGAGAACGGTGAACTACCGGACAACCCGAGTGCGGACAGAGTCAGCACTCGGACCATAACACTTTTCGGCTCGCCATTACAGCACTCAGTCTCCCGATCACAGTCTGTATCCATTATTGTGCCTTGTGTATAAAGTTCATGTTCTCAGCAAACGCCACTCTCTGTCGGTCCTTCTCCAGTTTTCCAGACATAACATTTGGTAACGAGAGTAAACTATGGGAGCGTGTTTGGCACCACTACATTATTACTATTTCTGGAAACCCCCGGTAAGCTGCCTGTACCATAGCCGCACTGGTTCGATGCTTTCACCACCTACATATCGGCGTTGGACCTGGACAAGCTAGATGAGATACGGAAGCGAGCTCTACTAGTTCACTATATGAACATAGAAGGCCAATGTATTTTCCATACGCTAGGACCAACAGAAACGTTTGCTGAGTCAGTCATGCTGCTAGCTGGTCATGTGCTGGGTTATTATTATTACCTCCGCCAAGGAGGTAATGTTTTTACCGGAGTTTGTCTGTCTGTCTGTCTGTCTGTCTGTCTGTCTGTCTGTCTATTACCAACATCACTCAAAAAGTTATGAACGGATTTTGACGAAATTTTCAGGAAAGGTGTGTATTGGCACGGGGAACAGATGATTAGATTTTGGTGATGATCTGAGAGTGCATACCTCCACCAACGGCTTTGTTTGTATTTGTGCAACAGGATTACACAAAAACTAATGGATGGATTTAGATAAAATTTTCACCAGAGGTTGTTCTTGGCCTAGACAGGAACCCATTATATTTTGGTGATGATCTGAGAATGCATACCTCAGCCAAGGCTCTTATCTTTTCACACTGTGTTAGCAACAATAGTCCAAAACTGATGAACGGATTTTGACGAAATTTTCAGGAAAGGTGTGTAATGGCACGGGCAACAGATGATTAGATTTTGGTGATGATCTGAGAGTGCATACCTCCACCAATGGCTTTGTTTGTATTTGTGCAGCAGGATTACACAAAAACTAATGGATGGATTTGGATGAAATTTTCACCAGAGGTGGTTCTTAACCTAGACAGGAACCCATTATGTTTTGGTGATGATCTGAGAATGCATACCTCAGCCAAGGCTCTTATCTTCTCACAGTGTGTTAGCAACAATACTCCAAAACTGATGGACACACTTTGATGCTATTTTCACCACAAGTGGCTATAGGCCTACACACAAACCCATTATATTTTGGAGGTGATCCATGAGAAATGGAAGGAGCCTTGGCGGAGGTATGCGCTCAATGAGTGCTTTTCTAGTTTCCTGTTGTGGATCACAGTATCCAGATTTTTTGCAGGATCCGGATCAGTCTTTGATATTTCCTAGAACCTATTCGGATCTTATCCTGTATTTTTTTGGCAAGCGTCCTGACCATTTATTGTGGAGTCATATACACATATGCTAAAAATGGCCCTATCTCACAATGATAAAGAATCTTTCAAAAAATTCCTGGATCCAGATGGTGATCCGGATCACTCCCAAAATCTAATAATTTCTTCCTTGTCCCATTTCGGACTTTTCCTGAAAATTTCGTCAAAATCCGTTCATAAGTTTTTGAGTTATGTTGGTAACAGACAGACAAACCCCGGTAAAAACATAACTTCCTTGGAGGAGGTAATTACATGTGTCTCCGGAAATTTATAGGGACTGTCTTGCTGATTACCAGAGGACCGTGCAAAAGGCAAAATTTCAGTATCTCTCTGATATTATTTCTAGCAGCAGTCATTGTCCTACAGTGCTATTTAACACAATTGACTCTTTTATAAACCCACGTACGCTGACTGTAACAGATGTTTCGTTTACAACATGTGAGGCTTTTCTTCATTTTTTTGTTGATAAAGTGGATTTTGTCAGACAAGTTATTAATAACAGTTTTAATGGGAGCTTGTCTGTTGTCCCGGGTTACTCTGCTGTGTTTGAACAGTTTGAGTTGGTTTCTTTATCATCACTTACTGATATAGTGAAGTTTCTAAAGCCTACAAATTGCTCACTGGATGTTGTTCCTGCTGTAATCCTGAAAAGGGTTTTTAATACTGTAGGGCCTGGTCTTTTGGTTTTGATTACCTCCGCCAAGGAGGTTATGTTTTTACCAGGGTTTGTCTGTCTGTCTGTCTGTTACCAACATAACTCAAAAAGTTATGAACGGATTTTGACAAAATTTTCAGGAAAAGTCCGAAATGGGACAAGGAAGAAATGATTAGATTTTGGGAGTGATCTGGATCACCGTCTGGATCCAGGAATTTTTTAAAGGATTCTTTATCATTGCGAGATAGGGCCATTTTTAGCATATGTGTATATAACTCCACAATAAATGGTCAGGACGCTTGCCAAAAAAATACAGGATAAGATCCCAATAGGTTCTAGGAAATATCAAAGACTGATCCGGATCCTGCAAAAAATCCGGATACTGTGATCCAGAAGAGAAAATAATAGGGGATCTTTGGAATTTTCATCACTGTAAGGTAACAAATTAAGATATAAATATACAACAAACACCAAAATATAGCCAAAATATAGGTGAGAATCAGTAGTGTGCCAATAGATTTGTTGTATCTTCAAAAGCTATGGAGCTATAGCCAGAAGAAAACCGCCATTACCAAAAAAGTGATTTTTGTCAATAACTACTGAACTAATAAAGATATCAATCTCAACCCAATTGCTAAAGGTATGTTTTGATGACCAAGTAATCTGAAAATATAGATAAAATAAATGTAGGACTATTATATTTGGGGAAAATCCCATTATTAGGGGGAACTGAGGTACTTGGCGGAGGTCTGCGCTCTCCGAGTGCTTTTCTAGTTATTATTATTATTATTATTATTATTATTATTAACAATGTAGTCATATTGTTTTTGCTGTCATTTCTCTGTATGTTAATAATAATAATAATAATAATAATAATAAGGAATAGCATTTATATAATACCTTTCATTCAAATTTTTAGGAAAGGTGTGTAATGGCACAGTGAACACATGATTAGATTTTGATTATGATCTCAAAATGCATACCTCCGCCAAGGCTCTTATCTTCTCAGAGTGTTAGCAACAATACTCCAAAACTACTGGATAGATTTGGATGAAATTTTCTTTTTTTCCCCTTGTCCTGTCAGGCAGCTAGGCAAGCAGAACAGGGATCTTTAACCCTTACTGTGCCAAAACAGATTTACTTTGCCACGAGGAGCTTATACAGTACCTAACTATGTATTGCATATTGTTGTAAACTCCTCCTATAAGAACTTTTAATACTTTATTTTAATTATTTTACCCATGGAAGACCCAACAAGATGGGGAAGAGGGAAAGGAAGTGTGTGGAGGGGGAAAGAAAAGGGAGGGGAACAGACAAAAAAACAAACCAACCAACAACTAAAACAAACAAAAGAACAACTGCTTCTTCGACCGAAGATGTCTCAACACGAGTCTGGTTTCCGCACCTGTTAAAGGAGAGACACTTGTGTGTGTACGTCTGCGTGCATATATATGAGAGCATGCGCAAAATACAGTAAGTGTGTGCATGTGAATGGTTTGTCAGGAAACATACGAAACGGGGGGCCGGTCGCAGCAGCTCTCCCCACAGGAACCCTGAGCATGCAAGGCACCGCCACCAACCCCCACAGGGTACAAACGTCCAAGGTCAGCAAGCCCCAGGAAAGCCGGGCATCTGCCCCTGGAAGGACAATTGAGGGAGGGTTTGGATGAAATTTTCACCAGAGGTGGCCCTTGGCCCAAAGATGAACTCATTAGATGTTGGAGGTGATCCATGAGTGCATACCTCCGCCAAGGCCCTATCTTGCAATGTACAGATGGATGGCGATATGGACAGACAAAGGGACGGAGGGGAGGACAAAGGGAGGAAGGGATGGAGCCTTGGCGGAGGTATGTGCTCTCTGAGTGCTCTCTAGTTATCTTATGATTGTCTTGGTCTTGTCTCCCTGATCCCCTGTTCATGTTCCACGTCTCCCCTGCCGGTGTTCATCTGTGCATCCCCGCCCCTTCTGTCGCCTCTGTCTTCCCTATGTGTTAGCTGTCAGTGATTATTGGTTTCCATTTGTTCCTGATTGTGTACACCTGCTTGTAATTATGTTCATTATGTCTAGTGTAATTAAGGGACGCTGTCCTTCTGCTGGTTGTGGCATCCTCCTGTCTTCTGTCCAGTCTAGTCTTGTCAAGTCATCGTGTTTATGGGGTTTATTTTTACTTTCATTGTGTTTTTCCAGCCAGTGTGCTGTGTTCCTTTTTTGTTAATAAAGCCTCGTAAGCTAAGCTCTGGCATCTGGGTCCTGAAAACAACACATCACCACTGACATTAAGACACTATCAGTGTGGACCCAGCAGGCTTAGCTTGCTCTGAGGTGTGACGGGATACGTGCTCCTCACTGACAAACAGCTGTGGGCCATGGAGAGGCTGCAGACTCTGGTGACCACAGCCCGCAGCTGCACCGATCTGGAGGAGGAGAGCCAGTTCTGGACAGCGGCAGCCTAGGTGTTGGTGTGCAACCAACCCACGCCTCGGGGTGTTTCCATGAGTACGGGAGCTACCCATTTACTGCACCCCGTGGTCCGTCTCTCCGCCTAGAACTGGGGAAAATAGGCGAAGGGAGCGTCGGCACCACCCCTCTCGGCACTCCACTCTGGCTCCGGCACCACCCCCCACAGCTCACCGCCAGTCGAGCTCTGCTATAACCCAGAAGGACTCACCTGGCTCTTTGGCGGCAGCAGAATGGGACAGAAGGCAAGTACCTTTTCATTTTTTTACATCCATGAATGAAAGGTCTTGTCTTGTTCCAGTGGTGGAGCTCAGCGGCAGCCACCCTCCCCCGATGAGTCCTCGCCAGCTGGCTCTGTTGTGACATATGGTGCTGCTCCATTATATTCATCTGCCTCTCCTCTCTCCTCTCTCCCTAACCCTTCGCTGGAGGAACCGACCCGCCACCAGGAACTGCCGGACCTCATCCAGAATGTTGGAAATTGCTATATCCTCTGCCTGCGCCTGGTTGGTTGGGAGAATGCGGCGTTGAGGTGGGCTCATCAGCTGGTAGCAGCAAAGCCCCACCTGAGGGAGGAAGTCCCTGCCTTCCTAAATGACTTCCTGCTGTCCGAGGAGTACTCTTTCAAGCCAGAGGAGGAGGAGCCATCGTATGCTTCAGAGGTCAGGAGACCTCCAGCCGTTGCTGCAGAGGTCAAGAGACCTCCAACCATTGTTTCAGAGAGTCAGGAGACCTCCAGCCATTGCTGCAGAGGCCGGAGAGCCTCCATCATGTGTTTCAGAGGCCGGAGAGCCTCCGTCATACGTTTCAGAGGCCAGTGAGCCTATATCTACTGTTCTTGAGGCTGGTGCGCCCACATCGCCGGTTCCTGAGTTTGGCGTGCCTCAGTCAACAGCTCCAGAAATCAGTGTGCTCCAACCATCAGTGCCTGAGGTTAGTGCATGCCAACCATCAGTGCCTGAAGTCTACGCACCCCAAACATCATCAACTCCAGTGGTCCAGGCCACCGCTCCTGTGGCTTATCATGAGGCCGTCACTCCAGTGGCAGGAGACTAGGAGCTAAGGCAAGTACCTTTTCCCTTATTTTCTACAATGATTTTAGAAAAGACTTGCCTTACTCCTGGTGGGGGGACCCAAGCGCACAGTCCACCAGCTCTTGGAACCTTCCCACCAGTCTCTGCTGCTAATGACTGTGGTGTCACCTCATTGACTGCCTGTTCTCCTCACTCGACTGAGGTGGTCATGTCGAGGATGGAGCTGCAGGAGGACCATGCTCCAACTGGCAAGCCAGAGGTTGGTGAACCTCCAACTGTCAAGCCAAAGGCCGGTGGACCACCTGTCAAGCCAGAGGTTGGTGGACGCCCACCCATTGAACCAGAGGTCGGTGGACCTCCGCCCAATGAGCTAGAGGTTGGTGAACCTCCAACTGTCAAGCCAGAGGTCGGTGGACCACCTGTCGAGCCAGAGGTTGGTGGACGCCCACCCATTGAACCAGAGGTTGGTGGACCTCCACCCGATGAGCCAGAGGTCGGTGGACCCCCACCTGATGATCCAGAGGTCGGTGGACCTCCATCCGATGAGCTAGAGGTCAAAGGGTCTCTACCTGCCGTTCCCGAAACCAGGGGGCCCTTATCTGCTGTTTTCGAGGTCAGGGTGCCGCCGTTGCCTGTCTCTAAAACAAAAGCCCAGGTATTATTGCTTTCAGAACTGAACGCCCCAGCATTATTGTCTCCTGGACTAAAAGCCCCAGTATTTTTGTTTCCAGAGCTTAAAACTCCTTTGATGCTGCGTCCCGAGCTCAGCGTCCCTGGTCTTCCTTGCCTTGTAGTCTGGTGGTCTAAGGACTTTGGCAGGGTTCAGGTTCAGGTTACTTTATTTGTACCTGTAGGTAGATTTGTTTTGCAGTCTGGTGACATCCATATTTACAAACCACAATTACATTCAACATAAGCTGACTATAAGCTGACTATAAACATGATAAAAATACTCAAGGCTCCATCAATCAGGATATAAAGACAAAGAGATAAGAGAAAAACCAGAGATAAGAGAGAAGGGTCATATTAAAAAGTTAAATACTAGTCAAAGAGGTTAAAAACTCAAGGGTCTAAAACCCAATAAAAGATTTAGAACCCAAATAAAATCCTACAAAAATAAGTAAATGTAAAATGGAATTAATAAATAGGTAACTAAATTATGTGCAATATATTGTTACAACTTGTTCAACTCTTTGACAGCAGCAGGAACAAAGCTGTTTTTGTAGCACTGGGTTTTACTTTTTGGGACAGCAAACCTCCGTCTTGAGGGAAGAAGCTGAAAGTGGCAGTGCAAAGGGTTGGAGTCATCATTTAAAATGGAGGTAGCAATCCTCTGTACCTGTCTGGTGTACAGGGATGTCAGGCTCAGCTGTGACTCACCAAGCAAATAACTGGGCCATCTAACTACCTGATCCAAGGATTTCCTCTGTTTCAGTTTTATCTGACCAAACCACGACACTAAAGAAAAGGATAAAACAGATCCAATAAAAGCCCGATAAAACATTGTCATTATGGTTCGGTCAATTTGGAAGCGTGCAAGTTTCCTCAAACAATGCAAATGTTGCTGACCCTTTTTGCACACCCTTTCACAGTTCTCTTCAAAGTTTAAATTACTATCAATAATCGTCCCAAGATATTTGTAGGATTGTACACATTCAGTGGTCTGGCCTTTTAGTACGGTGACTTTGTGCCTGGGAGTTTTCCTCCTAAAGTCAATAATCATATCTTTAGTTTTTGTCGTATTCAGCTGCAGGTAGGAATCCTCACACCAGTGAACAAAACCATCAACTACTGGGCCGTGGCCACTCTCACCATCCTGGAGGAGACTGACAATAACTGAATCATCAGCATACTTTATAATGTGTCTGTTGTCATGTCTGCTCCGACACATGTTTGTGTACAGGATGAAGAGTAGTGGTGACAACACACACCCCTGAGGAGAGCCAGTAGAAGAGCACTTTTGGTCAGACAATGTACCATTGACCCTTACTCTCTGTGTCCTGTTGGTTAAAAAATCCAGAATCCAACCCACCAGATTATTGCTCAAATCAAATTGTTGCAGGAGCCTTTCAACTAAAATATGAGGTTGGATTGTATTAAAGGTGGAGGAAAAGTCCACAAATAAAAGCCTGGCGTGTGTCCCATTAAAATCCAGATGTTTAAAAAGCATGTTAAACAGAGTGACAGTGGCATCCTCCACTCCTTTGTGAGGCCTATATGCAAACTGCAAAGGATCCAATGCATGCTCAGTCTGCTTTAGGACCTCAAATCTGACCAGTTTTTCAAAAATTTTCATTAAAATTGAAGTCAAAGCAACTGGTCGAAAGTCGTTTACCGTTTTAGGACAGCTGGATTTTGGAACGGGGACAACCACAGCATCTTTCCAGATCTTAGGCACATGTTGTGTCTGTAAGGACTTATTGAAAATGTAATGAAATACAGGACTCAATTCCCGTGCACAGGACTTAACCAATCGCCCACATACAGTATATTATTAGGGCTCTGACTTTTGTTTACCTTTACAGCACAGAACTTCCTTTTAATATCCTGCACCTCAATATTAAAGTGCTGATTGTCTTTGAGTTTCTGTTTCAAATCTTGGGTTTCTGTGCTAAAATCAGAGGAATCAAAACGACCATAAAAACAATTAAGAGCATTAGCCAGCTCTGTGTCTGAATTAAAACCATCTAAAAACACACGTTTACTGCGCTCTGTGCTCTGAAGGCCTCCAATAGTTTTCATACTGGCCCAGGCTGAACCAAGTTTCTTTGTTGCCATCTTGCTTTCCAATTCTGATTTATAATTCTGTTTTGCTCTTAAAATTTCGGACTTCAGCTCTTTTGTGGCTGGTAGATCACTAGACCCTCAATGTACTCTGGTCTGGGGTCCCGTGGACTTGGGTAGGCCCCCTGACCCATCTTATTCTCCGGTCCGGTGGCCCTGGGACTACAGAAGACCACCTGAACTGCCTTGCCCTTTGGTCTGGTGGCTCTGGGACTTCGATAGGCCACCCAGTTCACCTTGTTTTTGGTTTCGGGCCTGGACTGTGATTTTGCCCCACAAACTGTTTTTTTTTTTGTTGTTGTTGTTGTTTTGGACTTTGTGGTGGTGGTGGGGGCTTGTTTTCGGCCATCCTGGCCTTGTACTCCCACCGCCCATCCTGGGAGGGTGATTTTTCTATTTTTGGTGCTGCTTTGGGGTGTCTGAGTCCCACCCCTTAAAAGGGGGGGGCCTATGTTAGAATCTGTGCATGGGCGGAGGACCATGCTTACGCTTTAAGTTCACTCTTGTTATTCTCTGCGTTTATCATTATCATTATTTTCCTGGGTTGTCATTATGATTATTCTGTCTTGTGTATTTATGTTTTTGTTGGTTTCCCCCTTAGTTTAGTTTATTAGTATTATTCTGATCCTGGGCTTGAGTTTAGTTTGTATGATTCTCTGTTTATGATTATTTTCTTTATGATTGTCTTGGTCTTGTCTCCCTGATCCCCTTTTCACGTTCCGTGTCTCCCCTGCTGGTGCTCGTCTGTGCAGCCCTGCCCCTCATGTCACCTTTGTCTTCCTCATGTGTTAGCTGTCAGTGATTACTCATTTCCGTTTGTTCCTGATTGTGTACACCTGTTTGTAATGTCTAGTGTACTGAAGGGACGCTGTCCTTCAGCTGGTTGTGGCATCCTCCTGTCTTCTGTCCAGTCTAGTCTTGTCAAGTCATCGTGTTTATGGAGGTTGAGTTTTTACGTTTGTTGTTTTTCCAGCCAGTGTGCTGTGCTTCTTTTTTGTTAATAAATCCTTGCAAGCTAAGCTCTGGTGTTTGGGTCCTGAAAACAACACCTCACTGCTGACAGGATTTTTTTTTGCTTGCAGCGTTTTCTTGATTTAAACGTACGTCATCTTTCAGTAGGAAATCCACGCAAGTCTTTGTATATGAGGCCCCAGGACACCTTTTTAGTTTAAGTTTCCTTTTGCTAAGTAAACTATCATCTGTGCTGTCTCTAGTTTGAGATATTAACAACATTAACAATTTGTGTTTAAAGCCAAAACAGTGCCAGTGGTTAGTTCTTCACATTTGCTGTTTTGTATCATTTAAAGAAGCATTTAGCCCCGTTCAGTGTTTTTATCCCAAACTGGCAAACTTCTTTTACTGTCCAGCTGTCGTCTATACAACGCCAGGATTTCAGAAGTGTGTAAGGATAAAGGTTTGAAACCAGTCTCCAGAGTGGAATGGTTTTGCTGGCACCTTTTTTCCATCTCTGTGTGCATGAAGAAAAACAGTAATGGCGACGCCAGCATCACAGGAGCGTGAATGGGGCATAACCATATCAGAATCAGAATCAGAATCAGCTTTACTGGCCAAGTATGCACAACACATACAAGGAATTTGACTTTGGGTAAAAACTTGCTCTCGTTGTTCAGGTGGAGGATTTAAATAAGATTTAAATAAGGATTCAATGACAACAGAGTATGTACAGTAAATTACAGCCTGTCCACGTTTCTATAAAAGGATGCAAATATATACAGGAATATATGCAGTTATTTACTCAGACTATCCACACTTTGCAGAAATATATGAAAAAATATACAGTCATACAGTATTTCAATGTGAACTCAGATTCAGTGATATAATGTGAATGAAGTAAAAAGCAGTGTGAGAGTTATGTGCAATGTAAGAATGGATGAAAAGTCATGAGTACAGCAACAGGTAGGACTAGGTGAATGTTAGGAGTTCATCAGAGTGATGGCTTGAGGAAAGAAACTGTTCCTGTGACGGGTGGTTTTGACCTTCAGTGATCTGTAACGACGACCAGAAGATAGAAGTTCAAACAGTTTGTGGCCGGGGTGTGACGGGTCAGCACAGATGTTTCCCGCCCGTTTCCTGGTTATGGACCGATATAAGTTCTCAATGGAGGGTAGGTTGGTACCAATGATCCTCTCCACAGACTTAATGATCCGCTGCAGTCTGGTCTTGTCCTGTTTAGTGGCAGATCCAAACCAGACAGTGATGGAAAAGCAGAGGACAGATTGGATGATGACGGTGTAGAAGACAACCAGCAGCTCCTGAGGCAAATCAAACTTCTTGAGCTGACGCAGAAAAAACAACCTCTGCTGGGCCTTTTTCCGGACAGTGTCTATATGGGAGGACCACTTCAGGTTCCGGGAGATTGCGGTACCCAGAAACTTGAAGGAGTCCACAGTGGACACTGTGCTGTTGAGGATGGTGAGTGGGGGGAATGAAGGAGGGTGTTGCCTGAAATCCACAGTCATCTCCACCGTTTTGGCTGGGTTAAGTTCAAGATGGTTCTGGCCGCACCAGAGGATCAGCTGCTCCACCTCCCGCCTGTATGCAGACTCATCACCATCACCATATACAAAGTCTATGGGCGTAACCACCGTAGCCACAAAAAATAATTGACATATGGGCTGCTTGTCAAAACACATGAGCTGCACCTTACTGGTCGACATGGTGGGTGGTATGTTCAAGTCTGCTCACCTGCATCCAAGATGGTGCCAGGATGGTAAACTTTGTTTTATACCTTCAAAACTAAACAGTGAAACATGCTTCTGAAAACAATCAAGGCAAGAATAAAATTGTGTAGTTGTGGAATATGTATTTACTTTTCACTAACAACCACTATTTTTAAAGTTTGGCATGAGCTCCTTGAAGCAGTTGACGGTTGAAAGGAAGTCGTATGCAGTGCTATAAAAAAAGTTGCACTGCCACCTACTGGCCTGGCATAGTTACAACAACACTTTTTTCACAACTTGGGTGGTCCCGTGTGTATGCGCCATTGTTTTTATGATGTTGACTTGTGCATGCAGATCTTTTTTTCCAAGTTTCAGCTAAAATGTTGTCATGGTCACAGCCACTTAAAAGCATTTAAAGCATGTTCCTTGGCATTGTAAAAAATAGTTTGTGGATTATAATGTTTTTCTTTGAAACGGACAAGGCGACTGAGCTGTGACTTATAACTGCTACTGTATATCTTTTTTATTTTGAATGAGCACTAATGCATCTCTAACCATTGGCACAGTTTTCACAATTTCAAATAAGTACTTAAAGCCATCTTCACTCAAATTTCTCCTCCACTTTTTTTGAGTTGTAGAAAATTACGAGGATGCCTTATCTATTTGTATTAGTATTAGCTTGTTTGCAGATGCCTTATTAAAAAGGTATAGAAAAAGGATGTGCGTGGCCTATAAGCACACAAGCTTTCCTGTTTGTTTCTAGTAAATCCACAAAGTAAAGCAGACACTTGTGCACATCTCATACTAGATGCCAACCCACACTTTCCATTTATTGTGTGTGTAGCCCATGCTACACTGCATTTGAGAGGCTGACATCAACTCCCTTGAAACTCATTTGCATACAGTAGTAGTGTAGGCTATACATGCAGATTTAAGTGTGGCCAGTTGACTGGAGGATACCAGCCATTATCCCTCAGAAATGAAGGAAATTCAGGGGCTGCACAAACTGATTCATACAGTGCCAATTCCCAACATCAGTCATGGCATATCAATCTCATATTCTCCTCACAAATCTTTTCAGAGGCAAATTTTGCTTCATTGTTTAAAGATATAAGAGAAGCTGTAGCAGCTCCATGTTTACACAGAAGACTACAAGAGATCTGTCAATTATCTATTGCCCCTTAATGCCCAAGAAGGTTTTGAAAAAACTTTATACATAATTGTACTATTGAAAAAACACATTTTATGCCTTTTTTCCCCGACACTCCAATCCTTGTGTTAGGTGTTGGTCACCATTGCTAAGCAATGGGGAAAATCAAAGTTGGTTGACTGCAGTACCCCCCCAGTGAGTTTAATATTAAGACGTAAAGCAATATCATCTCAAAAAAGTTCAGTGGCAGAAATTCCTGCAGAAGAAAAACTGTTATCTCGGCACTGCCAACAATCACCTACACTTTAAACCAAGCCAAAAGAAGAGACTAAACAAAGAGTGACAGAAAAAGCAATTGTCATGAACCGAGCTGGGGATTCTCCCGAGCTCGGCTTCATGGCAGTTTTTCTGTTTCTCTATGATCTGTGCTTTCTGTTACCTTTTGAGTTCCATATTGTGTTTCATTGGTTGGCCATGTTCTGTTGTATTTTTTGGTGCTTATTATTTGCTCTTTGCCCTTTGGTTATTTTGTGAGTTATTTGTAATTATTCCTTAGTCTGTGTTTGGTTTTGTGTTTATTTATTTTGGTATCTTACGACCACGCGTCCCTCTCCTGTCTACTACTGACAGCTGATTCCAATCTGTCATTGCCCCTCCCTGCTCAGGCTTACACACATCACTACACACGTGCACACACATACACGCACACTCTTATGCACACCCACTCTCACTCAACACACACCCATTCTTTTATACATACATGCACACACCCACGTACACAGGCAATCACTCTGTTCGTTATGTTTCGTATTATTTAAGCTCTGTCTGCACACTTGTGTATTGTTGGTGCATTGGATTGTCAGTCTTTCACCAGAGCACTGTTTGGCTCTAGTGATCCCTTCTCTGTAAGTACCTACACTTGTCAGTTGTCCGCAATGTTAGGTTTTTCTTTGTGTTTTCCCGGCGCTACCTTGGTGCAGCCTGTCGAGCCTTGGGTTGCACGGCTCCAGCCTGCACTTTTGTTCCAGGAGCGCTTAGTCCTGCATTTATCCTTCTCCCTGCTCGCCATTACGCTGGGAGTGTTCGCGTTCATTTTGTATGTTGTTCATTTCCAGTGAGTTTGGGACAACTTGTGTCTACTTGTTCCTGCACCTGCTTACCTGTTTGCACATTGGAGTTTTTGTTTGGACATTTATGTTAGTAAAACACACAGCATCCTCCTGCATTTGGGTGTCTTGTCTCTGCTGCCTCGAAGAGGCAGCGACTCATGACAGCAACTAAAAATATGAACCAGGAGAGAAATTTGTTTTTTTATTTCTGTGGGCTGGTCACAATAAATAGCCATTCTAAAATGTGCAGTTCTACATTGACTTTATTGGGCAATGAATAGCTGATCTGGCAGAGAGTCCTGCTGTCGGAATGCCATTTGCATCCTCTCTCAAAACCTGCAACTTTAGCAGCATTGTGGTGTGCGATAAAACTACACATTTTAGAGTCTTTTGTTGCTACCAGCCCAGCACACCAGTGCAACAACCATGCTGTTAAATCAGCATCTTCACATGATGCCTGCTAGGATGTTTCAGTGTAAGCAAAAGTGTCCAATTTAACAGATTTGAATTTGATAGGGATGTGCATTTTGTGTGCAGAGAAACAGTTTTACATCTTTTTGTAAATACAAACCCCAATTCCAATGAACCTATTGCAACCTTCATATTCTGCTGAATACACTACAAAGACAAGATATTTAATGTTCAAACTGATAAACTTTATAGTTTTTTGTTGGTTTTTTTTGCAATTATTCATTCATTTTGAATTTGATGCCTGCAACACATTCCAAAAAAGCTGGCACAGGGGCAGGAACATTCCACAGGTGAACAGGTTACTGGAAACAGACAAGTGTCATGATTGGGTATAAAAGGAGCATGGGGTGAGGTTCACCATTTTGTGAACAACTGTGTGGACAAATAGTCCAACAGTTTAAGAACTGTGGCTCTCAACATACAATTGCAAGGAATTTAGAGATTTCATCATCTATAGTCCATAATATCATCAAAGATTCAGAGTATCTGGAGAAATTTCTGCATGTAAGCGGCAAGACTGAAAACCAACAGTGAATGCCCGTGACCTTCGATCCCTCAGGCGGCATTGCATTAAAAACCGACATAATTCTATAAAGGCCATTACCATGTGTGCTAAGGAACACTTCAGAAAGCCATTGTTAGTTAAAACAGTCTGTCATTACTACATCGACAAGTGCAAGTTAAAATTCTGCCATACAAAGTGAAAGCCATATATTAACAACACCCAGGAACGCCACTGGTTTCTCTGGGCCCAAGCTCCCAAGTGGAAAAGTAGTCTATGGTCTGACAAGTCCACATTTCAAATGTTTTTTGGAAATCATGGACATCGTGTCCTCCGGTCTAAAGAGGAAAAGGACCATCCAGATTGCTATCAGCGCAAAGTTCAAAAGCCAGCATCTCTAATACTATTTGGATGTGTTAGTGCCCATGGCATGGGTAACTTGCACATCTGTGAACTCACCATTAATGCTGAATGGTACATACAGGTTTTGGAGCAACAAATGCTGCCATCCAAGCAGTGTCTTTTTCAGGGAGGTCCCTGCTTATTTCATCAAGACAATGCTAAGCCACATTCTGCATGTGTTATAACACCATGGCTTTGTAGTAAAAGAGTGCGGGTACTAGACTGGCCTGCCTGCAGTCCAGACCTGTCTCCTGCTGAAAATGTGTGGTGCATTATGAAGCACAAAATATGCCAATGGAGACCATGGACTGTTGAGCAACTGAAGTCGTACATCAAGCAAGAATGAGAAAGAATTCCACCTACAAAGCTTCAACAATTAGTGTCCTCACTTCCTAAACACTTATTGATTGTTGCTAAAAGGAAAGGTGACATTGTGGAGGTAATAGAACAGGCGAGAGGCAACGAGCTGGAAAGGTACAAGGTTTTATTCCTCCAACATACTGAAACACGCTTCGTAGCTCGTGTGAGCTACTGTGCTGCTGAGGCATGTATAACCAGCTCTTTTATACACATTATACAGACAGAGAGAATGCGTGGCACATTAGCATAGTGATTGTCATCTAATACACATCATTAGCGTGACGTCAGCTGGCGCCCGGGTGTCTTCTCCGTCCTTGGGGGAGGGAGGGGGGCATACATAACAGTCCAGTCTGATTGCACCCCCCCCCCCCCGGGGTTCTTTGTCCATATGTCAATTGTCCTCTCCTTCCTCCAGCCCTGATGGGTGTGAGATAATGTCTGTCTGCAGCGTTCTGGGTCACCACAACATTACACAGTGGAAAACATACCCCGTCCCAATTTTTTGGGAATGTGTTGCAGCAATCAAATTCAAAATGAGTGAATATTTAAAAAAAAAAATAATTAAAGTTTATCGGTTTGCACATTAAATATCTCGACTTTGTAGTGTAGTGGTGTGAAAAACTGTTTGCCCCCTTCCTGATTTCTCATTTTTTTGTATGTTTGTCACACTTAAATGTTTCAGATCACCAAACAAATTTAAATATTAGACAAAGATAACACAAGTAAACACAAAATGCAGTTTTTAAATGAAGGGGTTTACTTTTAGGGGAAAAAAAAATTTCAAACCTACATAGCCCTGTGTGAAAAAGTGATTGCCTCTAAACCTAATAACTGGTTGGGCCACCCTTAGCAGCAACAACTGCAATCAAGCATTTGCGATAACTGGCAGTGAGTCTTTTACAGCGCTGTGGAGGAATTTTGGCCCACTCATCTTTGCAGAATTGTTGTAATTCAGCCACACTGGAGGATTTTCAAGCATGAACCGCCTTTTTAAGGTCATGCCACAGCATCTTAATCGGATTCAGGTCAGAACTTTGACTAGGCCACTCCAAAGTCTTCATTTTGTTTTTCTTAAGCCATTCAGAGGTGGACTTGCTGGTGTGTTTTGGATCATTGTCCTGCTGCAGAACCCAAGTGCGCTTCAGCTTGAGGTCATGAACAGATGGCCGGACATTCTCCTTCAGGATTTTTTGGTAGACAGCAGAATTCATGGTTCCATTTACCACAGCAAGTCTTCCAGGTCCTGAAGCAGCAAAACAGCCCCAGACCATCACACTTCCACCACCATATTTTACTGTTGGTATGATGCTCCTTTTCTGAAATGCTGCCTTACTTTTACACCGGATGTAATGGAGCACACACCTTCCAAAAAGTTCAACTTTTGTCTCGTTAGCCCACAGAGTATTTTCCCAAAAGTCTTGGGGATCATCAAGATGTTTTCTGGCAAAACTGAGATGAGCCTTTATGTTCTTTTTGCACAGCAGTGGTTTTCGTCTTGGAACTCTGCCATGCAGACCATTTTTGCCCAGTCTCTTTCTTATGGTGGAGTCATGAACACTGACCTTAACTGAAGCAAGTGAGGCCTGCAGATCTTTGGATGTTGTTGTGGGGTCTTTTGTGACCTCTTGGGTGAGTTGTCGCTGCACTCTTGAGGTAATTTTGGTCGGCTGGCCACGCCTGGGAAGGTTCACCACTGTTCCATGTTTTTGCCATTTGTGGATAATGGCTCTCACTGTGGTTCACTGGAGTCCCAAAGCTTTAGAAATGGCTTTATAACCTTTTCCAGACTGATAGATCTCAATTACTTTTTCATTTGTTCCTGAATTTCTTTGGATCGCAGCATAATGTGTAGCTTTTAAGGGTCTTTTCATCTACTTCACTTTGTCAGGCAGGTCCTATTTAAGTGATTTCTTGATTGAGAACAGGTGTGGCAGTAA
This sequence comes from Pholidichthys leucotaenia, assembly GCA_020510985.1. Classification (NCBI taxonomy): domain Eukaryota; kingdom Metazoa; phylum Chordata; class Actinopteri; order Cichliformes; family Pholidichthyidae; genus Pholidichthys; species Pholidichthys leucotaenia. Next base: position 75,722,037 of record CM035850.1, on the reverse strand, counting down.
TCAAGCCTGGGTGTGGCTACAGAAATTGAACTCAGCTTTCCAAAGATCTGATAAACCACAGTTAATTTATGTTTTAACGGCGGGGTGGGGGGGGGCACTTTTTCACACAGGGCCATGTAGTTTTGGATTTTTTTAAACACCTTCATTTAAAAACTGCATTTTGTGTTTACTTGTGTTATCTTTGTCTCATATTTAAATTCGTTTGATGATCTGAAACATTTAAATGTGACAAAAATACAAAGACATGAGAAATCAGGAAAGGGGCAAACACTTTTTCACACCACTGCATTCAATTAAATATAGGGTGAAAATTATTTTAATATCATTGTATTCTGTTTTTATTTGCATTTGTGTTTTTAATTTGAAAATTGACTGTAATATACAATATATTTGGATGACATGTACTTTAATTCCTTACATCATGGTTGCACACGTTTCTCATCTCCATACTTTTGAGGATGCATCCTAACTCTAATTCAGTGACTCAACTCCCAAATAGCCCTTAAGAAGAAGAAACCATTTCTATTGTCATTCAGTCCATCATGTACAGTAGAACCAAATTACATTTCTCCTGTCTACAATGTTAATCACATGTAGAATCAGAGGGGTCACTGCCATGCAAGGCACCACCACAAACAACTTCTCCTTCCCCCATTCTATTACACTGAGCACCAAGCTAGAAGGCGGGAAGTACCATTTTTATATGGTCTTTGATATGACCCAGCCGGGACTTGAACGCCCAACCACGCAGGTGTGGGGCAGATGCTCTATCAACTAGGCCACCACTCCGGTGGTTAAAAGTACAGTCTTAAGAGAAATAAAACCCGGCAAATGAGCTCTTTCTTTGTTTAAATTATATAGTTTGAATTTCAAAGCACAAGCGCAGATACACTAATCCTCTACAAAACAGCTCCAAGAACAACCGGTCAATATGGCTGCTTCCCTCTACATCCATCTTCTTTTTCTGATGGACTCAAAATATGGTCTAATCACTCAGAGTGCATGCCCCCTGTCTCATCATGGGAAAGGTTTATTCTTGTCAGGTTGAGATGAGCATGTCCCCGGCTCGTTCCCTTGCAGCCGGCTGACGTCTTGCATCTGCACTACACGGCTTCTGAAGAGCTCACTTGGGTTGGTTACTGGTTTCACTCCTCGCAATATAACTAATGGAGTGCAGCTCAATATTTAATCTGTGTAATGTGGAGATGGGAACATATATCTTGTCACTGAGAATGAAATCGCTCAATCTCATTAGTGAATTAGGTTGAGCGGTTCAGTCCAATTAGACATTAATGCAATGCTTTATTTATGATATCAAAGTGAGCCACTAAGAGGCCAGTTAGCCGAGTAAATCTGAAGCTGTTGCACATTCGGTTCAGGATTAAGTCTCACATTTGCATATGCAATTTTTCCATTCAGACAAAGAAAAACATTTTGGAGCCAAAGTAAAAGCCTATATAAATCTTTCTTTAAAGTGCTGTGGCCGCAGCCAAGGTGCCACACATGCATAATCTGAATCCATCTGTGTATTTAAAGCCGCACATGCAGCACAATTCAATAAGTAATCTTTCGATTCTCGGCTCCATGGGAGGTGCGGTATCTCTGCCCTTGAAAACCGGCGCGTTCGGTGAAAACATTGAGGTCACCAGCCAGTGGTGGTTATCTGACTCCCGTCTGGAGTCTCAGGTAGAGGACAGATTTCACTGTGAGAAATGCACAGAGTCTCCTGCAGTTACACCATATCTCTGACACATGCACAGCACCCCGGGGTGGGCTGAAGGGCACAGCCAAGTTTGGCTTTGGCAGGATTTTGCTGGCACAGTTTTGGGGCGATGTGTTGTCATTTTATAATTTCTGCAGATTGTAAAATGTAATGCCACATGGCTGCAACACCTCAGAGCCAGCTTTTATCACAAAAGCGCACATCAAAGACAGAACAGCGCCCCAAAGCGTTTTCACATTAGTTTAAAACAGCTCAGCACAACTGTCATCACAAGGTAGCCTGCAGTGACATAGCAATGGCCTTAACACAAGTGCCCCTCGGCCATGAGCCTTTGATGTGAGAAAAAGGGAAAACTTTCAAAATGTCAGTTTCTGTTTGCTTCGATAAAGAATGAACTCAACCATCTCGGCAGTGAGCGAAACAGCAAACTTTCAGCTTGTGCTTCAGCAGCTCACACACTGACAAGGATGAATAAAAGTTAGGAAAGAGCTGCACCTTTTAAATGCAGTGGGTTTACCTAACTAAAAAGGGGAAACCACAGTTAGTTTATGTGAAGGATTTCAAAATTAAGAATAAATCCACGATGACAGGGCCTCCACCCACGCATGCACATTTGGCTTCACGATGCTTTTCCCAAACACACAGTAGCATAGAGAGACCCAGATCTGCACAGTATGCTGTTTCCAATTGCATCACCTCCACATCCTAATTTTGCCCCTTGAGAAATAGCATATTTTGGTGATTTATTAGTTGCATGTTTAATTAATTAAGTGTGTAGGGTGCCCAGATTTTTTCTTCTCTGTGGTCTTCCTCTTTTCCTGTTGCCTGGCAGCTCCATCTGTTATTTTTTTTTTAACATATGAGAAAAGTAGGAATGAAACTATGAATTAATTTTTGGCTGTAATGTGATTTTTCTTCCATATTTTGGAGAAGCTGTGTTTATATTTTTTCAATTAAAATATGTACTATTCGTCAGGGGGTGGCCAAATGTTTGCATACATAGGGTACATAGGGTGTCCTGTGGCATTGGTACTCTGACTCATTAGGTAGTGTTGTAGTTAAGACCTCGCAAGACCAGAGTCTCCCAAGGCCAAAACCAAGATAAGCTGAGACCAAGTCCTACGTATACAGAGGTCTCTGTCTCAACTTGGTCTCTGCCTGCCTTGGTCTTGATCTTGACTTAGTCTCAACCCTGTAAAGTCTTGAGGCCATATTACAACATTCTATTCAACTGCCTATTGTCTAAGGCGCAGAGCACATTTATGGCCACATCCAAGTCCATTTTGCTGTTATGGCAGTGGGAAAATGGTCTCTACACCGTGCAGAAAAACACAAAGAGGCTGGTCTAATTATTCAGAGGTGTGTTTTGGGTGTAACATGCAATAATCCAATACGACTCTTTCCTGCCTTTTCCTTTAAAACACAGAAGCACGTAACCTAAGGTGAACTGTGATCATGAGGGGCTTGTTTAGGAGATGGGCTTTGCACTAGCCAAGGGGCATGCATGTGAGAGAAGAGAAAATGTGTGATAGTAGTGCTGCTTGGTATTAAGCCAAGAATTAATTACAATAGATGCACAGTCAGATATTTTATGAAGAAGGAAGACGTGGATATGATTGAACAATTGAGCTGAATAATTGAGCTCAATTTAAATTAATTTAGGTTTAATGTAGCATGTATGGATGCACGCTTGACTTGTTCTGCTCCATTTTGCAACACACAGACATGAGTAGGTTTGAAGGTTTGGGGAAAACAAGAGGATCTGCTGAATTATTTTGTAAATCCATGTATGTTTTTTTCTCCTCTCTGCAGTGAAAAACTGTCTACTGTTTCTTTATGTGATTTGGAATATATTACAGGGTATACGTATGTGGATAGTTTGTATTCAACTGTCCTCAGATTAACATATTTAACAGAAAAACAACTCTATCCATTAAAATAACAGAAAATTTCAGCGCATGCTGTGTTTCCCCGTGTACCCGTCAGTAGGAGTGCACCCATGATTTGAAAATGTGCAACTGAAATAGCATTAACAATGTAATACTGACAAGAACTGCTTTTTGTTGATCAAAAGTGCATCATCAAAGCGCAAACACATGCCACATCTCTTTAAAATGAGTCTATTCCTTGCAACATTAAGCAGCCATACAGTCCACAGGTAATTAGATGGCATGACTACACGCTGACATAAACTAACAAATCCACAGGCAGAAGACTTGAAGCATGGTGCAAATGCATGCTTTAGATGAAACATTACAAGAGAAAAATAACACGTTTTTAGGAAAAGCATAAGGGGGAAAATACTGACAAAAAGTCACAAAGTTGGAAGAAAAAAAATATATGAATTTATATCACAAAAGTCACAAATTCAAGAAAAAAGAAAATTTGTGAGCAAAACATGCCTGAAATTTTCACAAACCCCTTACCATTCCAGCCAGTGTCCAGCCAATGTAAAACATCTCACGGGTGGAACACCAGAATGGTTAGAGGTTAACATTTTTTGAAAAGCTCTCTAATTACAAGAAAAACAAAGAAAGAAGAAAATAATATCTCAAATGACAATAAAAAGTAGCCAAATTTATGAGAATTATCCAAAGTCACATATAAAAATTACAAGACGCACATTTCGAAGAAAAAAAGTCATAAATTTATGATTAAAAAGTTAAGCATAAAGCCTCAAAATTACATGAAAAATATGAGCGAAACAAGAAAAACTGCAAATTTACTAGTATAAAATGACACATTTACAGGAAAAAAATCACATATGCTAGAAAGAAAACACCCCAAATGTTCCAAGGAAAAGTTGAAACCTAAAAAATTGTGACCAGCCATGGAAAAGCCAGGAACAAGTCTACCGAAGGGTATTTTAAGTTATTTACAGATTCTAAAAGTGTGAAATCTAAGCTTTCCAATGATGTCTAACACATGGAAATCCGAAAAGATATGAAGAAGATGTGGCCATTTGAATGTTGGTACCTCTCAAACTACTTCTCTGAGAAAATCAGGTTCAAAGTTTCCAAGGATTGTCACCTTCCAGGGGAACCAGGTGGGGGGTGGTAACAAAAGCTGGTCATTTGCATAACTTAGCATGAACCCAACCCCCTTATAGTGCTAATCAAAAGGAGCTCTGGAAGCCCTCCTTAAGCTGCTTAAGTAGCCATGTGCTTCTACCTGAACGTGTTGTATTTATTACGCTCCACACAAACGCTGGATCAAGGAAGCCATAGAAATCAGAAAACGTGCAAAGGACACCATCAACCGGGATGAGGGAACATTCATGCTCTCCCACACCTGGGATTCCATCCTCCAGAGACCACCTGGCGATGGGAGACATGGCCGGCGTGGTGGATCTACCAGGTCCATTAGGCTGGCCACGCCTAAGGATAATAGCTGAAAAACAACACGTCACAGCAATCAGCTGGTGCTTCTGAAGATAATTGCAGATGTCAGTCGAAACATGTTAAGGTAAAAATGTCATGGTCCTGGTGCATGGGTTCGAGCCACGCCCAGGTTCTCTGCCCAGTGAGCATTTTTTCTGTTTATTTTTTGTTTTCTCTAAGATTATTATGATGTTTTCAAGTTTTCTTTGTGTGTTATTTTCTTGTTTCTGGTTTGTTTATTTTGACAGCGCTGTGCAGCTTCCGGCTGTCAATTCCTTTGGGACTGCACAGCTGCTGCCCATTTGCTACTCATAGATTACACCTGTCTTTGGTTATGTGTGTGTGTATTTATGGGACACGACAACTTCTGCTGTTGCCGTGTCCTCCTTCTTCTTCCTCTTCTCCTGCCGTGATCTATTTTTCATGGTTTAGGTCCCGCTGTTGAGGTAAGTTGGTGAGCTCTGTCTTGGTGCCTTTTTCCCCTCTGTTTTTCTCAGCCATCAAGCCCCATTGCTCTCGGGGTCCTCCGGCTGAGCTTTCTCCCTGGTCAGGCGTTCCCTGACTTTGTACCTTTGACATTGAGCCCAACTCTCCTCCAGCGGTTATGTTATTTGATTTCTTTCAGGCACGTCCCACTGGGAGGAGACCCCGGGGCAGACCCAGGACTCGGTGGAGAGACTATGTCTCCCAGCTGGTCTGGGAACGCCTTGGTATCCCCTCTGAAGAGCTGGAGCAGGTGGCTGGGGAGAGGGAAGTCTGGGCTTCTCTGCTTGAACTGCTGCCTCTGCGACCCGGACCTCCGGAAAAGCGGTAGAAGATGGATGGATGGATGGATGGATGTACATGACATTTTTTGTTTGTGTTTAAGTTAATAAATGTGCAAACCTACAGCGAGCATTTAGTGTCCTATTTTTCGCCCATGAATGTGCACATTCATGACAGAAGGACATGGCCAGTGTGGACACCAGCCGCTGTAGGTTTTGGCATTTTTTCTTTTTGAGTTGTTTGTCTTAAGTGCTACCTTCTTCTCCACCAGAGCACTGTCTGCTCTGGTGAATCTTCTTTAAGTAATCCTTTCCCCTCACTTGCCACCTGTGGCCCTAGAGAACCCTGTTCCAGTGCCAGAGGAGAGTCGACCCCCAGCTGCCACGCCGGAGGAGCCACCAGCGTGGGTCACTTCGCCTGGAACTGGCACCTGGACTGCACACACCATCATGCCTGCTGTGGAGGCCACTGCAGCAGCGTTGCAACTGAAACTCCAGAGGACTGAGCCCGGAGCATCGTCGCTTGGATCGACGGAGTCCTGGACGGTGGTGGAGCTCGAGTTCACGCCAGTGCCCTCCTATGTTCCTATTGTTACCATATTGGGGAGGTCTTGTCTGGCTCATGGGGAGGAGCGCCAAGTGCAGCCATCAGCTGCACCTGAGTTCACCTCACTGGGCTCGGCCACTGCCGGTGACCCTGACCCTGTTTTTCTGCTTGTTTTTCCTGAGCCTTCTCCCAGGGTTGCCTGGGAAGATCCGCCTGAGCCAGAAGTCTCCGTGGGTCCTGGCTCGCTACCTGAAGCCATCGTGGGTTCAGCTCCACCCGCTGAGGTCATCACAGATGATCCGTCCCAGCCTGGGACCTCCATGGGTGCTGCTTCCTCTCTGGCTGAGGCCACCGAGGGTGCGGCATTGCTCCTGAACAGAGCCACCAAGGGTGCAGCATTGCTCCCGCCCGCAGCCACCGAGGATTCAGTGTTGTTTCTGCCTGGAGCCACCGCGGGTGCAGATGTACTACAGCCCGGAGCCACCGTGGGTGCATCGTTGATCCTGCTCGGGGCCACCGTGGGTGCAACTCAGCCCCAGCCTGGGGCCACCACAGGTGCAACTCAGTCCCAGCCCGGGGCCACCGCTGGTGCAACTCTGCCCCAGCCTGGGGCCATTGAGGGTGCAACTCTGCCCCAGCCCGGGGCTACCGCTGGTGCAACTCTGCCCCAGCCTGGGGCCACTGAGGGTGCAACTCTGCCCCAGCCCGGGGCCACTGTGGGTGCATCCCGAGAGGTTCCTCTCAAAAGACCGCCTGACGGACTGCTTCCTCAGTCTTGTTGGTTCTGGGGTACGGGAAGGCCACCCGACGTGTCCCAGCACAGATGGCAGTGGTCTTGGGACTTAGGAAGACCACCGGAACTGCCCCTGCTGCTTTGTTGGTGCTGGGGCATGGGGAGGTTGCCCGTGTGTTCCAGCACACGTGCCGGTGGTCGTGGGACTTGGGAAGACCACCTGAACTGTTTTGCCTACTCATCGGTCAGGCTTAGAGTCCCGTCTGGCCACCTATAGACTGAGTGTGATTCATGAGTGTTTTCTTTTGTTTTTTCTTCTGGTTTTGGTCCCTCCATTCCTGGGTTCCCCCTCCTCCAGGGTGGGCCATTTGTGTGTGGGAGGTTTTGTTTTCTTGTTTTTTTTTTTTGTGATGTTACCCTGGGGTGTCTGGTACCCACCCCTTGGGGGTGGGGGGGCTCTGTCATGGTCCTGGGGCATGGGTTAGAGCCGTGCCCAGGTTCTCTGCCCAGTGAGTATTTTTTCCTCTTTATTTTCTGTTTTCTCTACGATTATTATGATGTTTTCAAGATTTGTTGTGCGTTATTTTCTTGTTTCCGGTTTGTTTATTTTGACAGCGCTGTGCAGCTTCCAGCTGTCAATTCCTTCGGGGCTGCACAGCTGCTGCCCATTTGCTACTCATGAATTACACTTGTCTTTGGTTATGTGTGTGTGTGTATTTATGGGACACAACAACTTCTGCTGTTGCTGTGTCCTCCTCCTTCTTCCTCTTTTCCTGCCATGACCTATTTTTCATGGTTTAGGTCCCGCTGTTGAGGTAAGTTGGTGAGCTCCGTCTTGGTGCCTTTTTCCCCCTCTGTTTTTCTCAGCCGTCGAGCCCCATTGCTCTCGGGGTCCTCCGGCTGAGCTTTCTCCCTGGTCAGGCGTTCCCTGACTTTTTACCTTTGATGTTGAGCCCAACTCTCCTCCAGCGGTTATGTTATTTCATTTCTTTCATTGTAACTGTACGTGACGTGCAAACCTACAGCGAGCATTTGGTGTCCTATTTTTCGCCCGTGAACAGGCACATTCATAACAAAAAAACAAACATCTTCTACCTTTTTGTCTGACAAAAAAAGACACTGTAAATTAATTATGGAAAAAGAAGACAAAAGGAACATACTTGAGTATTTATGTGCTGCTGATTGGCCAAAATGAACAACAAAGACATGTGAATAGCCAAACAAACCGGATATGTAAATCAGCTGTGGTTTCCACGCCTCCAAAACTAGGAAGCGGTTTCGCTATTTCCCTCTGAAACTACTTTGTTTCAAATGCAAAGTTTATGGTTTTAAAATCTGCCACACAGTTAAAGCATGGAGTAGCTTCTTCATGATTTCAACTAGCATATTTTGCAAAAAAAACCCCGAAAATCACAAATTTAAAAAAAAGTATTTCTGTGTTTTTTAGGAATCATGTCAGGCCGATTTGTTGCTGGTTTACTTGAGGCAGGTCACAATTAGAGAAAACTTGCATATCTAAAAGAAAAAAAAAAAACAAAATAACCCTTTTCTAATGTTGACAGGCAGACTTTTTTCTTTTTTCCCTCTGGAGGGGCAGCTCAAACAAAGTCAGCAAAGGGGCTGTTGCTCGGGCAATAATAGTCTGAACCTGTGCACATCCTTGCACTGTCTGGATGCCCTTAAGATACTCTGGTAATTTTGTGAGATTCTTTATTTCTTGAATTTGTCTTTTTTTTTTATCATAAATTTGAACAGTTTTTTTTCCCCCAAATGTACTTATAATGCTATCCTCTAAACCAGAGGTCACCAACTAAAAGTGCAAAAGGTCCAATAAGTCAGTCTTCCTCCTTACCTGAGTTCCGAATTACGGCTGGGGATCTTTAGGCACCTCACGATACAATTATGATTCAGGGTCTCCGATTTGATTCTAAAACGATTCTTGATGCATTTTTTCCCCAGGATTTTATTCCTCTCACTGTGTGACAGCTTGGTACTTTTAAAGCCAAGTGTTTACAGCGACCCATGAATTTACTTCAAACATCTTTTAGTAAAAGAAATGGAAGAGAAATGTGACAAGTCACATGGACAAATTTATCTGAAAATGTGCTTTTAAGAACTGGCATCTTTTCATCAATATTCTTTAAGAAGACCACAGCTGTCTCCAGCAAGCCAATATCATTTGCGTTTACACATTGTTTTATTAAAACTTAAATAAAAAATTTTTTTTATTAAAAAAATTTAAATTTCAAATAAAACATGTAATAATTTAATCATAATAACACAAGGGAACACTAAATGTGTTTTTGACTCCAAATAAACAGCTCTAAAATTCTAAAATCTACAACTTAAATCCTAAAAATGGAAAGTTTTACAGGAGAACAGAAAGTAAATTACATACATTTAAAAAGATTAATATTTAAAAAACAAAATTCACAAAAGTCTGCCTCTATACCATAATGTCAGTATTAAAAAAATATTTCAAACTGTAAGCCTAAAAAAGGGACAGAAAATGTAATTAATTCCACAGTACAGAATTCCTTTGGAATTTTTTTTTTTGTAAAAATATTATTCCTGCTTTGTCTTTTTCATTTTGCCTAGAATCTTGGATCTTTTAACTGGATTCAGGATCCCTTTTACATTATATGAGATTATTTTGGTTACACCCTGTTTCTCCATTGTGTTGTCTTATTTAGTATAACAGTGTGGTGGCCCTCTTTTATGCTACTCAGAAACTGAAAGAACATTAAGAACATAAAAAACATTAAGAACATAGTATATAAAACTTTAAAACAAGAAACTGACAAAAGAACTTCCTGAGCTGAGGTCTTTTTAGTGACCTTAGAAGAGCCATGTTGGCGTATTGGCTCTGAGGGAAATTCCTCAGATTCCGTTACGTGCTGAGGGCCCTCTCTTACCCCTGTAAGTTGTCCCATGTTTTTAACGCGAATTTCAGATCCCAATCTGAACTTGTAATGATTTTTTTTTTTTTTTTATGCCTGTACCCTGTGAAATTGTGTGCACCCTCCCACCACCATCACAGCAAACAGTCACGTTAATACAGTGTTTGTTAGTGTGGAGAGATCATGTGGTTCATTGTCACATTTCTATTTTAACAAGTTTTTTTTTTTTTTTTTTTTTAAAGACTTATTTGTTTCTAATATTATGACTGTTCCATGAAAAGTTTTACCACATGCTGATTCTGCTTCTCCTTTAATGTTTGTTACCTTGTAGGAGGAAGGTTGGATGTGCAGATTGACTAAAAATATCGTTATTCCCTCCTGTAAACGGCCAGTTTTTCCTTGTAGCTCTGGCGCTGGGTTTCCCGCTGCTGGCCCGTGGATTTTGAGGGTCTCTGTGTGGACCACGTTTGAGCCTTGATTCTTTCGATCGGGTCTGCTGTGGGTTTAAACACCGTTACCGGGAGCCCTCTTCTCGCCATATCTGCGGTTGCTTCTTCCGCCGAGTTGTAGAGACATGTCTCATCGCCATAGAAGACCCGCAGCTTTGCCGGAAATGGTGTCTGGAAGCGCAGTTTTTTCTCTCGTAATACCTTTTTAGCGTCGTTGTATTCCCGACGCTTTTTAAGGACCTCCGGGGCGTAATCGTGTTCCACGAAAACTTTTCTCTCTTGGTGCATAAATCCTTTTTTCTGCCAAGCCAGTCTTACAACCTCTTCTTTTATTTTGGAGTTGGAAAACTTCACCACCACCGATCGTGGAGGCGCTTCCGCCGCCGGCCTAGGGGCTAATGTACGGTGCGCCCTTTCTGTCTTCAAGTCGGTGGTTTGGGGAATATCCAACTTCTCTCTCAGTAAGGATTCCACGCATGCCGCCATTGTGGTGAAACCATCCTCGACTTCCTTCTTTCAGACCATGAATTCTTATGTTGTCTCTTCTCAGTCTTCCTTCTTGGTCGGTTAGCTTAGCCTACAGTCTTGACTGTCTATTGTGTAGATCCAGCACGGTATCTTCCAGCCCTTTTATTCTTTCCTCTGCTTCCAAGATTCGGTCCTCGGCCTGGTCCACTCTGCTGTTTGTCCTTTTTAATTCTTCTTTGATTTCACGAAATTCGGCCCAACACTTTCGGTGAAATTGTCTTAATTCTTTAAGTACCATTTTTAAGCTAACCTTTTTGCTAGCTTCATTCAGCTCCTCGTCTTCTGAATGGAAATCCTCCGGAACAGATTCTTCGGCCGATGCGTGTCCTGGCCTGGTAAATGTCGATTTCTTCTGTTTTCCTTTAGGCATGATGACTTTGTCTTTTGATTTTCACTCTTCCAAAAATCTGTTAAATCTGATTTTCAAGGTATTTTCCTGGATTGGGTCTGGGAGCTTCAGCGTTAAGCTGCTATCACCATGGTGTCCAGACCGGAAGTCTGGAATTTTTTTTTTTTATGTCAACAGTGTTTTTATCTTTTAAACCTGCTCTGGGTCTGTCTGGGTAACACTCTGTCACAGGGAGAGAGGAGGTGGATGTGTGTGGAACTTTTCATGTTCAGTAACACACAGAGCAAATTATTGTTTTTACATGATATCAGAGGGTCGCAGAAATTACCTCCATGAACAACGTCTTGCAGGCCCAACGGGGATGCTGTCCCAGGAAGGTGTGGAGAAGCTGCAGGGACCTTCCGTCAACAACCCCCCGGGTGGACCCGTATGCCTTATTCATGCTGCATTTCCCCTCTAGTCCGCTTTGGTCTGCGTGTGCTTTGGACGAGCCCAGGACGCATGTGGTACTGTTCATGCTCACTTTTTTCATCTACCCAGGCCAAGCGGTTGACGCATGCACACAATCGTCATTTGTAGTTTCACTCCCGCCAGATAGGTAGCGCTAATGCGCTGACACACCAGGATTTTCACCAACGAAGAAGCGCTGCTTGCTTTCTGCTGCTTGACTTCCCAGTTTTCACTCCTTTTCCACGAAGATGCAGCTGCTGAAGTATTTATGTAAGATTCATGTATGTTTATTCTTGTCTCCCGCTTCCTCGTTGGTCTTCTTCATCTACTTTGTCTTGGTATGCAGTGCCGATATCGCCACCTTGTAAATGGGATGTTCAGTCTTGCGCATGCGCTTTTTAACGCGTTCAGGTCGTGGGCAGGTGGCGCGGTCACAAAATTTGAGCTGCACACAGTCGTCCGCGGTCGAGCACTGCAGACACTAGCGGAGTAGAGACAATGACGTAAATTTTGTCACACGAGGTTTCCAGTTACACGTACGCAGACAGCAGAGGTGCAGCATGAATCCAGCTGTACCATCACAGGCAGCCAGAATGGCAGTGGACACAATTTCACAGCAGTGCTTCATTCCGCGGGTTACACCAGGAAGGAAGCATGGCTGCCTGCCCTCAGCAAATGATGACTTTACCTCCCGCTGTATCCCACGGAGAACGTCCAAGGTCCCACGCCATAAAACGTCCGGGTGGCCGCCACTGATACAGCACTTAAGTTACACTTTTTCATTCGGTTAAAACAAAACAGTATAATTTTTCCCCAAATTATATTAAAAAGCTTTGGAGTCCAGACAGAGGACTCTTGAGGTCTGGATCTGGACTGGAGTCCGCCAGTTGGTGACCCTTGCTCTAAATTCACAAGATGTAAATTTGCACCTTTTTTCTCATATATTTGTTTCTTTTTTCCCCTGCATATTTGTGAAATTTTATGTTTTTTTATCAAAGTTATACCACGATTTGCCCCTCAGGGCGGAGAAGAGTGGCCCAGGCACTGAACTGTAGTTTGTGGTATTTAATAAGGAAACACAAAAGTCCACACAGTGCACAAAATAAACTTGCAAACTGAGGCATCAAAGGAGTAGGCAGGATAACACAGGTGAATGCACCAGAACGGGGAAAGGGTTCTGATGCTAGTAGGCAGACAAGCTGAGGCTCCCAACAAATGAAAGAAACGATGGTCTTTAAATAGAGCATGATGCCAAATGAACACAAATGATTGTAGGTGTGGATCACATGAGCAAGCATGAGGTGATAATGATTACCAACTGGGGTCAGCTAAGAGAAATGAGAGGGGAGAAGACGGGACTGACAGCTGACAGGGACACCACCCACAACAGAACAAAAACCCGCAAGTGCCACTGACAGCTGCCATCTTGGAGAGAGAGAGAGAGAGAGAGAGAGAGAGAGAGAGAGAGAGAGAGAGAGAGAGAGAGAGAGAGAGAGAGAGAGAGATTTTGATTTTTAAAAGATCTTTAATAAACACACTTGTCCATCAGTCAATACAATTTCTATATCATGCTATGTTACACAGAAAATTAATCCCCCAAAAAACGCCCCAAAAAAAGCTGTCCATCATGAACTGAACAGAGGACATTCTCCAGGGACCAGAGGGTCCTGAAACCTTCCACATCCCCATTCCCCATAAAAAACTGAAAGTCCAGCCTGATTCTGGCTTTAAGTAGCCTCACAAATAAAATTTTGACATCAACATCATTCTCAACATTTTCAAGTTTTCTTCTCCGGCTTACATAGATAGCCAACTTTGCCTGTCCTAAAACAAAGTTCAGTAGTTGACACTTCTGCTTAAAACGACGATTGTACATAAAACCACAAATGAAAACCTGCTTAGAGAAAACTTCCTTAAAAATATGAAAAAGTTTTGTGAGAAGTTCAAAGAGGCCACTCAGGCGCTGACATTCAATAAAACAATGAAAAACAGTCTCCCTAGAGGAACAAAAAACACACTGATCACTGACACTGCTGTTAATCACAGAAACAAAAGCATTGACAGCTATAATACCATGCAGGACCCTCCACTGTAAGTCTCCATGCCTCTTAGGGAGAGGGGCTTTGTAAAGAGCCCTCCAGGCAGGCCGATGCCCTTTTCCTAGTTTAAAATAGGCTCTCCAAGGAGTGTCCACACAGGTGTTCAATCGGTCCTTGTTGAGTGCCATCACCACCAGTCTGTAGAGTGCCTTACCACTGGCTCCTCCAAAGTCCACACCAGTGGGAGCACAGAATGCCAGTAAGGAGCAAGGAGCGACGTCAAAGTCCATATAGAGCGTGAGAGAGGGAAAGGGGTCAGTGCTTTCTGGCTGCAGCGTGCCATTGCTAAAGTCCAAGAGTAGGGAGTGCTCAAGTCCATGAAGCTCCTGTTTCCAGTGTGCAAGAAGACCATCGATGAAACGATTCGACCTGACACCAAGATGAGCTGCTAAAGCTGAGGCGTTGTTGAGGCCAGGACCAGCCAGTTCCACCACTTGCTTCAGAGTGAGAATGTTCCTGGAACACAGCCTATCAAGGAAGGTCCTTCCAACTCCCGGCAGGACACCAAGGCGACCACCAAAAACCAGCGGCTCCCTCAACAACCAGTAGAGGGAATCGCATGGCCCTCTTTGTTTTTTAAAAAGAGTCCACACTGAAAAGAGACTGCGGTAAAAACTGGGTAAAGACAGTGCATTAGAGTTCTTAAAATCCATTAAAAACACAGGGAGGTCTAGCCCAAGCCCAAGGACTCTCTGTAAAATAACACAGGCCAAAGGCCTCCATACCAGGTCCTGGGGGCCCGTCAGCAGTCTCTGTATGAAAGTCAGTCTAAAAGCAGCACCTCTACTAGCTAAATGAATCACTCCTTGCCCCCCCCTCCTCTTTGGGAAGAAATAACAGGGCTTGAGGAACCCAGTGGAGTCCACCCCCCCAAAAAAAGTCCACCAAAACAGACTGAATTTTGGACAACAAACCAGCAGGGGGGTCCATGCACATGAGGCGGTGCCACAGGGATGAGGAAACAAGATTATTTAAAATGAGCACTCTTCCTCTAAAAGATATTTTTGACATTAGCCACTTCCACTTGTTTAGTCTCCCGTTAATCTTCTCTATGACCCCATCCCAATTTTTTTGCTCAAACTGCTGATTTCCAATAAAGACACCAAGATACTTAAAACCTCCTTTTTTCCAAATCAACCCACCCGGCAGCGTAAGCTGATTTTCTAGTTTCTCCCCCACCATCAGAGCCTCGCTTTTTCCCCAGTTTATCTTTGCAGAGGAAAGTTGGCCAAAAAGATTGACACTCCTAACCAGAACGTCAATGTCACTCTGCTTGTTTAGCAGAATGACTACATCATCTGCATAGGCCGACAGCTTGAACGTGGTGTCGCAGCCAGGAAAAGTAACTCCTGATAGATCCCTTCTCAGGCAGTGAAGCAAAGGCTCTATGGCGAGGGAGTACAGCATCCCTGAGAGAGGGCAGCCCTGCCGAACCCCCCTCTGGACTTTTAAAGGGGCAGACAGGCCCCCATTTATCTTCAGCACACTCTCAATGTCACTGTACAAGACCCGTATCCTGGCTATGAAGCCTGGGCTGAACCCAAAAGCTGTTAAAACTGTCCATAAATATTGGTGTTCAACCCGATCAAACGCCTTTTCCTGGTCAATTGAAATCAAATCAGTTTCTACCGCCAATGAACCAGAGACCTCCAAAATATCCCGAATTAAAGTGACGTTGTCACTAATCAGCCTGCCAGGCACACAGTAAGTCTGGTCTACATGAATGAGCTCGCTCATCACCTTTCTCAGTCTTCGGGCCAGAGCTTTTGAGAGAATCTTGTAGTCTGTGCAGAGCAGAGAGACTGGCCTCCAGTTCTTTAGGCTCTGGAGGTCCCCCTTTTTCGGCAACAGTGTGATGATGGCCCTCCTGCAGGTCGTGAGTAGGGTCCCCCTTTCCAAGCTATCTTGGAGAACCTCCAGCAGGTCTGGACCAAGCAGGGGCCAGAATTCCTTAAAAAAGTCCACAGAGAGACCATCTATGCCTGGTGATTTTCCATTCTGGAGGCTCATTAGCGCCGCATGCAGCTCAGACAGAGACAGTGGAGCATCCAAGCCGGCAACAAGGTCCTCTGAGAGCACTGGAAGACCATCAAGGAAAACCTGGCCCAGTGACGTGTCCTCCCTCCACTCTGCTCTAAACAATTCACTGTAAAAGCTAGCAGCGTGTTTCCTGATCTCTGCTGCTGTGGAGATTGTTCTCCCGTCATCGCCCAACAAGGAGTGAATGAGCTTTCTCTGTCCATTTTTCCCCTCCAGTCCAAAAAAGTACTGGGAGGGCGAGTCCATCAGAGCTACATCCATGTAGCGTGAGCGGACCAGAGCACCCTGTGCGGTGACCCCTAGCAAGCTAGCCAAGGCTGACCTTTTTGACTTGAGAGCCTCTAAGTGCTCCTGTTTTCCTGTAGAACTGAGCAACTCCTCTAGTTCTACCACCTCAGTCTCCAGAACTTTCAAGGATTGGGTCAAGCTACGAGTGACATTTTGAGTGTACTGTTGGCAGAGTTGTTTTATCTGGGCCTTACCAAAATCCCACCACAATTGGAGAGAACTAAAAGAGGGTTTTTGTTCCCTGTGTGACTTCCAAACATCATGAAAAACCTCTTTAAAAAACACATCATTTAAAAGTGTATTGTTAAAATGCCAAAAAGCACTCTTACACTTTACATTTTCAATAAACACAGAACAAAACAGCAGGCAGTGATCAGTGAAACCAACAGGACAGATACAACTATTTTTAAAAACACTCATTTGATGTTTAAAACCATAAAAACGGTCTAACCTAGCCATAGATAAAAGGTTATCTTTGACATGGCTCCAGGTGTACTGCCTCTGGTCCCCATGATGTGATCTCCACACATCGGCCATTTCATGTGTTTTCACCAGTTCTCTCAGCCTATTGGCAGAAGCAGGGTGAGGCTCCTGATGGTTCCTGTCTAGTCTGTGGTTTAATGTACAGTTAAAATCACCCCCCAGAAATAAAAAACTATTTGGATCACAGGACTTAACCGTATCCGAAAGCACGTCAAAGACCCTGATCCTCTCTGCTCTCTGTGTTGGCACATACACGTTTATAAAAACGAAGTTCACGTTTTCAAACTGTACCTTTAATAAGAGGAAATGACCTCTCACCACCTCTTCTACCTCATAAGAGACAGGCACACAACCCCTAGAGAAAAGTACAGCCACCCCCCCACTGCTACTGGATTTGTGGCTAAAAAAAATGCAGCCATCCCACTCTTTTCTCCAATGGCTCTCAATGTCCACAGTGCTGTGAGTCTCCTGGACCATCAGCACGTCAAGTTTCTTTAAATTAAAAAGCTTGTATAAAGAGGCCCTTTTTACATCGTCCCTGGCCCCATTAATATTGAGAGTGCCAATTCTAAGGTGGGGCATTAAAAAGGATAAAAATAGGGTACAGTAAAAAAACACACACATAGCATAAAAGGGAAGAAGCAAACTAAGAGTCAACATGACTGTTAGTAATTTGCAATTTCAGTTTAGCAACCAGTTTCTTTAAACGATAAATTTCCTGATCAGTGAAAGTCTCATTCCCATCATTCAGTTTCATAAATTTGCGAGCTGATGCCACGAATAACTCCAGATCTGGAAAGTAATTTTCCACTTTCACAGCTCTGCTCCCCTTAGTCACCTGGAGAAATTGCCTAATTTTAGTAAAACAATAGGAGCTTTGCTCCTCCTGCGTCTGCGTCTGCATCAGTTCAGACTCATCTCCACTTTCGTCAGAAGCGCTCTCATTCAGTAAATCTAAATTCCCAACCCTACTAGATTTAGCAGAGCTCTGCAAGTTTTCAGCACTTTTCCTTTTTTGTGCAGCTTTAAAAGGATCCTCTTCAACAAAACTACATTCCTGCATTTCTTCATGAAACGCAACGTTTGTCATGCAGTGTTTGCTCTGTGTGTCCGCTACAGCCTCAAACCGCTCCTCCCCCGCCTGCAAAGTCTGTTCATTCACGTTCCTTCGTTTAACTGCACTTTTACTTACACCCTCCACCTGTTTACCACGGGCGACAGGCTCGTCACAATGATCAGAGCTGCCGCCAGACAGAAATTCCCCACCATCACTGTTTGGGGGGACAACTACCGCGCCCGCCGCGGCCACCCCAGCAAAAGCGGGCGCCGCAGCGGCATCCCCCGCACCACATGTAGCGCTACCCTCCGGACCACCAGAAACAGCGGCGTCACCTTTCTTACCGCCAGTGCTCTTTGTGTTCGCCTTTTCAGGACATGACCTAATAAGATGGCCTTCTGCGCCACACGCAAAACACTTCATGGTTTCAGATGTTGCAAACACCAAGTAGCTAAAGCCGTCAATCCTGAAATTAAAAGACGCGTTCAGTTCAGCAGAGCTGTCTTTCAACACCATGAAACACTGCCTCCTATGACATACAACATGCTTCAGCAGGGGTGATTTACTACCCAGAGAGACCATTCTGATAGGGGACACAACCTGGCCAAAACGGGACAACTCTCTAATCAGCTGATCATTTTTAACGAAAGGAGGAGCGTTTGAGATGGTGATCCTCCTAGACGGATTCGCCAGCGGTAAAACGGGAGTAAAAGTGTCACCTATGACCACTCCCTGTGCCACCACCTGATCAGCTTTTTCAGTCGAATCCAGAAAGATCACAATTGCGCTGTTCATCCTCGATGCTGATTTTATGCTGCCATGCCCAACCACCTGTCCTACAGCGAGGCTGGCCTCCTCCACAGAACAGGGAACTGTCGGGAGGATTCTCACACCATGACGCCGGGTTAAGCGCTCAAACTCCACACCACCATCAATCACCGGCATGATGCCGGCCGGGAAAAACCGGCAGCAGAAGCTACCGTTCCCCAACACACTCACTCCAACACTCACACCCCAACACACCCACACTCAACCCACTATATTAAACACACACACCTCAAACACACAAGATAGAGAAAAAGTTAGAAAATACAAAGTTTAAAGTACTCACTCGACACCACTCCACACCCCTGCTCCCACAAACGCCCACGCATGCGCACGAGAGAGAGAGAGAGAGAGAGAGAGAGAGAGATATTTTTGATTTTTCAACACACCTTTATTGTCACAAATTCAACAGAAAAACACAACTAAAACAACTAAAAGAAGCAATGGAAAAGAAAAATGTCTCACTGACAAGAAATCAAAGACACAAGTAACCAAACAAGGAAAACTAAAACAAAAAACTTGCTTCTTACATCAGGATTATACCATAGGTAATTTTCCCCTCCTTAACACAACACAGGATGTGCTTAAAGCACCACATAGCCTCAAAGGTTTCAACATTCTGCATCAGATGATAGTAATTGTAATCAATCACTATTCGAGCCTTAATCATGCCAACCAGTATGTCTTTTACATTACAATCCAGCAGTTGTTCAATTTTTCTTTTCCTACTAACATAAATAGCCATTTTAGCCTGACCCAGGATGAAATTTAAGAGTTCACTCTTTTTCTTAGTCCTCAGTCTATATGGAAAGCCCAAGATAAAAATCTGCTGGGAAAAGACTTCTCCAAACAGATAAAACAGTTTCCCCAAAAAAACAAACAACGATTGCAGTCTGTTACAGTCCAGAAAACAATGGAACACAGTTTCTTTCTGAGGACAAAATGGACAAACCTCAACAACATTTGGGTTTAAAAGAGAGATAAAAGCATTTACAGCCACAGCACCATGTAAAACTCGCCATTGTAGGTCTCCAACCTTCTTAGTTAATGGTGGTTTATAGAGTGCTCTCCAGGCAGGCCTCACCTCTGGACCCAGACCCAAGTGTTTCCTCCATGGTGTATCAGCTCGACCTTTTAACTTATTCACATTTAGAATTTTCACCAAAAGTCCATACATTTTTTACCAGGAGAGTCACAAATGTTAATGTGCTCAGAGTTTAAAAACACACCAGTGCCATCTTTAAAATCAGGAGATAAAATACTAAAAGGAAAAGGTTCATCAGCAGTTTGTACAGAGTTTTCGCAGTGTAAAACAATAGCAGAGTGTTCTTCTGCAGACAGGCAGTCTCTCCAATCTTTCAACAAGTTCATTATAACTCTGACTGAAGAGACGCCAAGAGCCGAGCACAGGGCAACAGCATTGTCCAAGTTAGGACCACATAAATTTACCAAGTGTCCCAGCGTTGTGACCTTTGCAAAAATAAACTTTTTTAAAACAGAAGGTCCTAAAACATTGCCCACATCAAAACGGGTCCCGAACACAAGTGGTTCCTTTAAAAGCCAGAAAGGCGGCAAGGAAGCCTGGGGAGAGTTCTTTTTAAAAAGTCCCCAGATTTTAAAAGCACTTTGGTAAAACTGGGGAAGTTCTGGGAGTTTTTGGCCCCTTAAATCCATTAAAAGCAGCGACTCCTCTAGTCCAAGCCCTCCACAGCGAGCCAGGACAGCCCTGGCAATAGGTCTCCACACAAGGTCAAGGGGGCCACTCAGCAATCGCTGAATGAACTGCAGGCGAAAGACAGCCCCCCTGCTGGCCAGATGGATGAGCCCTTGACCACCTTCTTCCCTCGGTAAAAACAGGATACTCTGTGGAACCCAGTGAAGACGGTCCCAGAAAAAGTCCACGACTATAGATTGCACTCTGGCCAGCAAATTGGGTGGAGGGTCCAGACAAGACAGTCGATGCCACAGCATTGAAGCAATCAAGTTGTTGATAATTAAAACACGACCTCTGAAGGACAAGTTTGGCAGAATCCATTTCCATTTTTTTAGTCTTCCTTCAGTTTTTTCTAAAAAACACTCCCAATTTTTCTCAGTAAAAGTCTGATTTCCTAAAAACACACCAAGATATTTAAAACCACCTTGTGTCCACGAGAGGCCACCAGGTAGGGCAATTTTTTGTGGTCTCCCCCCCACCACAACAGCTTCACTCTTACCCCAATTCACTCTCGCTGAGGAGCACTCACCAAAAAGATTGACAGTTCTTAAAAGGTAGTCTACATCATTTTGATTTCTTGTAAAAACAACAACGTCATCAGCATATGCAGACACTTTAAAAACAGAGTCAGAGTTGGGGACTTTAAAACCAGTGAGGCCTTGCCTTAGTTTACAAAGGAGGGGCTCAATGGCAAGGGAGTACAGCATACCTGAGAGGGGGCAGCCCTGTCGGACACCCCTCTCAACTTTGAAAGGAGCACTCAAACCACCATTAATCTTAAGAATACTCTCAATGTCTCTATACAAAGCCTGGATCATGGCGATGAACCCTGAGCTGAAACCAAAGGCCTCTAATGTCTGCCAAAGGTATGGATGTTCAACTTGGTCAAACGCCTTTTCTTGGTCTATTGAAATAAGACCAAGTTCTTTGACCAATGAGCTGGAGAGGTCCAAAACATCACGAATTAAAAAAATGTTGTCTGTAACCAACCTACCAGGTACACAGTAGGTCTGGTCTACATGTATGACCTGCTCCATCGCCTTCCTCAGTCTGGTAGCCAACACTTTGGAGAGAATTTTGTAGTCAGTACAGAGGAGGGCCACCGGACGCCAGTTCTTAATGTCTTTCAAGTCGCCTTTTTTTGGAAGGAGGGTGAGGACTGCTCTCCTACAACTTAGGGGCAGGTGACCCTTCCGCAGACTGTCAGACAGTACTTCCAGCAAGTCCTCACAGATCTCAGACCAGAACGCCTTGTAGAACTCCGCTGGTAGGCCATCTATCCCTGGGGCTTTTCCACACTGAAGAGACTGGACAGCCACTGCCAGTTCTTGCAGAGTGATCCCGCTCTCCAGCTCCGCATTCACGCTAGCCATCACCTTTGGCAAGTCCGTCAAAAAATGACTCAGTGCATGTAGATTCTCAACAAATTCTTTCTTAAAGAGATCCTTGTAGAAAGCAACTGCAAAGCGACGGATCTCCGCAGACTCATGGATCGGCCGCCCGTCCTCGGAGCTGAGAGAGTGGATCATCCTCCTCTGACCATTCTTCCTCTCCAGACCAAAGAAAAAATGAGATGGAGCGTCCATTAGTGCGATGTTCTGGAACCTACTGCGTACCACAGCGCCCCTGGCAGCCACTCCCAGTAGGTCAGTTAAAACAGACTTTTTGCCATTGAGGGCCTCAAAATGTCCTCTTTCTCCTGTGGAGCCTGCCAAAGACTGCAGCTCCACTACTTCTCTCTCCAGGTCCCTGACAGACCTGGCCAAGTCTCCAGAGACATTGCGAGTATACTGTAGGCACAGATTCTTTATTTGGCTCTTCCCTACATCCCACCACTGCTGCAAAGAACTAAAATTTGATTTTGTTAATTTAAAATTACTCCAAAAAAACATAAAAGCAGTTTTAAAACTGTTATCCGATAAAAGTGACGTGTTAAAATGCCAGTATGCACTACTGCACTTTATATTCTTGATAAAAACACAACACTGAACCAGGGAATGATCTGTGAAGCCAACAGGGACTATAAAAGCACTTTTAAAAATGCTAAAATGGTGCTTAAAACTGTAAACCCTATCCAGTCTAGCTAAGGACAAAATATTGTCCTTTCTATGGCTCCACGTGTACTGTCTAGCCTTGCCATGAAAATTCCTCCACACATCACACAGATCATGAGCTTCTATGAGACCTTTTAAAACTCTGTTGGATGCAGCATGTGGCTCTGGGTGATTCCTATCCATAAGAGGATTTTCTGTACAATTAAAATCACCTCCCACAAATAAAAAGTCATCATTACTGCAATTTTTGATCGTGTCATCTAAAATATTTAAAAAGGCCAATCTTTCTGTGCCTACGGTTGGAGCATACACATTTATAAAAACAACTTTCACATTCTCAAAAACAGCTCGAACTTTTAAAATGTGGCCTGCAATTATCTCATCAATGTCATAAGAAAGTGGAATAAAATCTCGAGAAAATAAAATACCCACTCCACCACATTTGCTGCTTCTATGACTAAGAAAAATTTCACCCTGAAATTCCCTCCTCCAGTCAGCAGCATTGTCCTCAGAACTATGAGTCTCCTGAACAAACAGAACATTAATTTTCTTGCATTCTGCAAGAGTAAAAACACTCGCTCGCTTGGACATTTCTCTTGCCCCATTGATGTTGAGTGTGCCAAAATTAAAACTACACATGTATATAAGAGGGCAAAGCCAATATAAAAACAGAAAAGAAAGAATGAGCGATAAAAGACTAATCATCCTGGGCAATTTGGTTCTTAACTTTTAGCACAAGCTTTTTTAGTCTGTAGATCTCCTGATCAGTGAAACTTTCCTGCTCAAGCTCTCCCCTATTTTTCATGTAGGCCCGAGCAGAGTCAACAAAACGTTTTAGATCAGGGAAGAAGCTTTCAACTTTAACCATTCTGACCCCCTTAGTGTCCTGCAAAAACTTCTGTATTTTTGTGAAGGGGTAACCGCCTCCACTGGCCACATCATCACTGCTTTCACCATCACTCTCTATCTCAGACCCAGCATAAGAATCTGGCTGAGATAGAGAAACCTCAGAACTGTCTTTGACAACCCTTTTTACTTTGACCCTCTGCTGTTTGGTTTCCAAATTCTTCCGCTTGATGGAGGTTTTACATAACTCTTCATCTAATTCGATGTCATCCTCATCCTCCAACACTGACTCAGCCACCCTGGTAGCTGTCTCTTCCTGTCTTTCGCTCACCCTGTGCTGTGCTTTTATATTCATCTTTCTGGTCCCACCATCTACCTGGGCCTCATTCGGCTCCTCTGTCTGACCCTCAGCGCGATCCCTCTCGGTAATCTCACCCTTGTCTGCAATGTTGGTCTGTGCAGCAGCCCCGCGATGTGCTTTAACTGTTGTTGCTGTTTCAGTTATGATCGACAGGCCGGCTGCGGAGGGCGGCAAAGCCGCCCCGCCGCCAGACAGCCTCGCGGCCTCGGCCGAAGCGCCGCCGCCAGACGGCCCTGCGGCTCCGGCCGAAACGCCCGACGGCGCGGTAGCGCCGTCAGCCTCGGAGGGCGGCGAAGCCGCTCCACCGCCAGACGGCCCCGAGGCCACACTAGCGGCCCCCCCCCGAGTGATCACCCCCCACTCCCTGAGGGCATGATCGAATCAAGTGTCCCTCCATTCCGCAGCCGAAACACTTCATATTATCGGAGGTGACGTGGATGGTATAATCAAAGCCGTCAATCCGGTATTTAAACACGAGGTTGAGGCTTTCCTCGCTATTCTTTAAAATCATGAGCACCTGTCGCCTAAAAGACATGACATGCTTTAAACGCGGGGACTTACAACCGAGAGGGATGTGCTTAATCGGGGAAAAAAGCTGCCCGTGTCTCGACAGCTCCTTCTCCAACAGCTCGTTCTTTAAAAATGGTGGGACATTTGAGATGGTAATTCTCTTCGCGGGATTTACCAGAGACAGAACAGGAACCAGTGTGTCTTTAATCACAACCCCGCTCTCCACTACCCGGTTAACTTTTTCCACACTATCGAGGAAAATCACCACGGCACTATTCATTCTAGAAGCTGATCTAACACTTTCATAACCGACCAGCTCCCCCACAGCCAGACTACATTCCTCCACCGAGCAGCTGACAGCCGGTGTCAGTTTGACAGCATGGCGGCGTGTCAGCTGCTCAAAACCGGAGCCTCGCTCCAAAACCATGCTGACCAGCAGAGCTGGCAGCAGAAACCCCCCTCCCAAAACGCCTACCCCACCCCAGCTACAGAAGACAACAAAAATTAAGATTATTTAACAAAAAAACACCTTAAACACCAAAAGATAGAGAAAAGTTTGAAATAATTCACTCACGCTGTCACACGCTCTCAGCTCGCACTCACGACCACACCCACTCAGAGAGAGAGACAGAGAGAGAGACAGCAGTACAATATAAAGAACTAAATGCCAATAAATAAGGACTGAGGAATAAATGCATACAAATACCAAATAAGTGAGTAGCAAAACAATGATGACATAAACAGGGGAATGAGAAGAGTAAGAAACAATACACAATATGTGAGAACCAACCACGGATAAAATAACAGGACCCCATCCAGCCATCTATCTTCCATCCATCCATCTTCTTCCGCTTAATCCTTTTCGGATCGCTGGGGTGGGGGGGTGGGGGGTGGGGGCTGGAGTCTATCCCAGCATCTTAGGGGTACACCCTGGACAGATCGCCAGTCCATCGCAGGGTCAACACAGAGACAGACAACCATTCACTCTCACAGTCATACCTAAGGACAATTTAGAATCCCCAGTTTGATGCCAATTAACCTAGCCTGCATGTTTTTGGCATGTGGGAGAAACTGGAGAAATTCCGGAGTAAACCCACGCAGACATGGGGAGAACATGCAAACTCCACACAGATCACTTGGTCAGGGGCTGGGATCGAACCCAGGATCCCCCAGCCAAGGGTGAGTTGCTGTGCTGCCGCAGTGTTAACCACTCTTCCACCACGCTGATAACAGGACCCCAAAGAACACAAAATACAACAAATATACAAATATGGAAAAAGGCCATGATCCTGAGCACGGCGGATCATGGCAAATCATAGTGCTACTTGCAACTGCAGATTGAAGACCCGTGGCTTATACGAAGACTTTGGTAGTTTGGGCTGAAACACAGTCCTTTACAGTGGTAAAGTGATAGATTAGGAACATCTTAGTTCTCAGTCACACAGACTACACCTGTGAATATCAGTGCCTCCAGGATTTCGCTGGATTGGATTTTTTTTTTTCTATTGTTGAGGTAAGTTGCGGGGCTCTCCTTGGGGATTGCCTGAATTGTGCATTGGCTCATGTCCAGACCGGAGAGTCACAACTTTAAAACTCATTGACAAGATGCAGTAGTGACTTTTACCTCTACAGATGTATAAACTGTTACAACACTTGCTGTAATATTAGATTCACTTGTTTTTTGTGTGGTTTTACGGTGTGTCTGGGCGCACGCGCTCCCGAGACGGAGGTGCTTTCAGACAGGCGGACGTTTTTCAACACAAACCCGGCACTTCATACACGTGGTCATTACGGAAACTTGAGGAGACGTTCACCGGCGGTCCGGGAAAGACGGAGGAAGGACTGATTTGGGAAAACTCACAGGTGAGTGTGTTTTTTTAATCACACACTGTTTTTTGCTGATGTGTTTGGTATATACTTACTGTAAACACAGAAGTGAGTGCGGTGCAGCGCCGCATTTGATTGGTCAGACTGATGACGTACACATCTGTGCGCTACTGAGAGACAAATTTGGTTGGCGAAATTGGCAGAAGTTGACAACAACTGACCAAAATTACAGTAAAGCTGCGGTGACTGGACAAAATTCAAATTATGCGGGACCTGCTGAAGTCACGGGAATTGGTAGAATTGCAACATTGTGAAATCCTGGAGGGAATGGAATACCAATGAACATCTGTTAGTATGCAGCGCACACCGACCCAAGTGGTGTGCAGGTGTGAAAAGCTAGAATGTACCCAACCAAGATGCAGACCTACACCTTTTCTAGACCTAGATTTACAGAATGTATATAGTGTGATCAAGGGGACAAGCAGTGAATCCATCTGGGGGTTTGAACTTGCAACCTCCTGCTCCAAGTCCGAGTCCAGTACTGTACTTGTATCACAGGTAGAGTGCAAGACTCTGGTGCGGGAGATTGTTGGATCAAACCCCTGTTTGAATGTCACCAGCCAGGCTTCACCACCCTTCCCCTTGGTCACAGTTGTGTTCAGAATCATAATTGGAATCAGTGCCTAAATGTTCTTCTAGTACTTCCTTTAGCTGTGAGATCTTCTGACCCCAAAAGTATACCATAGGTGCTAGTCCCAAGGTCAAATTATTTACTGAAGCCACTATGGGCCAAAATGGATTCTTACCTTTTATGACTCTGACTTTGATGTTTAATCTTTTGAACCCAAAAGTACAGCCACAGGTGCTAGTTCGAAGGTGAACATATATACTAAGTCTGGTGGTCGTAGCCTCATTTCCTGTGAGCATGGACATGGCTGGATAGTCGGCCAGCATGTATTCCTGCATATGCTACATTTCCATATAGCTGCATTTATAAATGAGCACCTCTACTCACCTGCTTCCCACTTGTATTCCAGGTGGACAGAGGTATTTACAGTGGGGAAAAAAAGTATTTAGTCAGCCACCAATTGTGCAAGTTCTCTCACTTAAAAGATGAGAGAGGTCTCCAATTTTCATCATAGGTATACCTCAACTATGAGAGACAAAATGAGAAAAAAAATCCAGAAAATCACATTGTCTGATTTTTAAAGAATTTATTTACAAATTATGGTGGAAAATAAGTATTTGGTCACCTACAAACAAGCAAGATTTCTGGCTCTCACAGACCTGTAACTTCTTCTTTAAGAGGCTCCTCTGTCCTCCACGCATTACCTGTATTAATGGCACCTGTTTGAACTTGTTATCAGTATAAAAGACACCTGTCCACAACCTCAAACAGTCAGACTCCAAACTCCACTATGGCCAAGACCAAAGAGCTGTCAAAGGACACCAGAAACAAAATTGTAGACCTGCACCAGGCTGGGAAGACTGAATCTGCAATAGGAAAGCAGCTTGGTGTGAAGAAATCAACTGTGGGAGCAATTATTAGAAAATGGAAGACATACAAGACCACTGATAATCTCCCTCGATCTGAGGCTCCACGCAAGATCTCACCCCGTGAGGTCAAAATGATCACGAGAACGGTGAGCAAAAATCCCAGAACCACACGGGGGGACCTAGTGAATGACCTGCAGAGAGCTGGGACCAAAGTAACAAAGGCTACCATCAGTAACACACTAAGCCGCCAGGGACTCAAATCCTGCAGTGCCAGATGTGTCCCCCTGCTTAAGCCAGTACATGTCCAGGCCCATCTGAAGTTTGCTAGAGAGCATTTGGATGATCCAGAAGAGGATTGGGAGACTATCATATGGTCAGATGAAACCAAAATAGAACTTTTTGGTAAAAACTCAACTTGTCGTGTTTGTGGGAGAAAGAACACCATACCTACTGTGAAGCATGGGGGTGGAAACATCATGCTTTGGGGCTGTTTTTCTGCAAAGGGACCAGGACGACTGATCTGTGTAAAGGAAAGAATGAATGGGGCCATGTATCGTGAGATTTTGAGTGAAAACCTCCTTCCATCAGCAAGGGCATTGAAGATAAAACGTGGCTGGGTCTTTCAGCATGACAATGATCCCAAACACACCGCCCGGGCAACGAAGGAGTGGCTTCGTAAGAAGCATTTCAAGGTCCTGGAGTGGCCTAGCCAGTCTCCAGATCTCAACCCCATAGAAAATCTTTGGAGGGAGTTGAAAGTCTGTGTTGCCCAGTGACAGCCCCAAAACATCACTGCTCTAGTGGAGATCTGCATGGAGGAATGGGCCAAAATACCAGCAACAGTGTGTGAAAACCTTGTGAAGACTTACAGAAAACATTTGACCTCTGTCATTGCCAACAAAGGGTATATAACAAAGTATTGAGATGAACTTTTGTTATTGACCAAATACTTATTTTCCACCATAATTTGCAAATAAATTCTTTAAAAATCAGACAATGTGATTTTCTGGATTTTTTTTTCTCATTTTGTCTCTCATAGTTGAGGTATACCTATGATGAAAATTGGAGACCTCTCTCATCTTTTAAGTGGGAGAACTTGCACAATTGGTGGCTGACTAAATACTTTTTTACCCCACTGTACAACAATTCACAGGTGCAGTCTGTGTGATTATAAGCTACTGAGTTGAGTTTAACTTTCATAAATGTTGCTTATAGTCTACAAAACATAGTGAACTGATTTATATCTTCTCCAAGTGGGAGAAGATGAATGGAAAGGAAGAATAAACAATAATTTGTCCTGCTAGCAGACAGCAGGATAAATCTTATGACTGTTTCTTTTAATGCTCTTGGCTCAGTTAGTCGCTCATCACTGCCAGCACTGCACAGCATACGTGTCTTTAAACAATTCAAATGACAGTAGGTTTCCAACTTCTACCCCATCTGCCCAGACCTTTTTGAGCTTTCAGTCACTCTTAACAGAGGAAGAGGAAAAAATAAAACATTCCGTGAAGAGGTTCCTTATAAAAATCAGAGGGCACAGATTTTAGCGAGTCTGACAAGTAAATCAGTTTTAAGAGGCTGGAAATGGCGAGGAAACCATTTCATCGTCCTGACTTATGCCTCTACTTCTGACAGGCATCTGTGAGTACACATGGACGTGCATGCATAATCTAGTTCACTGCGGGAGCAACATTTTCCCACATGTGGAAGTGTGTTTTCAGAACAGTAATCTATATTGCATCACGGCAAACACATTAAGCTTGTGTGAAGTTGGTAGTCGTGATGGTGTTTAAAAAAACAAGGGCGTTGCATTTCTTTGAATAACACAAGAGCAGAGAGAGTGCTGAGGCAGTCATAGTAAGTATGAAGTCAGTTAGGGAGTTGTTTATATTTGTTGGGTGAACTTTTAGGTGAAAAATTGAACGATAAATTATAGAAATTACTCCACACTCAGAAAAGCCTCCAAAAGGGGTACAGTCACTACTTGACTACAAATGTACTAAGGCTCATTGAAATACTACAAAGAACACTGACTCTACAACTGATTTGTAAGCAGAAGGTGTAATCACCACTTGGCAACTTGGTTAGCTGGAGTGTGATTTTACCCCCCTTTTCAAATCTTGAACAAGAGTTAGGCTGTAAAATGTGCACAAGGAAGCCTTTGCACCACAGACTGAACATAAAGGATGGCTATAACTTCCAACGTTGCTTTACAAGAATCCAGCATACAGGAATTAAAAGGCAAGCTTATTTGTGCAGCACATTTCAGCAACAAGGCAATTCAATGTGCTTTATATACAAAGTAGGTCTGAACGATTAAGGGAAATAAAACAGAAACCGACGTTCGGAATGTAAAACCAATGTAATCTTACTCATGTTGGCTTTTTTGGTTCTTCCCTTCTTTAATTAAAATCACCCTTATTGTCATTCAACCAATCATGTACAGTAGAACGAGATTGTGTTTTACCTATCTACAGTGTTAATCACACACACCCCATGTGTAGAATCAGAGGGCCGCTGCCATGCAAGGCGCCACCACAGATTTCCCTCCTCCATTCCATTATTGCTGAGCACCAAGCTGGATGGCAGAAAGTTCCACTTTTATATGGTCTTCGGCATGACCCGGCCAGGATTTAAACCCCTGCCTCCCGGGTGTGGGGCGGATGCTCTACCAACTGAGCCACCACTCCGGTACCACTTCCTGCTGTGTGTGTGCGTAAGAGAGCTTTCATGTCCTGCCCCTTTAATGTGCACAGTTACATGACTCCACACCCCAGAAGCTACGCTGTTAGCACTGTTTGGAAGCAGCAGAACGAGGCAGAAAAATTAAAACAGCTTGTATCAAAAAGAAATGCAGTGTCCGTCCACATAGTACATAATGATTGATTCTTTATTTTATCTGAAGATACCAAGAAAAAGCGAGCAACGTGCACTTAAACTGGCAGGGACTGTCACGAGGCTAAATCACTATTAGCTGCTAGCTGCTAACGGCTATCCATGTCAGCTCAACTATTTTACAGTGGGAATGGACGACAAAATGCACAAGCTGAGGTTGGATTTAAGAACCCGATCAGAGACTCGTAATCTCTATGTTGTGATAACATAATCATAGCTACATAAAGGACTCCCACAATGCAGCTAACAAGGCAATTAACTGCCACCACGAGTCACATGACCCACAAACCCTCAAACCTGCAAGAAGTATGTATTATAAACCCTGACTTCTGCACTGACAATATTCAAATAAAATTATTATATTATGCTCATTTGCTACTGAATCACCACAGTGATATACTGATACCACACTCTTGTGTAATATTGGTTAATTACAAGCCTCATCAGTGAACTATAAGGGAGAAGAAAGGTAGGAAAAAAATTGATAAAAAACAGAAACCAGTATGAAAAGTCCAATTAATCATGATGCTGATTTGAGTTCACTTGCTGTCCAAAGGTATCACTAAAAACAAGGATTTTACAAGGTTACAAAGAGAGATGCTGAATGTCTGAATATGGTTTAAAAATGTCTTTCCATTCAATACTGCTTAGAGTAGGCTGTCACGTGTTGTATTGAGCGGCAAGTGAAAGAGATGTGGAGAAAATGAGAAGGAAACACACATATCAACAGTTCTGTGTGGGTGTCATTAACAAGATGGATGTTGAATTAATTCTTTGGTGCATGTGCATGTGTGAGAGTGTGCCAGCTCATACGTCAATCCGCAGAAAGTAATGACAGGAATGCAACAACAGGCAACAAAAGAGCCCGGGGCGGGGAAGGAAGGCGGCAGCTGGTGTGGAGGAAGCTGAAGTGTAGCACTGAGAACTTAATTTAAATAGTATATCAGAGTCGATAGTTACAGAGGTGATGGTTTCTCCCAAAGAAACCTTGATGAATTAATAGACGGACTTTGTAATTAACTTGTAAATTCAAAGAGAAAGAGAGCGGAGTGAGTAAAGGCTGGGGTGATGTGAGGATGGTTTCTCATTCTATGGCTGCGAGGTGAAAAGTGAATTTCACTAAACAACTCCCTTAATGAAGTTTTCTAGGTCAGCAAAGGAGGAAATGTCTTCATGGCGGGGAGAGAAACTATCCGAGGTGGAAAAAATGTTTCAGATACTGACGTGACTGTCAGAGGAGTGTGGATCAAAGAGGCGTGAGCAGCCTTCCCGGGAGGTAAATATGCAGCTGCTGACAATTAAATGAAAGTGATAAAAGAGTGTGTTTTGGAGTTGAAATGAACATTTCAGCTCACCAGTAATGAAAGAAGAAACACTCCTTGAACACTTCAGGTTTCATTATTAAATTCATTTGGGCATCAAATGCTCATTTTTAAATGGTTAAAAGTATTAGTTAAAGTTAGGAAAGGTGGAGGGTCTACTTTAGACACATTGCAATTGTAACCTACTGCCATGTCACTTTATGTAATTATTCCCACAACCAGTAGAGGTTGTAAATTCCTGCTGGTAAAAAAAATGGCCATATAAGGGGTTTTCTGTTTTAGGACAATTTCCATTTTCTAAAGAGTGTTTATTTAATATTTAGTAGACTGAAGAGCCTATTTGATTAAAAAAAACTAATAGTACTTACTTAGTTATGCTTATATGGTGGCCTAAGCTTATTAGGTTTATTTCATATATTTGGGACAATTATTGACAAAAAGCAATAGAATTTAAAATAAGTTACTTTGTGGGGAACCCACGCTGGGATATTCATCTCAGACTGGAAGCAGAGGAGAGGCAAATAGTCCCTCTGCCGGAAGAGCGTAGGGGATTAAACAGATGAGGACAATAGGAATTGTGATGGGAGAAGGATTGTGATGTAAGACCCCAGGCAGCAGGAAGGAGCAGCTGCGGGGACAATAGGAGCGGTGATGTGTTAAATGTATTGTGATGCAAGACCTCAGGCAGCAGGTGGAATGAGTCAGGTGATATAAAAGGAGAGACCCTGGGGCAGGAGGTCATTGCTTTTTCTGAGTCTGAATGAAGTGAGAGAGTGAATAAAGTTCGTCTGCTGTGCAAGTCTGGTTTGTTATTGCACTCTCCACACTGGTGACCCTTGATGAATTATGGAACACAAGGCAAAAACCCCATAGTTGGCCCAGACGGGAAGCCCCAGCAACGCGGCAAGCACCCCAGAGACGGCCCGGACGGAAAGCCCCAGCAACGCAGTCAAACTACCAGACTTTTGGCTGCACGTCCCGCAGTCTTGGTTCCTCCACACCGAGGCCCAGTTCGCCCTCCGGGGAATAACGGCAGATGACACCAGATATTACTATGTGGTTGCAGCGCTAGACGCTCGCACGACTCAGCAAGTAGTGAGCCTGCTCCAACAGCCCCCAGCCCACGATAAATACGGGACTCTCAAAGCCGCGCTGACCTGGCGCTACACACTCTCGGACTGCGAGAGGGCAGAGAGGCTCCTGAGGCGCTCCGAGTTAGGAGATGGGTCGGCGGTCGAACTGATGGAGAAGATGTTGGCGCTGATGGGCACGGATGACGGGCATTGTATTTTGTATACTTTATTGATCCTCAGAGGGGAAATTGAGGGCATCCACCTGGATGGATGAAGCAGCCACAGTACGGCGCTATCCCTTAACCATTCACACACACATTCATACCTAGGGCCACTTTAGAGTCTCCAATTAACCTAACCTGCATGTTTTTTGGCCTGTGGGAGGAAACCGGAGAAATTCCGGAGTAAACCCATGCAGATACGGGGAGAAACATGCAAACTCCACACAGATCACTGTTGGTCAGGGGCTGGAATCGAACCAGGGATCCCATAGCCAAGGGTGAGTTGCTGTGCTGGCACAGTGCTAACCACTGCACCACCGCACCGCCCCATTTTCTGGAGCGGTGCGGTGGGCATTTTCTGTTTGCCCACCTTTTCCTCCGGAACCTCCCAACAGAGGCAAGAGCGGTCCTTGCCAACTCGCAGTTGCTGGTCGCGCATGACTATCGGGCGCTAGCCCAGGAGGCAGATTGGATCATCCTCACCATTAGAGCCCTCACAGTGAACGCGGCAGCGTCGGAACCCAGCGAGACGACCAGCGGAAGCGAGGAGCAGGTGATGGTAGTGGCAGCGGGGGCCAGGAAGCGCCAGAGAGACACGCTCTGCTCCTACCACCGCCGCTTTGGAGAGAACACACACCGATGTGTGCCACCGTGCCAATTCAAGTGTTCGGGAAATGCCAAGGCCGGCAGTCAGTAGCAGCTGCGACCGCTGGTGAAGAAAACAAGCTGCTCTACATGACGGACGCGCGCTCGGGGAGATGGTTCCTTGTAGACTCCGGCTCCCAAAAGAGCTTCATCCTGCCAGCCTACGCCGACTGGCTAACGGGAGCTAGTGGCCCCGAACTGTTGGCAGCAAACGGCTCGGACATTAGGACTTTTGGTGAGAGGACACTGACTGTATCCCTACATGGCCTTATGTACAAGTGGACATTCGTCATAGCAGCATGAAGTTTCCCAATCTTGGGCGCTGATTTTTTGTGTGCACATGGGCTGCTAGTCAATGTTGCTAACAGATGTCCGATCAATGCAATGTCTTTTGATTCTCTCCCCTGTACAGCTCGAGGAGCCGGGCCAACAACGCTAGCCAACGTCACAGCTCCAGGCAGTAAGTTCCACACACTGCTCACTCAGTTCCCAGCACTCACGGTCCTGACGTTTTCGGTGGCCATCACTAAACACGGGGTGGAACACTTTATCACCACCACTGGGCCGCCCGTTTTTGCACAACCTCGGCGCCTCAACGCAGCTAAACTGGCCATAGCGCGCGAGGAGTTTGCCAGCTTGGAAAGGCTGGGCATCATCAGGTGCTCAAACAGCCCATGGGCATCCCCACTACACATGGTCCCTAAGGCCGTGTGGAGATTTCCGCAGATTAAACAACGCCACAGCACACGACTGCTACCCGATTCCCCATATTCAGGATTTTTCCATTCACCTCGCCGGGGCACGTATTTTTTCTAAAATAGACCTGGTCCGTGGTTACCACCAGGTCCCGGTGCATGCAGAGGACATACCCAAAACGGCGGTAATAACTCCGTTTGGCCTGTTTGAGTTTTTACACATGCCCTTCAGATTAAAAGGCGCGGCACAGACATTCCAACGCATGATGGATGCAGTGTTGCGCGATCTGCCGGTTGTGTTTGTCTACCTGGATGACATCCTGGTGGCCAGCGCGTCCGAGGACGAACACGTAACCCACCTCAGGATGGTTTTCCAGAGGTTGGAGGAGCACTGGTTAATAATCAACTCGGCGAAATGCCAGTTCGGCGTGACGGGGATTGATTTTTTGGGGCACCGCATCTCACCGGAGGGAGCAATACCCTTGCCGGACAAGGTGCACGCGGTGGCGAATTTTCCCCGGCCTCAGACGGTCAGGGCGCTGCAAAAGTTTTTGGGGATGGTTAACTTTTATAACCGGTTCCTCCCCCGCGCAGCTCAGCTCATGCAGTCATTGTACGCCGCACTCAAGAAACGAAAACTGGCGGACAGAGTCAACTAGACTCCGAAGCAGGAGCAGGCATTCTCTGAGGTTAAAACAGCCCTGGCAAACACCGCACTGTTGGCGCACCTGGACCTGGCGGCTCGGATAGCACTCACTACCGACGCCTCGGACGTGGCCATAGGGGCCGTCGTGGAGCAACGCGTTGCCGGTTCGTGGCAGCCACTCGCTTTTTTTAGCAGGGCTTTGCACGACAGTGAGTGTAAATACAGCGCGTTTGACAGAGAGTTGCTGGCTCTCCACCTGGCCATACGCCACTTCCAGGTCTGGCTGGAAGTTCGCAGCTTCACTGCATTCGTGGACCACAAGCCACTAACGTACGCGATGGCCAAGGTTTCGGAACTATGGTCGGGCCAGCAGCAGAGACAGCTAGCCGCAACCTCGGAGTTTATGACCGATATTCAGCATGTGGCCGGTAAACTAAATGTGGTGGCGGACTGCCTCTCGCGCGCAGTAGTGGCCCCAGTCTGTGTAGAGATAGATCATACAGCCATGGCCGCAGAGCAGACTGGCGATGCGGACGTGTGCACACTCCAGTCTGGACCAACAGGGTTAAGGCTGGAGAGCAGGGCACTGCAAGACGGAGGCCTCCCCCTAATCTGTGACATCTCGACGGGACGCCCACGCCCGGTGGTCCCAGTCACTTGGCGCCGCCACGTATTTGAGTTAGTTCACGCCCTGGCGCACCCAGGAGTGCACGCGTCAGTCAAAATGGTGGGAGCGAAGTTCGTATGGCCAGGCCCGCGCAAACATTTGAAAGAGTGGGCTGCAGCCTGCGTAGCGTGCCAACGAGCCAAAGTGCACAAGCACACAAAGGCCCCTTTGAAGCCGTTTCGTATCCCGGCTAAGAGGTTCAACCACATTCACGTGGACCTCGTGGGCCCCCTCCCGCCATTGCAGGGGTTCACGCACCTTCTGACAGTGGTGGACCGCACCACACGATGGCCAGAAGCAGTCCGGCTAGCGGCAACCACGTCCGCGGACGTGGTGCGCGCCTTTTTGACAACATGGGTGGCACGTTTTGGCATCCCTTCGGACATCACGTCCGATAGGGGCCCTCAGTTTGTTTCCGACCTCTGGTCTGCGATGGCCCATAGCCTGGGTGTCGCAATTCATCGCACAACCGCGTACAACCCACAGGCCAGTGGGCTATGCGAGCGTTTCCATAGGTCACTGAAAGCAGAGCTCAGGGCTTCGCTTATGGATGTAAATTGGGTAGACCGGTTGCCGTGGGTTCTGTTAGGGTTGCGTTCCGCACCAAAAGAGGATTTGGCGGCTTCCCCGGCGGAGCTGGTCCTTTCTCAGCTGCTGCGGCTCCCCGGGGAATTTTTACCAGATAACCCCACGCCGAACAACCATCTGTCCCCGCGTTCACAGCATAGTGCGGACACAGGCACACTACCTGGCCCCACCCACCACTGTTTTCCATGCGCTTTTATGCCAAAAACTTTGAAGAACTCGGCGTTCGTGTTTGTCAGGCATGATGCCCACCGCCCCCCGTTGTGCCCACCCTACGATGGCCCGTTTAGAGTGCTGGAACCAGGGGACAAACATTTTGTGTTAGACTTGGGGGGTCGCCGGGACAAAATCTGTATAGACAGGCTTAAGCCCACCTTTGTGGTGGCGGACGAGCAAGTGATGTTAGCTCGAGCTCCTTGGCATGGAAGACCCCCACTGAGAACTCCCCAGGAAAATGATTCATCAGAGCAGCCACACGAGCAAGTCGAATGTCCCCCCCCCCCTCACCATTGTCCACCCGCAGACAGACACACCCCCAGGAATCCCCCCACCAGCACAGCAGCGCTGCGGAGCCAAAGAACCCTCGTTACAGCAGATATGGGAGGAGGCTGAAGCCAAAAGGACGTGAGGATTAACACTCAGTCTGAGACTCTGGGGGGGCAGTGTGGGGAACCCACGCTGGGATATTCATCTCAGACTGGAAGCAGAGGAGAGGCAAATAGTCCCTCTGCCGGAAGAGCGTGGGGGATTAAACAGATGAGGGCAATAGGAATTGTGATGGGAGAAGGATTGTGATGTAAGACCCCAGGCAGCAGGAAGGAACAGCTGTGGGGACAATAGGAGTGGTGATGTGTTAAATATATTGTGATGCAAGACCTCAGGCAGCAGGTGGAATGAGTCGGGTGATATAAAAGGAGAGACCCTGGGGCAGGAGGTCATTGCTTTTTCTTAGTCTGAATGAAGTGAGAGAGTGAATAAAGTTTGTCTGCTGTGCAAGTCTGGTCTGTTATTGCACTCTCCACAACTTGACATTTTTTCAAGTGCTGTTTTTTAGACTTTATCACATTAATAAAAGCGTTTTTAAACTCTATAAAAACCTTGTGCTGGTGACACTGAGAGGGTTGTTAGTGCAGCCTGAGGGGGATAAACTGGCACAGAAGGGGGTCCACAACAGTAACAGTTGTGATTGGAGGACCCCCCCCACACACACACACACCCTCCAACCCTAACTTTAACTCACATAACACTAACAGTGTACAGCCCCACCTTTGTTTGAACCCACCCTGTCCTGCAGGCCGCAGTGAGAGGTGCCTGGTGACACGGATACATGAGTGTAGTCAATAAGGCTGCAGTTCATTGAGTCACCAATAGGTGTCAACAAATCAAAGGTTT
The DNA here is from genome assembly GCA_020510985.1 of Pholidichthys leucotaenia. Classification (NCBI taxonomy): domain Eukaryota; kingdom Metazoa; phylum Chordata; class Actinopteri; order Cichliformes; family Pholidichthyidae; genus Pholidichthys; species Pholidichthys leucotaenia. The sequence continues at coordinate 75,684,472 of CM035850.1, read as the reverse complement.
CCTAAAGTTCTATACATTACCTTTATAATACTTTTTAAAGCTGTATTTCTGTGATACAAGTGTAAAATTGTGTTAAAAAAAGTGAAAGAACTGCATTTTAAATGATGATTTTGCAATTCTGACTGTTAAAATAACAACTAAAAGTGATCAAGTTTAGCATGTCTAAAAGAAAAGGACATCCATTTTACTGGTGCTCTATGCTGCCGATGCACCACCTTGCAAGGGTTTGTCTTCTCTGGGATTACCAAAATCAGACCTTTATATTTCAAATAAAACCTTATAGTTCACTTAAAGCTTTGATTTATGTTGTGTTCCAAGAGGACTTTCAATCAATGGATGAAATTAATTAATAATCAAAACTATGTTTGGCTGTCAGAGCCCAGAACAAAAACCTCGTATTGTTATTACGTGTGAATCCCACTTTCAGCCTTATTTTTGGGGGAATGACATCAGAGACTCCGAAAAACATTGTATAAAAGTTCCCATTCACTCAATCATGGTGTGTTTGTGGGTGGTACCTTTCTAAAATGCTTTATTGGGTCATATGACTACAGTAAAAAATATTAAAATCTCTCTTCACTTGAAATAATTAACATTCTAACATTTTGGCAGAATGGGTAAATCTCATTGTGCTCATCTGGATATTTTTTCCTATGTCAGTGACAAATGCTTAGGTCTCAGATAAAACCCATCACCATGCTTTGGCTGTGATGATTCAGTCCCTGCCTCTATGAGCAGGGGGCCCAAGGCATTATCTTCAGAGCTAACAGTACTACTAGGGAGTTAGTTTACCAAACGTGGTTGTTATTTTCTTTAAAATTCACTCACCCTAAAAGGCATCCCTGCTTCCACCTGTTTCACGAATCTACAGTCGATAATATAGAGTTCCAGAAAGAATTAAGAGACCACTACAAAATCTTTCCTAAATTAGCATCTCTACAACTATGGCAGCCATTTAATTACAGTATCTGTTCATTTACAACACAAGGACATGTCAATCTACTTAAGGAGGTGTTGATTGGGGGATCATCTAAGCATGATAAGACACATGGAAGCTGTGAATAAAAATCAGAGTTATTACATGAATATAGATTTGAGTTCTTCCTAAATTAAAACTTAAATATTGCAGTGTTTAAAAATGTCCTTGAACTTGTTTTCTTGGCCTTACTTGATCAAAAAGCACATCTACAAGCAAAATCTTTTTTGTTGTTTTGGTCAGTTGTCATTTTCTGTAAATAAATGGTCTAAATGATGATATTTTGACTTGGAATTTGGGTGAGTTGTTTTCAGTAGGTTAGAGAATAACACAAAATTGTTCATATTACTCCAGCACATACTGTAAATAGTAAAACAAGATAAAGTAATAAGTTTGCAGCGGTCTCTGGTTTCTTTTTCTGGAGCTGTGTCTCACGTCATTTTGACTTATTTTGTCATTTTTTGCCATGATGCCATTGATAGCATTAGCTTGGCTAGCTAGTCGGAGCAGATCATTCTAACCTCATTGGAGCTCACCTCAGTGGTAGACAGGCAGCCTGGTGTTCGCTTAACTATCAGTCTGGCTGGTTTTGATTGCCATTCTCCATAAATTCAATTCACACTCACATTAGTCTTTGTTCATCTATGAACACTTGACCAAATACATCATTCTTCGATGTTGTTTTAGCTCAGTTTACTATAGTTTATTTTCTTTAACCGAGACCCAAGGTGGCTAGTTGACACTAGCAACTAGCTAGCATCAGCTAGCCATCTTGGGCCACTCATTCATGAATGTTTCTATGCTTACTGTACTCCAGGGTCTGGTCATATCTTATCGACCACTGAAACCACACGCATTCATGTCCACCAGTGATGCCTCCGTTCATTCATTCTTTAAGACAAATTTACGTCAGTTGGCTCAAGCTCGTTATCTGACCTAGAACCTAGCCAGCTAAGATTAGCAACAGTGACAAAAAGAGGGAGGGCGGAGTTACGTAATTGCGGCTCTTGGGCATTTAAAGAGATGTGCACTGAAACAAACCATTTTGAGAAAGGCGTCAAAAGATGATTCACAATGATGCTGCCACAGTTAAATAAATTTAAAGTTAAATGGCAATTTGGCCAAGTATATCACAGACATTTCATTAAGACCTGTGGAAACTGTCACCATGTGGGAAAAAGTGCAGTAAATGTGACCTGTGTAGCTCATGTATTTTTACCTACATATGTATAAGCACAATGGGATGCTTGAGATTGCATGTGTGGATTGACCTCACATCTTGGATGGGACAATATGTCTGGACCACCTGTGGATAACAGCAAGAAGACGGAGGTACGGCGTTAAGGAGCTGAAAGGACTTCCTGACCTCCTGGGGGCCAGGCAGAGGACTGAAGAACTTGGGGGGAGAGTTATTGTCAATAGGGGGTTTTGACGGTGATATGTGATTCTTCCTTTGATCTTGTATGTATAAATGAGGGGGTTTTGACACAGCTTATCCTCTTCTGTTCTTGAGAGATAGCTGGGGATGTGAATGCAACATTAAAACCTGAATTAAGAAATAATTCAGCCTCGTTATTTCACGCTCCCCACATTGGTGACCAGAGACGTGAGAATGCATAGAAGGGATTCTCCTGATGCAGACTCGTCGGAGTCTGCCCGAGCGAGCGCCGTCTCCATCAAACTGCCAGAATTCTGGCAGGACAACCCGGACTCGTGGTTCCTCCAGGCTGAGGCACAGTTCACGCTCGCGGGAATAACGGCGGCTGACACTAAGTTCTACCACGTCATCGCAAGGCTTGACAACCGCACAGCTCGATGCGTGTGGAGCCTGGTACAGCAGCCACCCGCTGACAACAAATACGGCGAGTTGAAGGCTGCCCTCACCGAGTGTTTCAGGCCCTCAGCCGAAGAGAGGGCTAGGAGACTCCTGGCTATGCACGACCAAGGAGGGCGCAGCCCAGTAGCCCTGATGGAAGACATGCTGCAGCTGAGGGAATCAGACAACGATGATTTCCTGTTTAAGCACATCTTCCAAGAAACCTCCCGATGCACATGAGGGGGACCTTGTCCAGCATGCGTTGTGTGACCCAGCGGGACTTCCGTGCGCTGGCCTGAGAGGCGCAGCGGCTCCTCGACTCCTGCGGCGAGCAGACGGCCACAGCGGCAGTGGCAGACCAAGGTGCGGCGACCCGAGGCAACGAAGAGCCGGAGACAGCGGAGCCAATCCCACCAACAATGGCAGCGGCGCGGTTCCGAAGCAGCGGAGGAGATGGCCTCTGTTTTTATCACCGGCGTTTCGCAGAGAAGGCACACAGGTGTGTGCCGCCATGCAGCTTCAAGAGCTCGGGAAACGCCAGGACCGGGAATCGTTAGCAGCTTCGGCTCTCGGAGAAAGAAATAAGCTGCTCTACATCACGGATACGAGCTCCGGGCGGCACTTCCTCATAGACACCGGAGCCCAAGTGAGTTTCATCACCCCGACCTATGCTGACCGGTTGGCTGGCCCCTGTGGTGACGGGGCAACGGCGGCGAATGGCTCGAGCATCAACACCTACGGAGAAAGGGCTTTGTTTCTGTCCTTGCATGGCCGCACTTATGAATGGACTTTTATCATAGCGGCGGTGAGTTTCAACATGTTAGGTGCCGATTTTCTGTGCTCACATGGTTTGTTAGTTGATCTTGCCAACAGGCGCTTGGTTAATGCACTATCTTTTTATTCTATTCCTTGTGCAGCTTGAGTGTCCCCTCCACCGGTGCAGACCAACGTCGCCACAGCAGGCGGTAAGTTTAACACACTCCTCACCCAGTTTCCAGCGCTCACGGTTCCCACATTTTGGGCAACAGTTGTGAAACATGGGGTGGAGCATTTTATCACTACAGCTGGCCCCCCCGTCTTCGCGAAAGCTCGGCGCTTGGATGCTGCTAAGCTCTCCATAGCGCGCGAGGAGTTCGCCAGCCTGGAAAGGCTGGGCATTATTCGCCGTTCGAAGAGCCCATGGGCTTCGCCGCTGCATATGGTCCCTAAAGCTGACGGCTCCTGGAGACCTTGTGGCGATTACCGCAGACTAAACAACGCCACAGCGCATGACTGCTACCCAATCCCACACATTCAGGATTTTTCGGTGCATCTAGCGGAGGCGCACATTTTTTCTAAAATAGACCTGGTTCGCGGCTACCATCAGGTTCCAGTCCGGCCTGAGGACATTCCTAAAACAGCGGTAATAACCCCTTTTGGACTTTTTGAGTTTTTGCGCATGCCGTTTGGTCTTAAAGGCGCTGCACAAACATTCCAACGTATGATGGATGCCGTGTTACGTGATCTCCCTTTTGTGTTCGTCTACCTCGATGACATTTTAGTCGCCAGTACTTCAGACGAGGAACACGAAAAACACCTCACTGCGGTTTTTCGGAGGTTGGGAGAGCACGGGTTAATAATTAATCTAGCCAAGTGCCAGTTTGGCGTGGCGCAGATCGATTTTTTGGGGCACCGCGTTTCCCCAGAAGGGGCAGTCCCGCTACCGGATAAGATGCGCGCAGTGGCAGATTTTCCCTGACCACAAACGGTCAAATCATTGCAGGAGTTTTTAGGACTGGTGAATTTTTATAACCGTTTCCTACCCCACGCAGCGCAGCTCATGCAACCATTATACGCCGCGCTCAAAAAACAAAAACCCTCCAATACGATCGAGTGGTCCCCGGAGCGGGAGCGCGCATTCGCGGAGGTAAAAAAATCCCTGGCTGATGCCGCGCTTCTAGCTCATCCAGATCCATCGGCCCGCATAGCGCTCACCACTGACGCATCAGATTTGGCCATAGGGGCGGTCGTGGAACAACACGTTGCCGGGGTTTGGCAGCCACTGGCATTTTTCAGCAGATCCTTGAACGAAGCCGAGCGGAAATACAGCACGTTTGACAGGGAACTGTTAGCGCTCCATTTGGCCATTCGCCATTTCCAGTTTTGGCTGGAAGGTCGGCGTTTCACCGCTTTTGTCGACCATAAGCCGCTCACTTTTGCGATGTCCAAAATTTCAGAACCTTGGTTGGGCCGGCAGCAGAGGCAGCTGGCCGCAATTTCGGAGTTTACCACTGATATTCAGCACGTAGCGGGTAAACTCAATGTAGTGGCAGACTGCCTCTCTCGCGCGGTCACAGCACCGGTGCGCGTGGAGGCAGATTATACTACCGCAGCCGCAAGGCAAAATAGCAGCACGGAAGCGCACGCGGCCCCAGTTCACGTGGGGATAGATTACGCAGCCATGGCAGCGGAACAGGGTAGAGATGCGGACGTGCGCGCGCTCCAGTCTGGACCAATAGGGTTAAGGCTGGAGAGCAGGTGTTTGCAAACCGGTATGCGCCCCCTAATCTGCGATGTATCGACTGGGCGACCACGCCCGGTAGTCCCGGCCGCGTGGCACCGCCGCATTTTTGACTCGGTTCATTCCCTGGCGCACCCAGGAGTGCGCGCGTCTGTGAAAATGGTAGCGGAGAAGTTTGTTTGGCCGAGCCTGCGCAAGCACGTGAAAGAGTGGGCAAGAACCTGCATGGCTTGCCAGCGGGCCAAAATTCACAAGCACACAAAAGCTCCCTTAGAACCGTTCCACATCCCGGCCAAGAGATTCGATCATGTGCATGTCGACCTCGTGGGCCCCCTACCGTCGTCGCAGGGGTTCACACATCTTTTGACAATGGTGGACCGAACCACACGTTGGCCAGAAGTGGTCCCACTGGCATCGACCACGGCTGCAGAGGTGGCTCGTGCTTTTTTGACGGCCTGGGTAGCGCGTTTCGGGGTTCCGTCGGATATTACGTCCGACAGAGGGCCTCAATTTGTCTCTGAGCTTTGGTCAGCGATGGCCAGCAGCTTAGGAGCGAAAATTCATCGCACTACCGCTTATCACCCCCCAGGCTAATGGTTTATGCGAGCGTTTTCATAGGTCTTTGAAGGCAGCCCTCAGAGCATCGCTTACGGATGCAGATTGGGTAAACAAGCTACCATGGGTTTTATTGGGGTTGTGTTCTGCGCCCAAGGAGGATTTAAATGCCTCCCCAGCGGAGTTAGTTTTTGCACAACCTCTCAGGCTGCCCGGTGAGTTCCTACCAGAGCATCCGGAGCCGGGGCGCCCCCCGGCTCTGGGGCCACTGATTGGCACGGGAGCGGACATGCTCCCGGGCCCCGTTCATCACACTTTTCCGCGCGTTTTTGTTCCCAAAGCTTTAAAAAATGCCGAGTTCGTTTTTGTCAGGCACGAGGCTCTAAGACCGACCCTCCGACCGCCATATGATGGTCCATATAGGGTGCTGGAAACAGGTGATAAGCATTTTGTGCTAGATTTGGGAGACAGAAAAGAGACAGTTAGTATTGACAGACTAAAGCCTGCTTTTGTGATGAACGACGAGTCTGTACGGGTGGCGAGGGCACCTCGACGTGGCAGACCCCCCAGGGAACACGTCCCGGAGCCCCCGCAGGGATCAAATAACCACTCTCTTCCTCAGTCAGCAGATTCTTTGCAGGACAGCGCCGCAGGGACGGCGAGACCTGCTTACAGCAGATTCGGAAGACGTTTGAAACCCAGACGGCGTACGGACTGATTTTTGATGTGATCATGTTGTATAGACTATGCTATTGATGTTATCACTGATTTTTGATGTGATCATGTTGTATAGACTATGCTATTGAGGTTATCATGTTTTGTGAACTCTGATATATTGTCCATTCTTCGACGTTTGGGGGGGGGGTTATGTAGCTCATGTATTTTTACCTACATATGTATAAGCACAATGGGATGCTTGAGATTGCATGTGTGGATTGACCACGTCTTGGATGGGACAATATGTCTGGACCGCCTGTGGATAACAGCAAGAAGACGGAGGTACGGCGTTAAGGAGCTGAAAGGACTTCCTGACCTCCTGGGGGCCAGGCGGAGGACTGAAGGACTTGGGGGGAGAGTTATTGTCAATAGGGGATTTTGACGGTGATATGTGATTCTTCCTTTGATCTTGTATGTATAAATGAGGGGGTTTTGACACAGCTCATCCTCTTCTGTTCTTGAGAGATAGCTGGGGATGTGAATGCAACATTAAAACCTGAATTAAGAAATAATTCAGCCTCGTTATTTCACGCTCCCCACACCTGTAACAAAAACGCCATAAACTTGCATTCTATTAAATGACCAGCAGGTGGCAGCAGATGGGGCTGCACCTTTATGTAGCAGAGTCAATAAAAGCATTCCTCCTTGACTTGCCAAGTGGGTCAACCCTCTTGGCAGCACAGGTAGAGAGTGCTGTACTCTGGTGCTGGAGGTTGTGGGCTCAAACCCCTAGTTAGACATTGCCAGCTGGGGCTTGGCTACAATTACCAATTTTACATAATATTGGGGAAAAAATGGTGGTAATTGAATAGACTGTTTCCACACTTTGAATGATTTACAATAAGGATGCAGTTTCCTTTGGTTGTCACATTTGGTCTTAAAACAGCAAGATGACAACAGTGTGAGTGCTCGGCATAGTATCAGCTAATCAATGGTGTCAAGGTGGCTTTGTCAATGTTTTGAATACAATCTATGGAACTTCTGCTCTATGAAGTCAGAATAAACTCATCTGGGACCCAGTGTTATTACTGCAGGAATGAAAAACAGAGCTTGTTTTAGAGGGAAAATAACAAACATTTGAGCTTCCCTGTAATGAAGAAAACAAAACTCTTCAAATAATTTTTTTCTATATCCAGTCACGTTGCTGTTTCGTGACAATAAATCTTGGTGATTTGTCAAACTGTTTTATTGCAAACAGGAACAATAAATGCATTGCTGGGGGAAGAGCAATTTAACACACTATTTTAAAGCTCACTAAACGGAAACCCACTATGTGTAAAGGATACACTTACACGACTGAATTGTTACACCAGCTGGCAACTGTACAAGCAATTTCTGAAAAACCTTGTGGAATATGCAGAGGCCACAGAAGGGAAAAAAAGAATGGTTTTGATAGCTGCATGCAAACAAACAGTATGCTTTCTAATTTATAAACAGCTCCTGTGAACTGTCTGCAGGGGGAAATGAAAAAGCTTTTACCCATCCAGTGAAATAAGGTAACAACACCTTTCTATCACCTCTTCTAAAGGAAGGTTTACGATGAGACATTTGGAAGGAATGACAAGTTGGGCTATTTTAATGACTAATCCTCTCCTGGGGCTTGTACTTGCTAAATATACCAACAAGGCTGATGAAGATTCTGTTCGCCGGAGAACCAAAGTATTTGTCGTTCATAAGACACTGAATCAAAGACTGAATAGACATGCAATAGAGTGAAGAAACAAGGTCAGAAGAAACCAGCTGTATCAGCATATACAGTAGAATCTAGCTGAAGGCATTTTAAAAATCACCATCTTGTGTAAACCAAAAAAGAGAAGACCCCCCCCCCCTCCATTAACATGATTAAACAGGGCATCATTTGAGATATGAGAAAATGCTGGGCTTGTGTTTCTTTTCAAGTGGAGTCAAAAAAGAAAAAAAGGCAGGTACATGCAGCTTTTTATTTTTGGCCAATATATTGTATGTCTATGTGAAAACTTTAATGTTGCGAAGTATTGAAGTGCAGTAATGTGAGTAATGCAACAATGGTAAATGGCATTCACTTATATAGCGCTTTTTATTCTCATCTGTAGATGACCAAAGCACTTTACAGATCCTGCTATCCACCCATTCACACACACTGGTGGCGGCAATGCTCCAAGCATGGCCATAAACCTGTAGTGTAGTGTTGGAGAACATGAAGAGGCTGGCAATCATTCATCCACTGCTCCTAAATCCCATTTTAATTTATAACTGAACTGTTAATGGGTGATGATCGGTCTACTGTACAAAAACCTGTCATCAATGAATGACTTGGATTGATACCATTCAAAGCCCTTTTCACTACTTAACTCCATCAGCCTGAACATTATTCTCTGCAATTACGCAGACAGACAGAATTTAGAATCACAAATAAACCAAACTAGCAGTATAATGTGATCATGCCCACTCCTTTTGTTTTTGAATTATTTTGGATTGATTATTATTTTGATGATTATTGTAGTTCTACATTTATGCTAAGTTTTTCTTGTGTTAGTCTTATTTCAGTTAGGGTCTATGGTTCTTATAGTCTGAAAATATTTCTTGTTCTATTCTTATCTAGCCTCGTCTCTCTTGTTCTTAGTTTATTCAAGAGTATCTCCTGTATTATCCTTGTGTTTATTTCTGTCTGATCTCTGGTTTTGAAAATACTTCCTATTTGGTTTGATCTAGTCTCTTGTAATTTGCTTCTTTGTTTTTTGATGAAACCTTAATTCCTGTTACTCCTCTGTGCTGATCCTCAACTTTACTTTTTAGGTTATGCAACCTCCTCATTAGTTGATTCCCCTCACTTGTGTTCTTCACCTGCTTTCTATTGTTGTTTGTCACTGCCTGTAAGTTCAATTTGGTCCTTCCCCGCCTTGTGGTGACATTGAGGGATATCTATATGCCTTTACAGAAGTATGGCTGTTCTCTTTGTACCATCCGGTCTTTCTATTCAAGGTTTGCCCTTCCTTCTGTGGCACTTTCTAGTATAGTCCCTTGTGTGTATAAGTTTAGTTTAGGTTTGTTTGCAGCCCTCGTGTTGCTCTTTATTTTCAATGAATAAATCCTTGTGAACTGGACTACTGTTGGCATTTGCGTCCTCGCTGCCTGCTCAACTCTGCAAATATATAAACAGGTGTTTTAACTGTAGGAGTCTAAAATTCACACAGAAAGGACCCTACCAATCAGAAGGTTCAATGGTGCTATCTTTCTCCATACAACACATGCAAGAAAATAAACAAGAGCACCACACCTCGGTTTAAACCGAGGTGTGGTGCTCTTGTTTATTTTCTTGCATGTGTTTATTTTCTTGCAGCACCACTTTTTGTGGTGCTTGGTTTAAACCGAGGTGTCGGCCGACCTAGGAATAACCTCATAAAGACCTATGACGATGACCTAGAGGGGTTTCTTGGACTCACTCCAGCCCGGGTCCTACTTTGGGCTCAAGATCGCTCCAACTGGTGCCATCTTTTCACAGCCGCTAAAACTCATGCATTAGATTGTGAGCAGGGAGAACTATCTCAGGATGGGTAGAGACCTACAGTGGTGTGAAAAGCATTTGTCCCCTTCCCGATTTCTCATTTTTTTGTATGCTTGTCACACTTACATGTTTCAGATCATCAAACAAATTTAAACATTATACAAAGATAACACAAGTAAACACAAAATGCAGTTTTTAAATGAAGGTGTTTATTATTAAGGTAAAAAAGACCTGCAGAGGGCTGGGGGCTCTGCAGCTACGATGGCGACCGCTGCAATGGCTTTAGAAGAGGTCGGGGCCAGACCGACAGGCACAGAGAGACCGTGTGCCAAACAGCACCATTGCAGGCCAAGCAGAGCCCCCCTTAGGGTCATGGACTTGGTCCAGGTTCAAGAAGAGAGACGTCCGTGGTGAGTATGGGCCAGACGACAGACAGTGGAACACCTACGCATCGTGGCTAAGCTGGGCGCACCTTACTTCTAGCTGTCTGATGGCTCAGCAAGGCATGCCAACGGGCTGTGGCGTGTCCGGGAAGAGGCTTCTGGTGGCAGGGCTGGACAAGAGCAGCACTCAGTGGTGATGAGGAGAGGCACTTTTGTTCATGAGATCAGCCACTATTCTGGGAGCCTGCTGCTTCCAGGGGTGCGTCTGCTGAGGGGCTGCCCTGCCCCCCCCACCGAAGCCGGTTCTACCCTTTTCTGCCCAAGGGACAGTAATGCAAATTTTGCTAACTAGTTCTGATGTTCATATGTTTGTGCATGTAAAAAAAAGTTATTGTTCTGGGTGTGAGTAGTTTAGGAACACGGCAGTAAATTTAAGTTATTAATGGACTGTTTTTATTTTACAGGTGGCAGAATAATCCACCTTGCTGTGTGGACAGGACGGTGGTCTATCCGTTCACCCTATTTTAGGTTCTATTGTGTGATTGAGTTAGGCCATTTAGTGATTTCAGTTTTCGTTTTGTTAGTGCGTGATTCGGGTCCTAAATTGGGGAGGTCTTTTAATTGTGTGTGTTACACATCACCCCCCCCCCCACCCCAGGGGAGGTGATGTTGGGATTGAGGGCATTACTGTGAAGTGTGGTGTAACGGCTGCCACTTCCGGTTCCACCACTGCACCACCCTATAAATAGCAGGGGGCATCTATTTTATGGCCTCTTTGCCGATGCCCCTGCCTGGTGGCTGTATTGTGTGTCCTATCCTTAATAAAGCTGAATTTGTCCATTCACCTGGCCTCATCATTGCACAAAGGTATTTACAGACATAACAATGGAGTCATGAACACTGACCTTAACTGAGGCAAATGAGGCCTGCAGTTTTTGGGATGTTGTTGTGGGGTCTTTTGTGACCTCTTGGGTAAGTTGTCACTGCGCTCTTGGGGTAATTTTGGTCGGCCGGACACTCCTGGGAAGGTTCACCACTGTTCCATGTTTTCGCCATTTGTGGATAATGGCTCTCACTGTGGTTCGCTGGAGTCCCAAAGTTTTAGAAATGGCTTTATAACCTTTTCCAGACTGATAGATCTCAATTACTTTGTTTCTCATTTGTTCCTGTAGTGATCCACTCTGCATGCCTGTTGCCCTAATTTCCTCCACAGCTGCACGCACACCTGCTCACCTCATTAAGCCTGCCTATTTAAGCCGCACTGCCCTCGGGTCTGCACGGAGACGTCAAGCTCCCTGGTCTGGCAAGACCCTTCGCCTTCTCATCGTCTCTAAGATCCAGAGTTCCATCTCCACTGATCCTTCCTGCCTCGTCGGAGTTCCATCTCCACCGATCCTTTCTGCCTTGTCGTTCTCCTGGGAGTCCTTGCTCCCAGTTACAAGTAAGCCTTCATCATTCCCTCATCTCCATTCTTCGCTCTACTCCCCTGTGCACAGTCGGAAGCCCGCTCCACCAGCTCACTGCATGTCTCGTCACCCTCTCACCTCTTCAGCAGCCGGAGCTGAAGCCGCTGTTCTGCTGGCCGGAGTCTCCGGAAATTCTTTTGTGCTGCACACCAACTAGCCAACAGTAAGACTGAACATTCTCTGAGTCATCCCTCCAAATCCCAGTCTCTAATCCACCTGTCTATGCTCTTTCCTAGGGTTGCCAGTCTGAACGTTGCTCTGCTCGCCCGGCTGCTATATTCCTGCACACACGCACACATTCATATTCACACTTCACAATAAAAGATAATTGAGTTTATTCTGGATAATTGAGTTTATTCTGGAGTCTGTGTTTGCCTTCTGGGTCATTAATCATGTCAGTATGTCTCCGTCAAAACGACCCAGCAGACGGTGCGTTGGTGCACAAGCTTAACATCATTGAGGCTCGGGTAGACCAATTATCTCATCAGCAACAGGTCATACTCACACAGCTTGTACAGATTAACACACGCCTGGATTGCCTTACAGCTCCTCAGACCTTCCCACCTGCTCCTGGGAACATGGCCAGCCCAGCCAGTTCCATCCCTTCTCTTTCTCCACCGTCTTGGCTGACTCCAGTCCCCACGCCCACACGCTTCAGCGGTAAGCTAGGAGAGGCTAGGTTTTTTTTTATTACAGTATGGGATAGTGTTTCAGCGGGTACCAGGGGATTTTCCCACCAGTCACAGCCAGATAGGCTATGTTGTCAATCTCCTGGAGGGGCGGGCTTTAGCCTGGGCGTACGTGGTTATGGCTCGGTCTGATTATGCTAGTTTAACTTATGACCAATTCATGAGTGAATTCAATGAGGTATTCGATCAATCGGACCGAGATAGCGTGCTCACCACCTGGTTACTCAATCTAAAGCAGGGAAATAAATTGGTAGCCGATTACTCCGTAGACTTCCGAGTGGTGGCAGTGGAGGTGGGGTGGGAGGATACCTCCCTTTGTAGCATTTTCATCCGTAGCCTTAGCCCTAGCCTGAGGGACGAGTTAGCCTGTCTTGACAAGCCTAGCAAGCTGAACGAGCTAATTTCCGTAGCCATTAGCATTGACAACCAGCTGAGGGAGCGGGCCAACGAGCGTAGATGTTCTGGTCGCTCAGGCTCACAGTTTTGCCGCTCCCCGCAGCTCCCCCTACTGGCCCTTCCTCCATCTGATTCTCTAGACTCCACTGAACCTATGGTAATGGACCAGTCTAAGTTGCCTCCAGCTGAGAAACAGCGCCGCCAGAAGCTAGGTCTATGTTTATATTGTGGTAGTGAGGAACATGAACTAGCTACTTGCCCTATTTGGCCAAAAGAGGGGGTCCGTGCGTCGCAGTAGGGGGACTCACGGACTCACTCCAGAGAAGTCCCCTCACCAAGTTCCTGCTGCGCATTCGCTTTTCTCATAATCACCATGAAATCTCCACACACACACACTCATTGACTCAGGGGCCGAGCAGAGTTTCATTTTTGAAGATCTGGCAACCCGGCTCGGGCTCACCTGCCACCAGTTGAAGACCCCGCTAAAGCTAATCGCCCTAGCCAAGGCTCCACTTGCCTTAGTATCCAAATAGACTGCCCCAGTATCTGTCCTGGTTTCTGATAATCACCGGGAGCAGCTCAGACTGTTTGTGCTGCCAGTTTCGACCTCTCTGATCATTTTGGGGTATCCCTGGCTCCGGTTGCACAACCCCTCCATTGATTGGCGCTCTGGAAACATCATCTCGTGGAGCTCTTTCTGCCTAAGTGCCTGCCTCCAGTCCACTGGATGCTCGCCCTCCATGCCTCTCTGTGCCCCTGACACCCCCCCCCCCCCCGCCTGACTTGTCCCGGGTTCCCTCCGAATACCACGATTTGGGTGCCATCTTCAGTAAATCCCAAGCACTGTCTCTCCCCCCTCACCGCCCATATGACTGATTAATCTCTGCCCTGGGGCTCTGTTGCCTTCCAGTCGGCTTTACAGCCTGTCGGCCCCGGAGCGGGAGGCCATGGAGACTTATATCAAGGAGTCCCTGAGCTCCAGCATAATTCGCCCATCTTCCTCAGTAAGGGGGGCGGGTTTTTTCTTCATGGGTAAGAAGGACGGCTTCCTGAGGCCCTGCATCAACTTCCGGGAACTGAATAATCTCATCATTAAGGACAAGTACACTCTTCCGCTGATCAACACAGCCTTCGATTCCCTCCAGGGGGCCTCCTGGTTCATGAAATTGGACCTCCGCAATGCCTACCACCTGGTGCGGATTCGAGAAGGAGACGAGTGGAAGACGGGGTTCCGTACCCCTAGTGGCCATTTTGAACACCTTGTCATGCCGTTCGGGCTGACTAACGCCCCCGCTGTGTTTCAGCGCCTGATTAACGATGTTTTGAGGGATTTTTTGGGCTCTTTTGTATTTGTTTACCTGGATGACATTCTCATTTTTTCCCAGTCCCTTGACGAACACCGAGTGCATGTCAGGCGAGTTCTGCAGCGACTGCTGGAGAACAAACTGTTTGTTAAGGCAGAGAAGTGCGAGTTTCACACCTCATCCACTTCATTTTTGGGTTTCGTCATCTCGCACAATGAGATCATTGCAGATCCGGCAAAGGTAAAAGCAGCGGTAGAGTGGTCGGTTCCCTCATCCCGGAAACAGTTACAGCAGTTTCTGGGATTTGGCAACTTCTACCGCCGCTTCATCAAGAATTACAGTCTTATTGCCCTTCCTCTCACTTGCCTCGCATCCACCAAGGTGCCCTTCCATCCACTGGAAGGGCACCTTGGTGGATGTGAGTCTGAATGCTCGCCAGGCCCGTTGGTCCTTGTTCTTTGGCATGTTTGATTTTACCATCACCTACCGCCCAGGGTCCAAGAACACCAAGCCTGACGCTCTATCCAGACAATTTGCTTCATTGCGGCGGAGGCGCCATCTCACCCCATTGTACCTCCTTCGTGCATCGTGAGTGCCCTTTCATGGGGTATAAAGGAGAGGGTTCGTAGAGCGCATGAGACCGAGACGGACCCGGGGGGGGGGGTGCAGCGGGGAGGATGTATGTGCCTTCTGCCGTCCGGGGCGAAGTCATAAATTGAGCAATCCTCCAAGCTCCTATGCCACCCAGGGATGGCACACACTGTGGCTCTACTGCAAAGGACCTTTTGGCGGCCATCGCTCCGGAGGGACGTCGGGGAGTACATCCATGCCTGTCCCCAGTGTGCCACCGGTAAGACGTCCTCCTCTCCTCCGGCGGATCTACTTCACCCTCTTCCCATCCCCGGCAGGCCCTGGTCCCATGTGGCACTGGACTTCATCACCGGCCTCCCATCCTCTGACAACAACACGGTAATTCTCACCATAGTGGATAGATTCTCCAAGGCAGCCCATTTCATTCCCCTACAGGGTCTCCCCACGGCCAAGGAGACTGCGGACCTGCTTGTCCTCCACGTGGTGTGGCTCCACGGTATCCCCCTGGACATTGTGTCCGAACGTGGGCCCCAGTTCATCTCGCAGGTGTAGCGGGCTTTCTACAAGGCCATTGGGGCTACAGTGAGCCTGTCCTCGGGGTACCATCCCCAGAGCAACGGTCAGTGCAAGCGCACCAATCATGAGCTGAAGGCAGTGCTACGGTGTGTCACCACCGCCAACCCAGCGTCCTGGAGCTCCTATCTGCCGTGGGTTGAGTACGCCCACAATACCATGGTCTTGTCTGCCATAGGCATGTCCCCGTTTGAGGCTTCCTTGGGTTACAACCCCCTGCTGTTTCCCGAAGAGGAGGAGGACATTGCGGTGCCCTCCGTGTGGGCCCATCTGAAGCGCTGTCTCTGGCTGTGGAAGGCTACCCGGGCCGCACTTCGATGCACAACGGACCGCAACTCTGCCATTGCCAACCGCCGCAGGACCTTGGCTCCATCCTACCGGGTCAGGCAACAGGTATGGCTCTCCACCAAGAACATCACTCTCAAGGCTGAATCTAGGAAACTTTCATAGCGTTTTATTGGTCCCTTTGCTATTACACATATTGTGAATCCTGTGGCTGTGCGCCTGGCTGTGTCCCTCTCCCTCTGCTTTTGTCCCACCTTTCACGTCTCTCAGGTGAAGCCGTTCTGCTGTAGCCCTCTGTGCCCTCCTCCCAAGATGCCACCTCCACTGGTAGTGATCGATGGCGATCCCACGTGGAGGGTCAACTCCATCCTGGACATCTGGCGCCGGGGTCGCGGCCTCCAGTACCTGGTGGACTGGGAGGGTTATGGCCCTGAATGGAGGTCCTGGGTGCGTTCCTCCTTCGTGCTGGATCCACAGCTCATCAGGGACTTCCACCGGACGCACCCGGGTAAGTTGCATCGGCCGCTGAGAGGCATCCCGTAGGGGGGAGTACTGTAGTGATCCACTCTGCATGCCTGTTGCCCTAATTTCCTCCACAGCTGCACACACACCTGCTCACCTCATTAAGCCTGCCTATTTAAGCCGCGCTGCCCTCGGGTCTGCACGGAGATGTCAATCTCCCTGGTCTGGCAAGACCCTTCACCTTCTCATCGTCTCTAAGATCCGGAGTTCCATCTCCACTGATCCTTCCTGCCTCGTCGGAGTTCCATCTCCACCGATCCTTTCAGCCTCATCATTCTCCTGGGAGTCCTTGCTCCCCATTTACAAGTAAGCCTTCATCATTCCCTCATCTCCATGCTTCGCTTTACTCCCCTGTGCACAGGTGGAAGCCCACTGGTGGCGGACCTCCTCCTCCTGGCGGCGGACTAAGCCCAACCTGCACTCCACCAGCTCACTGCACGTCTTGTCACCCTCTCACCTCTTCAGCAGCCAGAGCCGAAGCCGCTGTTCCGCTGGGCGGAGTCTCCGGGAATTCTTTTGTGCTGCACACCAACTAGCCAACAGTAAGACTGAACACTCTCTGAGTCATCCCTCCAAATCCCAGTCTCTAATCCACCTGTCTATGCTCTTTCCTAGGGTTGCCAGTCTGAACGTTGCCTTGCTCGCCTGGCTGCTATATTCCTGCACTCACACACACATTCATATTCACACTTCACAATGAAAGATAATTGAGTTTATTTTGGAGTCTGTGTCTGCCTTCTGGGTCATTAATCATGTCAGTTCCTGAATTTCTTTGTATAATAGCATGATGTTTAGCTTTTGAGGATCTTTTGATCTACTTCACTTTGTCGAGCAAGTCCTGTTTAAGTGATTTCTTGATTGAGAACAAGTGTGGCAGTAATCAGGCCTGGGTGTGGCTAGAGAAACTGAACTCAGCTTTCCAAAGATGTGATAAACCACAGTTAATTTATGTTTTAACGGGGGGTGGGTGGGTGTCACTTTTTCACACAGGGCCCATATCGGTTTTGATTTTTTTTTACCCTTAATAATAAACACCTTCATTTAAAAACTGCATTTTGTGTTTACTTGTGTTATCTTTGTCTAATATTTAAATTTGTTTGATGATCTGAAACATTTCAGTGTCACAAACATACAAAAAATGAGAAATCAGAAAGGGGGTAAACACTTTTTCACACTACTGTAACTAAGTTCAAGTTCAAGTACCACACATGGTACAATACACCAGTGATTTTCAACCTATGTGCTGCGGCACACTAGTGTGCCGTGAGAGATCATTAGGTGTGCCGTGGGAAATTATCCAATTTAACTTAATTACTCGAGTGAGTGGCTATGTTTACATGGACACAAGTAACCGGATTAAAAGCTTGATCAGAATAAAAATGCTTCATGTAAAGATGGCAATCTGAATATTCTAACCCGATCACGCTCATTCGGATCAAAATTTCATTCCGATTGAGAGGGGTGGGGTATGCCGATTGTTAATCCGAATGGTGCGCATGAAAACACTTATTCCGAACACAGGGCAGAAAATATGTTTACTGCGCATGTCTGTACACCAGCCGCACGTCGACGTGACGTATTTCCGCCTTAGCAGCAGCTAGTGGAAGACATAGCGGGAGTAAAACAAAACTGGTCTGTATCGTCCTGCTGTCTCCCTCTGTTGGTCATATGCAGAAGTTTGTACTGGTAGCTTCATTACGGAGACTAGCAGAAGCAAAAGTACAGTCTGACTAACACGATACAGGTCAATTTCAACACAAAGCGGGGCTCGCTAACACCGGAAGTTGCTTCTTCTTCTTCTACTATTTTTTGAATGTCAAAATGTCGACCTGCGCATGTCAAAATGATTTATTCCGTTCAAACCTGGGACACATGAAAACGCACGTCTTAATCAGATCAGCTTTTTCAGGATCCATGTAAACAGTAAAATTCTGATCTGAATTGTAATCAGATTGAAGAAATTTTGCCCATGTAACTGTGGCCGGTGTCAGAGTAATATTCTTTTATGTCACTGGATGGCAGCAGACGGCTAATTGCCTGTAAAAAGACAATAGAATTAGAGCTGCACGTGACAGGTCACAGTGACAGTGATGGAGAAGTTTTTGACAAGGGGAAAGGCTAAGTGAATGAATTTAAAGGTGCAGCTCTGGCAACAACATGTGCAGCGTGGCAACCTTGAGATGTTCCCACTCACCGAGAAACGGCATGATGTTAACACTGCTGCACTGTGCCAGGTGATTGGCACACATTTGAAAACTCTTGAGGAGAAGTTATTTTATTTCTCTTCAGACTTCACACAATGCCTTGACTGGGTTAGGAACCCATACAACTCAGCATCAGTTGTTGGAAACGACATGACTTTACAGGAGCAAAAGGAACTCATTGAACTGAAACAAGATCATGGTTTAAAGCTAAATTTTGTTGATCTTCCTTTGGACAGTTTTTGGCTGACTGCTGCCAAGGAGTTCCCCATTCTGGCCAACAAAGCTATTTCAACATTGCTCCCATTTTCCACGACATATCTGTTTGAGCTGAGCTTTTCAAGCTTGACTGTGATAAAAACTAAAAACAGAGAGAGACTGAGAGCTGTTGATGAAGAGCTCCGTGTGTGTCTTTCTTCCATTCCTGCCAGGATATCAGCTTTGTGTTCATCTAAACAGGCCCAGGGTTCACACTTGAGTGAGTATAAATACATTTAGAAACTGTACAGTATTGCTAACTATATTTTATTATTTTTACTGTGTTAGGCTATAGAGTGTCATTTTGTGTCATATTGGTTGGTGGTGTGCCCCAGGATTTTGTCAATGTAAAAAATGTGCCGTGGCTTAAAAAAGGTTGAAAAACACTGCAATACACAACCCATCAGTGGTGGACCCTCAGGGCCAGCAAAGCCTTCTGTGCAGGCCTAAACACTATCAGAATTACATTTACAACCTACATTCTTATATTTGGTCCATGAGGATGTATTAAATTATTCCCAGTAGTCTATTCTCTTCACTTCGTAGCTTTTTTCTTGGTTGCACTCTTTCCAGTAGTGTAATGCATGTTAGAGTATTTCTGTCCAATCATATTTCAGCCATCTATATTGCCAGGGCCAAACAAATCTGCCTTTGGCCTTCAGGAATTAACGGTGCGCTCTGTAGGTTAAATAAACTGTTAAACTTATCCTGTTGCTTTAACCAATCAGATGTCTTCTGTACATCCAGGGGTACGCATAGAAGGCATTCAAGAATGTTGGCATTTTCACGTCTTTTGATCGGATAGTTAGACTCCTTCAACCACAATGCAGAGGATCCTAGCTAGCAAAACACCAGTGCAAGGACTTGCTTAAGCAGCTACAATATACTGTATTTGTTTAAATATAATAGCTGTTTTTCCACCTACAATGGCTGACAGGGGAGAGGAAAGTGACTTGGTTGCTGATATTTAAAAAAATCAATTTTCCACACGGCCTTTTCAAAAAAAGCTGGTCATTGTGAAGAGAGGTCGGCCAACCCTGAAGGTAGCAGGCCCATCTCAGCCGGGGAAAGGATTTGTCCATCCCTTCCATATTAACAACGAGCGGGATCCTTGGATTACAGGCTCTGAGGAATGCTGCAAATTATCTTGCTGGGAATGCCTGTTGTTTGCAACTGATGGAGCAGATACTTGGAGCCAGACAGGGTTTGCAAATTTGAGCTGTCTAACCAAGGCAGCAGCAAGACACCAAAGCACAGCCGCTAGACGGACACAAGCAACAGTACTTTTAAACCTTTGGGGAAACAAGAGTGGATCTGCAGCTCAACAAACAAAGGTGGAGGGAAACGGAGATCCACAGCGAAAAGGTAAAGATTTTTAAAACTATAATTTTATAGTTAGTTATCTTTAATATGCTTTGTGTCGACGGCCCTTTAGGCTATTTTTATGGTGCTTGGTATGAACGACACTTATATCGGGTAGATCACCACTTAAGACCTAGTTGTAAAATACACGGTCTGCGACTGACACTCATCCATAGCCATTATCAATAGCACATAACTAGCACATAAACAACTAAAAATCAATGACACATTCATGATTCAATATACTCTAAATCTGTATTAAAACTAATCATGTAATTGCAAAGAGTTTAAACAAAGCAAACAATCTACAATTCAAGGTAAAAAAAAAAATTTAGAGAAAATATCAGAAAATCATTTAACCCCCTAAAATACGTACATCTTCAATACGTGTACAAACGCTGTAAAATGAAAATGTCCTAGCTTAAAAACTGTAGGAGTTCACCAGACAAACCATGTACCCTCTATTGAAATTTCATTCAAAAAGTGATAACATTCTAAAACCTGTAATTTTAACAAAAATGATCCAAAATCTTAGTCATATGCACATCATCAATATATGTGTGAAATGAAAAAGTCCTAGCTTGAAAACTGCAGGAGGAGTTTGTCATAAAACTTGTATGGACAGATGGACAGACAGAGAGACTGATACCAAACTATGTCCTGTCTTTAAAGACGGGCATATAGAAAATGCATTTTTCATGTCTGGAGCCAATAAATTCAGCACCTGCATATACTAAGAGCACTAAGAACATTTTGTATAATAGATGAAGACATTTTCTATGGTGTTTTACAGTTCCTCAAAAAGCTGTCTACAAAGCTCTGTCTGCAAAGGTTGTTCCAGCCTGTTTATTAATATTAATGAGAACCTGGTAAAGGTTTCCTGAGTGGTCTGATCACAAGTAAGGAGGCAGTCAGGTGCCTTTGTTTTGTTAACTTGAAAAAATGAAGGCAGGGCTTGTTGGTTTGTGACATCATAAAAAAAAAATAAGAAGTTCAATTTTCTTGTTTCCTTAATATCTTAACTAAATAAAGGCAGTGTTTGTTTCTTTATGAAGTGTGCACTTTAATATTTTATCAGTATACATGTGACCCATAACTGTACTTTATATGATTAAAACCCATGAAAACCTAATTTTTTACAATGTGGGACATAAAAGCATTCCCGATTGACATTTGGATGATTGTTTTGTTTTTCCTTTCAGGGGATTGAGGGGATCCCTCTGTGGATTGTCACCTTATCGTGGTAGTGGTGGTGACGGGGTTTGGGTGTCTTAATAATCTCAGGAGCTACAGCGGGGAAAATAAGTATTGAACACGTCAACAATTTTTTTCATTAAACATATTTCTGATGGAGCCATTGACCTGAGATTTTCACCAGATATCAGTAACAACCCAAGTAATCCATACATACAGAGAAATCAAGGCAACTGTGTTCACAAAACAAGTTATATTTAATAAAGTGGAATGACACAGGGAATAAGTATTGAAAAATGCTTGGTGGAATTCATTTAATATGTAGTAGAAAAGCCTTTATTGGTAATAACAGCTTCCAGACGCTCCTGTATGGAGAAATGAGGTGCAGGCATTGCTCAGGAGTGATTTTAGCCCATTCTTTCACACAAACTATCTTCAAATTTGGAAGATTCTGTGGGTGTCTTCTATGAACTCTGATCATCAGTTTGTTCTGTAGATTTTCAGTTGGATTCAGGTTGAGTGACTGACTGGGCCACTCTAGCAGCTTTATTTTCCTTCTCTTGAGCCAGTTGAAAGTTTCACTGGCTGAGTGTTTGGAATCATTGTCTTGCTGAAATGCCCACCCTTGTTTTTTCATCTTCAGCATCTTGGCAGATGGCAACAGGCTCTGATCAAGGATGTCTCTGTACATTTGTCCCTTCATCTTTCTTTCAATTATATGAAGTCTGCCTGTACCATGTGCTGAAAAACACCCCCACAACATGATGCTCCCACCTCCAAACTTCACTGTTGGTATGGTGTTTTTGGATTGATGTGCAGTGCCATTTCTCTTCCAAACATGCTATGTGTTGTGGCATCCAAAAAATTCAATTTTGGTCTCATCTGACCAGAATATTTTCCCAGTATTTTATTGACTTGCCCAAATGTTGTGCAGCAAGCTTTAAATGAGCTTCAACATGCTTTTTCTTCAGCAATTGAGTCTTGCGAGGTGAACGGGCATAGAGCCAATGTCGGTTGAATGCATTACTCATGGTCTTTCTGGAACTCTCCACGAGTGGTCTTTGGCTCTTGGATAACTCTTCTGATAATTCTTTTGACTCCTCTGTCAGAACTCTTGTGAGGAGTTCCTGATTATGCCTGGTTTATGGTAAAATGATGTCCTTTCCACTTCCAAATGATGGCTCCAACAGTGCTCACTGGAACATTCAGCAGTTTAGAAATGCACCTGTGACCAGTGCCATCATTATGTTTTGTAACAATAAGGTTATGAAGGTCTAGACAGAGCTCTTTGTTTCTACCCATCATGAGTTCTTTGTGGTGTGACAATCTGATTTTTACAGACCTTCTTAAAGGCTATCTGTCAGGACTTAAAAAGCTGAAATTAATTTGTGTTCAATATTTATTCCCTGTGCCATTCCACTTTATTAAATATAACTTGTTTTGCAAACACAGTTGCCTTTATTTCTTTGTATGTATGGATTACTTGGGTTGTTACTGATATCTGGTGAAAATCTCAGGTCAATGGCTCCATCAGAAATATGTTTAATGAGAAAAATGTTGACATGTTCAATACTTATTTTCCCCCCTGTATGTTGTCAGGGACAATATTCTCCTGCTACTATCCCCCAAGGCAAATTGGTCTTGAGTGAAGGGCCAGCGAGACCAAGAGAAGTTGTAACAAGGATCTAGCGTACCGCACCCATTTTGGGGTTACTAGCACTCAAGGACAAATGCCTGGTGACAGGGTTTCTTTCTGGCACCCAATTGTGCCACATAGGACCAAGCTCCAGCTGGCTTATCACCTGCAGTTGGGATCATAGGGATCATAGTGCTATGTGAACTGGGCGGCATTCTGGGCTTCTCTCCTTGGACATCAGCCCCCGCAACCCAGACCCCTGGATAAATGATAGAACATGGATGGATGGATGGATGGATGCATGGATGGAGATTGAGAAGCCAAATCAAGATGTTTCAGTACATGTTTAACATAGTAATTCTCACTCCTTTTTTTCCTTTTGAGGTATGGTTGTGCTTTTCCATCCTTCTAATTGTACAATCAGTCTATAACATACTTACATTATATTTAATTGATCAATTAAAAAAATATTGCAACATTGCATATCACTCAAAATTATTTTGTTCAAGTATTTTTAATCAAGAATACATGTCAAGCAAAACTTATTACAACTTGCTATATCTATATCACTGCTACTATTGTGGTGAAATATTTGATCTATTTATATTTTTGTATCTGGTATTTTATTTTTCACTGTATCACATTGTTTCTATATTAGTGTCAGTGTGTCATTTTAACTTACATGAAAAAATGAACACTACAACAATAATGAGCAAGAGTACAACAACTTATTAATTGGTTTTTAGTATATTGTTGAATGTTTTGTTACTGCAGAATGCAATACTGATGAAGTGTGAGCGGCCAAATGCGCTGGTGGCATCTGGCGTGAATGACCAAAGTTCACTCCATATCTGATGCCACACAGGTTGGTTTCTTGGTGGTATGACCATTCCCACCAGATGCCATCGGTGCACGTGGTGCCGTTGTTGTGTATGGGTGCCTGTAGTGGCTCTTCCATGTCAGAAGGTGGCAGTATGAACACAATAATAACACTGGTCAACACCAAATTTATTGTCTAAGTTTTTTTTTAGCTGATTTAGGACAATTTTGATGTGCTGAATCCAAAAATCACATTGGTTTTGCTCAGTCAGGTCAACTTATTGAATTATGGCCACATGTTGTTTTTACGTTTTTGTTTACATGTAGGGGTATTTTCGCTTTATATGATGGAAAATTCTTTTTTATTTCTTGAAATTCTCTGAATTTTGAACAATGATGACGAAACATTCAATTTACATGTACTTACCTTTATCAGTGTCTACTATTCAAGTTACAATACACCTGTGCAACTGCTGTACAACTGCTTACAACTTAGCATAAAAACCTGACCTGATCGAGAGAAATGGATGCCATTTTCAGATTCAGCGGTGCAAAATTGTCTTAAATCAGTTGAAAAAACACAGACACCTTACAAAAATTTTTTTTGTTATGTTGTGTAATAGCTATCATCTTCTTCGTCTTCCTCTTCTTCTTCATGTGTTTTACCGAGGTTAATGACCTTGTTATGATGTACTAGAGGTCATGGTGACTAGAAGAAAGTGCCAACCTTGACATGTTCCTGCCAGGATATCAGCTTTGTGGTCATCTAAACAGGCCCAAGTTTCACACTGAGTATAAACTAATTACAAGACTTAAATGTCACTACATACAGTATGCTGTAGGCAACAATGTGTCATTTTGTGACTTTTTGGTTGGTGGGGTTCCCTTAGATTTTTTTCAGTGTAAAAAGGGTTCCTTAGCTCAAAAAAGGTCGAAAAGCACTGCTGTAGATTAATGGTCATCAAAGGGTTGAATCCAAAAGTAGACAATACAGTGCAGCCTTCATGCTGTAAATACATGGGCATAAAGTTCAAAAGGAAAGCTCTAGATGGGTTCTGTCAAAATCCTCACATAGCACCCTTAGTACCCTCAGAGATATCATTCAAGGAGATTAATCAATCAATAATGTTTGCAACTTTAACAGCAACAACAGAGTGAATGAAGTATGGATGAGGGGAGTTGATAAGTTCTTTGTAAAGTTAAAATGTTTGTCCTTCTTTGCTGCTTGAGTTGGTTCACAAATTGGAACATTACAAAGCAAGTTGGTGGGTATAGAAGAGCAGAGATAAATATCAGATATCAGATGGAGATGAGTCATGTCATGTCAACAACCTGGGACTGCAAAATGGAAAATGTTTTAAACTTAATTAAAATGTCAAGCAATCCAACTGATTTCTGAACAAGAAACCATCTTATTTGTGGGTATCTACTGTAATTGTTTGGTCTTTCATTGGCTGACCTATGGGAACTTTTTCAGCTTTAGCGCAGTTCTAAGCCAAATACAAAGGATTTTTTTTTTTTTGTAAAGAAAGAATCTTTACAGACCTGCAGCAGGTCTGTAAAGTAATCCTAAAATAAAGTTATGGAGTTTTTGAGCTTACATTTTTATTTTGACATCTGTGATTCAGTTTTTTATGGTGTCTTTAATGAGAGATTGTAGCTAAAAAGGCACAGGCCCTATCATGTTTAAGTTTAAGGATGCGCACAGTGTGGTTTAGAGAGAAAGGATGAATGTAAACCTAATTTTATATACAAAGACCCCTAATGATTACACCACGTTGCTTCCCATGTGCACAAAGCCGTTAAATTTCGCTATAAGTAATAGAAACTAGAAAACCATGTCCAAGTCTCCTAAAATGCACTTATGACACACAAGCAAAATGTTTATGCAATTTAAAAAAAAGCACAAAAATCACAAGTTATAGGACCAAAAAAAAAGGAGTTTTAACTTTACCTGTATCTCTCTTGCATGGTATATGATAATCAGCCCCAGGAGGATGATTGTAGAAAGGCTTATCAGGCATTTTAGAGCTAATGAATACAGCGACTCCTGCAAGAGAGCAAGGACACTGAAGCCAAAGAACACACAGCATCACATCAACACATCACAGGGGGAGACGCACTGCAACCACCGGCTGACATTGCAGCTTCATTGCCGGGGTTTCCCCTTCATGCTCGGGCAGCAGCGGGCCCGCCGGCCTGCACGGGACACCGGCTGCACAGAGCGCTTCAACACTTCTCCTAAGAAGTTGTATAATAATAATAATTAAAAAAAAAAAAAAAAACAGGAGAACACACACGCTCACACGCTTCATCACGCACGCTTCCACTGAATCGACTCTAATGTGCACGGGCTCTGGCGTGTACGCACCTTTCCATAGGCTCCCCACGAGAGTTCAGTCTCTATAACCATAACAACGATCCCAAACATCCCAAAGATCAAAGCATAGTCGCTGAGCCGCTTCCTCTTCTCGAACAGGGCCCTCCGGTGCCCCAGCTTCTCCCCAATGTTCTGGTTTTTCTTCTTACCCGATTTGCCCCCGCTGTGGCTGCAGCCTCCCCCTGCGTCTCCCGATGCGTAAGGCATCAGGGTAGTGGAATTGTTCTCCGGCTTGGACGCCAAAGTGTCCGACGCGTCTGCGGCGGAGATGGGCTGCAAAGGCTGGGACTCGGAATCAAACTCGTGCACGTTTCTGCGGGACGAGCTCAAGTTGCTCAGCGGCCGCATTACGCCGCCGTTGTATCTGCAGCTGCTCATGGCTATTTCATTGTAGGAGTTACTGTCTCTGTGGCTGCTGCCCAGGCTGCCCCGCTGCTGCTGCTGCTGCTGCTGCTGCTGAGGATGAGGATGATGATGTCTGGATGAACTACCATGACTAGAGGGTGTAAACTCGCAGACGCTGTACTGGCACCCCTGTCTCGAAGACGCTTCCGAGGGTGTCCTTAAAGTTCCCACAGTGGTCGGCGACGTCCCGCGGAAGACGAGGCTTTTTCGCGCATCACCGGTGCAGCTATTGCAGGTGCAGCAGTGGTCGTGCCGCTTGCCGAGGCGATCGTCCTGCCTGCAGTAGTGGTGCTGGTAGTGCTGGAGCCGCTGCGCGGGGAAGAAGTCGTTCTGCAGCTGTAACGGGGTTTCCATGTCAGTGCTGCTGTTTAAAGCAGCAGCAGCGGGCAGAGCCCCCCGACAAAGGGCGTGCTGGTCCTTACGGGAGGGCTTTGCCGCTGCGTGAATGGATCCATGTCGGCTCCGGTAGGATTGTGCGAAAGAGGGGACTCCGATTGGGCAGAGGGGACCAAAACAACTGTCTCGACGTCATGAGAAAGGCTGCGACTATGGGAAGCGAAGCCCTGCCTCATTTCATCCTAATCAACATAACTCCCTGACTGACTGTTTCATTCCCTCCCCAAGTTACTTTCACAGCAAATTCAAGCAATGTGCAACCGTGTGCATTTCCCCCCCACTTCACTATTGCTGCACACAAACAGCCTACTTAATTTTCATACGTTATTTTGCAAATCAGGGAAAACCCACAGTTCATTGTCACCTCTGATTTACGGGGTTTCATTTATCTCACTGGCCACCATGCGTGTCACGTGCGTTGCCCCGGGACACCTATATGAGCGTGAGTGGTATGCCCCCCCCCTTCCCCCCCCGCAGCGTGCACAGACTGATGATGTGACCGCTGCTGTCGGCGGCGTGCGGTTATTAACGGGAGCAGAAGAGTTATATTATCACCCGAGGGAAAAAAATGCAGTTGTGAGCCGATTTTTAGTCTTCACCCCCTAAAGTTGCCCCTCTGGACGCAAACGGCAGCAAACACCGAACAATCAGGCATTTGGCGTCATATTTGTGGGGAGACGCGGGGCTGCTCCTCAGTCAGAAAGTTTCAGCACCGCGGACAGCTCCACTCGCTCATTGATCACTTCCCGACCGAAAACGGTCCCTCCGCACAGGATCGCAATGCGCACTTACTCCTGATTGGCTGGAGCCACTGATCATATGACTCCCCCAGCCTTGTGGAGGCGGAAGGGAGTGTGTGTGTGTGTGTGTGTGTGTGTGTGTGTGTGTGTGTGTGTGTGTGTGAGAGAGAGAGAGAGAGAGAGAGAGAGAGAGAGAGAGAGAGAGAGAGAGAATTCCAGTGAATGAGCCTTAATTCATCAGGATGGACCCGGCTTCAACTCCCGGTGTTTAAAGGTCTGATGACACGATTTTGACATTTTTTATCATGTTGTGTAAACCCAAAAGTCATTGTCGATGATCAATATAATATTTACAGCCGCGCCTGCATAAACTAGCTATCATCAAAAAAACGCAGCCGCTGACTGGACTGTGGTGCCGCCCACCGAATGAAGGGCGGCACCACCACGACGTAAGCGACAGAACAGGCTCCGGTGCTGTTGACTGGAATGACAGCAGCTTTGTAGCTCACAGTTTCTCTGGTTTCTTGTTTTAATTTTACGGCTATGCCTTCGCGTTGTGTCGCAGGCTTAGATAAACAGCAGGCCGTGAAAGACCACATCACACGCTTCAGTTCCAACTGTCATAAGCCTCCTCGTGTGCTCCTCGTGCGCTTTTACGCAGGAGGAGCGCACGAGGGGAGGGGGATTAATGGATTTACGCACAGCTTTGACCTGCTTTCTGTGATTGCATGCTGACGCTCACCAGTCCGGCCACGTCCCCTCTATCATTATCACTAGCTGATTAAAAATGCCGCTGATCATGTTTCCCAGTCCTTGCCCAGGTGCTTCTCATCACACCATCACCAGCAGTGCGTGTACTTAGCGGCCGTTTGCCAGTCATGCACTGCTGGTCCATAGTATTGTCATCTGTGCTGTTAGTCTGCCATTATTTTCAGCACTCTCACGATGTGTTAATCACTCCATGTTTGAAGTGGTTCGCGTCGTTGAAGTGATGTCGGCTCTGGGGCGCACCTGTGGCTAACACATCTCTTCTCATTCGTTCTCTGGGCGATGCCGACCCCCGAACGCCATCAGTAAGTGTGTTTGTGTTTTTTGTACGTCTTCACCTTTTTGGGAATTGTCTGTCTTTCTGTATTAAATGTGCTGTGGTGAACCCTGCACGTAAATCCTCGTTATTTCTTCCTCCCTCTCCGTGCCCTGCATAAGAGCACCCGGAGGGTCATGGTGAATGGATTTACACACACGATTCACCAGATAATACATAATACATAAATACATAAAGATAATATATGATAAACACGATGCCTGAGCCACAGAGAATACACTGCTACGATTTTATTAAAAAAATCGAGTTTAAATAAAATATATTTATGAACAAATATCTATCCATCCATCCATCTTCTACCGCTTTTCCGGAGGTCCGGGTCACGGAGGCAGCAGTTCAAGCAGAGAAGCCCAGACTTCCTTCTCCCCAGCCACCTGCTCCAGCTCTTCAGAGAGGATACCAAGGCGTTCCCAGACCAGCTGGGAGACATAGTGTCTCCAGCGAGTCCTGGATCTGCCCCGGGGTCTCCTTCCAGAGGGACGTGCCCAAAACACCTCAAGTGGAAGGTGTCCAGGAGGCATCCTGATCAGGTGCCCATACCACCTCAACTGGCTCCTTTCAATGTGGAGGAGCAGCGGTTCTACTTTGAGCCTCTCCCGGATGACTGCGCTCCTCATCCTATCTCTGAGGGTGAGTCCAGCAATCCTATGAAGAAAGCTTATTTCAGCCACTTGTATCCGCTATCTCGTTCTTTCGGTCATTACCCAAAGCTTGTGACCATAGGTGAGGGTAGGAACATAGATTGACTGGTAAATTGATAGCTTTGCCTTACAGCTTAGCTCTCTCTTCACCACAACAGACCGGTACAACATCCGCATCACTGCAGATGCTGCTCCAATCCGTCTATCAATCGCTCACTCCATTCTCCCCTCACTTGTGAAAAAGACCCCAAGATACTTAACCTCTTGCGCTCCGTTGTACCGCGGACGGGCAAGTCTCTGCGTCCTAGAGCGCACGAGAGCGCACGAGGGCGCTCTCGTGCGCTCTCGTGCGCTCTAGGACGCATGGTGTAGATGGTGATGTAGGTGGTGATGGTGATGTAGTGGCATCCAAGCGCACTGAAAATAAAAGCTGCAGACACAGCCGCAAACAGATTGGTTCATCTGATTGACCTCTCATTCGACTAATAAGAGCCTTGAATTGGGTTTCTGAAACCTTGAAGAACCAATGACTGAAAACCTAGCCAGAAGGACCCGCCTGCTGTGAATGCAGTGAGCCAATTGAAGCAGAGAAGTTCGCGAGCTGTTTTTTTTAAGGCTGGGTGAAGACTGACTGCTGGAGCAGATCAAAAAAGGATTAGACGTTATGAGATGTTATGATTTCTTCCATGGTCATAGACCGACGGAGTCTGACGACGAAGGCTGAGTGACACACACGCCTTCGCCAGTCTTTTTTTAATTACTACTGTTATTTGTTTTGAAAAATCGTTCGCCAAAAACCGCAATCATGGAAGCACAAAACCGCAATAATGGAATTATGTTTTGACCGGGTCGCGAGACCAGAACCACGAGCGGACCAGCGTCGCTTTCGTCTGACAATGAGGAAGAGAAGTTGGCCAGGACAATGTGGCTGTGAAGAGGTAAGGTGTTATAAGCCAAATTATTTTTTATCCCTGAAAATTGTAATCAAAAATGACTTTTGACCGATCAGTAAATTACAATTGTGCTTCACGGCGCAGTTCGTGCGCCGCTGTACAAGGGGTTGTTTGCCACGTACAGACTGTGAACGCCCCCCCCACCCCCGCTATTCTTCTGCAGCGGGGGGGGGGGAAACCGCGGTGATTGCACTGCTGTCCCACATCACCACATGAGGCTAATCCGTTGTGTAGTGATGGCCGAAGTCCATCCTCTGTAGCGAGCGGGGACAAACCCCCCCCCCCACACACACACACACACAGACAGCCCTGAGTGTGACCTTTCATTAGAGCCCAAAATGAAGTTTATATATTGAATCATTCAAAAGTTACAGACGTTTTTCCAAAATTTGGCACAGTTCCAAAACGCCTGGGAACTACCTGAGGAAAAAGCTGTGTAATATATTCATTTTTTGTGGTATTGTTACAAAATTAGGACCTCAGCTGGATAACACTTGGTTCTACATTTCTGTTGCATTTTCCAGCCCGGATCTGAAGCTGTGTGTTATTTGCAAGCATTTGTATCCAAAAAAACACCCAGGCCAAATTTATTTTCTTCAAGTTCACTATGTTTAGATGACTGTAACTCAGTGGCCGGAGCACTTAGAGAGATCATGTTTTTTTTGCCACAAAATTCAAAGTGTGTTCTTTTAAATGAGACCAACCCCATGAAGATGCTGCAAAGGGTTGAAGAACAGCTTTCGATTTACTTTGGGCACATTATTTTTTGGCATTTTTAGGAAAATTGACCGGAGTGCAAGGGGTTAAACTCCTCCACTTGGGGCAGGAGCCTGTCCCCAACCCGGAGAGGACAATCCACCTTTTTCTGGCTGAGGACCATGGACTCAAACTTGGAGGTATTGATTCTCATCCCAGCCACTTCACACTCAGCAGCAAACTGTCCCAGTAAGAACTGTAGGTCATAGCTGGATGAAGCCAGCAGGACAACATCATCTGCAAACAGCAGAGATGAGATCCTGTGGTCACCAAGCATGACACCCTCCATTCCCTGGCTGCGCCTAGAAATCCTGTCCATAAAAATTATGAACAGGATCGGTGATAAAGGGCAGCCCTGGCGGAGTCCAACTCTCACTGGCAATGAGTCTGATTGAGTGTTGGCAATACGAACCAAACTCTCGCAACGGTCATACAAAGACCGAATAGCTCATAACAACAAGCCCGATACCCCATACTCCCAAAGCACCCCCCACAAAAAACCACGAGGGACGTGGTCAAATGCCTTCTCCAAGTCCACAAAACACATGTAAACTGGTTGGGCAAACTCCCACAAACCCTCGAGGATTCTCAAGAGGGTAAAGAGCTGGTCCGATGTGCCACGGCCAGGACGAAAACCACATTGCTCCTCCTGAATCTGAGGTTTGACCAATATCCGGACTGTCCTCTCTAGTACCTTGGCATAGACCTTCCCAGGGAGGCTGAGGAGTGTGATCCCTCTAAAGTTGGAGCACACCCTCTGGTCCCCTTTTTTGAAGAGAGGAACCACCACCCCGGTTTGCCATGCCAAAGACACTGCCCCCGACCTCCACGCAATGTTGCTGAGATGTGTCAACCATCACAGCCCTACAACATCCAGGGCCTTGAGGTACTCAGGGCGAATCTTGTCCACCCCCGGGGCCTGGCCACCAAAGAGATTTTTAACGACCTTGGTGACCTCAGCCCCTGTGATAGGCGAGTCGTCCCCCTCGTCCACAAGCCCTGCTTCCTCTGTGGAAGGCGTATCAGTAGGATTGAGGAGATCCTCAAAGTATTCCTTCCACCGCCCAACGATATCCCCATTCGAAGTCAACAGTGCCCCATCTGCACCATACACAGTGTGGACAGGGAGCTGCTTCCCCCTCCTGAGCCGCCAGACAGTTTGCCAGAATCTCTTCGAGGCCGACCAAAAGTCTTGTTCCATGGCCTCACCGAACTCCTCCCATACCCGAGTTTTTGCTTCAGCAACCACCCGAGCTGCACTCCGCTTGGCCTGCCGGTACACCTCAGCTGCTTCGGGAGTCCCACAAGCCAACCAAGCTCAATAGGACTCCTTCTTCAGCTTAATGGCCCCCCTCACTACTGGTGTCCACCACTTGGTTTGGGGGTTGCCACCACGAGATGCCCCAATGACCTTGCGGCTGCAGCTCTGGGCCGCTGCTTCAACGATGGAGGTGGAGAACATGGTCCATTCAGACTCCATGTCTCCAGACTCCATCGGAATGTGGTCAAAGTTCTTCTGGAGGTGGGAGTTGAAGACCTCCCGGACAGGGGCCTCAGCCAGACATTCCCAGCACACCCTCACTATACGTTTGGGTCTACCAGGTCTGAATGGCATCCTCCCTTGCCATCGGATCCAACTCACCACCAGGTGGTGATCAGTTAACAGCTCTGCACCTCTCTTTACCCAAGTGTCCAAGACATACGGTTGCAGGTCTGATGACACAATAACAAAATCGATCATTGACCTGCGACCTAAGGTGTCCTGGTGCCAAGTGCACATATGGACACCCTTATGCTTGAACATGGTGTTCGTTATGGACAAACTGTGGTTAGTACAGAAGTCCAATAACTGGGGTTCAGATCGGGCAGGCCGTTCCTCCCAATCACCCCCTTCCAGGTTTCACTGTCGTTGCCCACGTGTGCATTGAAGTCCCCCAGTAGGACTATTTATGAACAAATAATTTGTTGCAATATCTGTAACAAAAGCATAACACCCGGTGTTCCTCTGCCATGTGTTTGTCGCTGCTGCTGCAATGGGCATGTGTGCCTCTCCACTGTCACTCTCTGAGTCTGACTTGCCTGGCACAATGCCCGCTTGGCACAGCTCAAACCTATACGGTCTGATGCCCCCAGATTCTTCATTGTCATCCCATTCTTTGGAACTATAATCGTCTGAAAATTGGACAACACAAACCAATTCCAGACTACATGTGCTGGAACCATCGTCAATGTTTTCTACCGCTTCCATCCTGTGTGTACAATGGGCAGCCAAGCACTGTGTTCTGTCGATGACATTGCAACATGGCTGGGGGTTTTTCCAGTCACTGACTCAATTGGTGACGTGGTGCTCATGAAAACGTTGGATATTCACGTGAAAAAAAGGCTGTTTGACTTAGAACTGCACAGGCCAACCCATTTCGTCATATTGTATTATGTGTTGAAAAATTAGATAAAGTCAAAAACGTGTCATCAGACCTTTAAGCGTTATTCAGTGAGACACAATCACAGAAGCCACTGTATCAGACCCTTTATGATCTTCTTTCGTCTTTATCCACATGTTTGCATGAAACTAAGATGAAGTTTGTTGATTTTTCTCATGCACTGCTAAACAACTGAATGAGTATAATCAGCAGGGCCAAAGCGCCCCAGTCGAATTTATGAACAAAGTGTGGTTTAT
Organism: Pholidichthys leucotaenia; assembly: GCA_020510985.1. Classification (NCBI taxonomy): domain Eukaryota; kingdom Metazoa; phylum Chordata; class Actinopteri; order Cichliformes; family Pholidichthyidae; genus Pholidichthys; species Pholidichthys leucotaenia. Next base: position 75,650,692 of record CM035850.1, on the reverse strand, counting down.
AGTATAGTGCAGAAACACATATTTGGTGCAAATTAGTTTCACATAATATCTCCTGAAATAAAAGTATAACCCTGCTGATTGTTTTCACTCAAAAAATAAGTAAATAGATGTGTTTGTGGTGAAAAGTTGAGCTTTAAAGTCCCTGTCTCCTACAGACTTTTCACTAACAACCCATTTTACAGTAGGTCTCCTGGTTGATTTATCACATTAATCCTGCACAAGGCTCTGTAATCATTTTCTTCATTTAGTGAACAGGCAGGTTAATATGTTATGGAGAAGTGTAAGAATCATGAATTCTTGACAGTGGAGCAGTTTGACTGCATTCTGGGTAACTTCCCAGCCAGAATGTCCGTGTGGGCTCCACCATAGGTTAAATCTGGGCTGGTTTATGGATGACATGCGGTTTGTCTGTAGTTTCCATATTGGTCCCATGCTTGCCCACATGGACATTACCTGTGGCACAGGTGAGCAGGTACTCTGCTTACCCGCTTTAACCCCATCTGGGGCCTACTGGGTTTAACACAGGTGAGCAGCTTCCTCTAACATTGGAGCCATAGTTAAAGTCCATGTGGGCAAACACAGATGGGACAAAAAATGACTCACTGGTTGGGCTTGTCCTCATTTATTTATTTCTGTTCCTGAACAGGCCAGGTCAAGCGGCTTGGAGACAAAGTAAGAGAGGCAAGGCTGAGATGGTTTGGACATGTGCAGAGAAGGGATAGTGGATATACTGGACAAAGGATGTTGAAGATGGAGCTTCATGGATGTAGTGAAGGAGGACATGGAGAGGGTTGGTGTTACAGAGGAAGATGCAAGGGATAGGGTGAAATGAAGGCAGATGATCTGTTGTGGTGACTCCTAAAGATAGCAGCCAGAAGAAGAAGAAGAAGAAGAAGAAGAAGAAGAAGAAGAAGAAGAAGAAGAAGAAGAAGAAGAAGAAGAAGAAGAAGAAGAAGAAGATTTATTGGATTCATTAAGCTACCTGCAATTGTGGTCTCCATTGTGGTCTCCTTAAGCAGAGTTACCATACAGAGGGAAACAGCATTTATGAATCATTTAAAAGTGTAAAGAAGAAAAGACAGTATAGTCTGTGGTTAAGTTTCCAGCTCAATTTTCCTCAACTAGAGATTTATAATAGAGCCAGCATTATCTTCTCATGCTGTTTGAAACTAGACATTGATGGACTAAATGAGCACAGTTACATTACAGAGTATTTACAGGAACTATGGGTCCACACACAACACAACACAACACAACACGACACAACATGACACGACACAGATGTGTTCTTAAGACATGCAAACTCCAAAAAAAGACAGTTGAACCTAATTTATATGGCTCTAAAATATGTGCAGAAGAGTTGATTGGGACATTTTCAAAATAAGATGAAAAATTTAGGATTCATTTTGATGCGCATCTTTAAATATACAGAAAATGTTCACAGAATCTCACAAAAATGAGTACACCCCTCACATTTTTGTAAATATATCTATTCATGGGACAACACTGAAGATATGACACTTTGATACAATATAAAGTAGTCACTGTACGGCTTGTATAACAGTGTAAATTTGCTGTCCCCTCAAAATAACTGAACACACAGCCATTAATGTCTGAACTATTGGCAACAAAAGTGAGTACACCCCTAGTGAAAGTGTCCAAATTGTGCCCAAAGTGTCAATATTTTGTATGGCCACCATTATTTTTCCAGCACTGCCTTAACTTTCTTGGGCATGGAGTTCACTAAAGCTTCACAGGTTGCCACTGGAATCCTCTTCCACTCCTCCATGATGGCATCATGGCGTTAGAGACCTTGTGCTCCTCCACCTTCTGTTTGAGGATGCCCCACAGATGCTCAATAGGGTTTAGGTCTGGAGACATTCTTGGCCAGTCCATCACCTTTACCCTCAGTTTCTTTAGCAAGGCATTGGTTGTCTTGGAGGTGTGTTTGGGGTTGTTATCATGTTGGAATACTGCCCTGCGGCCCACTTTCCGAAAAGAGGGGATCATGTTCTGCTTCAGTATGTCACAGAACATGATGGTATTCATGGTTCCCTCAATGAACTGTAGCTCCCCAGTTCCGGCAGCACTCATGCAGCCCCAAACCATGATACTCCCACCATCTCTGTCCCACCTGGAGAAGCCCGGGAATATGGTGAGGATCATGTTCTTTGACTTCTCCAGTGCTTTCAACACCATCCAACCGATGATCCTGAAGGACAAGCTGCTGCGCGCAGGGGTGGACCAGCACCTGTCATCATGGATCCTGGACTACCTCACGAACCGGCCTCAGTTTGTGAGAACCCGGGACTGTGTTTCCGACACGATCATCAGTAGCACGGGGGCCCCCCAGGGAACGGTGCTGGCTCCCTTCCTGTTCACTCTTTATACTGCGGACTTCTCACACAACACAACACACTGCCATCTACAGAAGTTCTCTGATGACTCTGCGATCGTTGGTCTCATCTCCAACGGAGATGAAGCTGAGTACAGAGGGCTTATCTAGGACTTCGTGGACTGGTGCCATCGGAACTGCCTCCAGCTGGTGGTGGACTGCCGCAGGCATGGGCAGCCCCTCACAGCACCAGTAAATATACAGGGAACAGACATCGAGATGGTGACATCCTATAAGTACCTGGGTGTTCATCTGAACAATAAACTAGACTGGTCACACAATACTGACGCACTCTACAAGAAGGGACAGCGCAGGCTGTTCCTGCTGAGGAGACTCAGGTCTTTTGGTGTACAAGGGGCGCTGCTGAAGTCATTCTATGACACGGTGGTGGCATCAGCCATCACTTTTGGAGTGGTCTGCTCGGGCAGTGGCATTACTGCAGCCGATAGGAAGAGACTGAACAAACTGATTAAGAAAGCTAGCTCTGTCCTGGGGCAGCGCCTTGATCCGATGGAGGAGATAGGAGAGAGAAGGACGGTGGCTAAACTGTCATCTCTGCTGGAGTCCGAGTTCCACCCTATGCAGGACATACTGGATGCACTGAGGAGCTCATTTAGCAGCAGACTACATCATCCCAGGTGCACAACCGAGAGGTTTCGTAGGTCCTTCCTACCAACGGCTGTCAGACTGTACAACCTAAGCAGGGCTGCTCACAGAGATAGCAAAAAGACGTAACAAACTAATAGTTTTTTGAATGCAAAAGATGCAATAGACTTACACAATGGTCCTCTCCGGCATACAACTAGGAACATACCGGTCGCTATGGAGGGCGAGAATATGTATGGGCACATAATCATACCATGTAGGATAACTAAGTAGTCGGTTATGCTGTTTCATCCCATCTAGCAACAATGCTCTGCACTGTGTGTGTTTATATATTTACATATTTATTCCATCTAGCTACAATGCTCAGCACTGGGTGTGTTTATATTTATATATCTATATATTTATTCCATCTAGCTACAATGCTCCGCACTGTGTTTTTATATATCTACATATTATTCCATCTAGCTACATTGCTCCGCACTGTGTGTGTTTATATACTTGCATATTTATTCCACCTAGCTGCAATGCTCCGTACTGTGGGTGTTTATATATTTACATATTTATTCCATCTAGCTACAATGCTCTGCACTGTGTGTTCATATATTCATATATTTATTCCATCCAGCTACAATGCTCTGCACTGTGTGTCTGTGTGTGTGTGTGTATATATATATATATCTTATAGTAATATGTACATATGTATATTAGCTGCTCTTGCTTGCTTGTTTTTTTTCTTGCCTTCTGATTGTTGCTCTGAGTGTTGCTATCCCTGTGCTGTTGCAATCCTGGAATTTCCCCGTTGTGGGACTAATAAAGGCTTATCTTATCTTATCTTATCTTATCTTATCTTATAATGCTTGACTGTAAGCAAGACACACTTGTCTTTGCACTCCTCACCTGGTTAACGCCACACACGCTTGACACCATCTGAATTAAATGAGTTTATCTTTGTCTCATCAGACCACAGGACATGATTCCAGTAATCCATGTCCTTATTCTGCTTGTTTTCAGCAAACTGTTTGTGAGCTTTCTTGTGCATCATCTTTAAAAGGGGCTTTTTTCTGGGACGACAGCCATGCAGACCAGTTTGATGTAGTGTGCAGCATATGGTCTGAGCACTGAAAGGCTGACCAATCACCCCTTCAACCTCTGCAGCAACGCTGGCAGCACTCATACATCTATTTTCAAAAGACAACCTCTGGATAAGACATGGAGCACGTGCACTCAGCTTCTTCGGTCGACCATGGCAAAGCCTGTTCTGAGTGGAGTCTGTCCTGTTAAACCACTTTATGGTCTTGGCCACTGTGCTGCAGCTCAGTTTCAGGGTGTTGGCAATCTCCTTATAGCCTAGGCCATCTTTATGTAGAGCAACAATTCTTTTTTCAGATCCTCAGAGAGTTCTTTGCCATGAGGTGCCATGTTGGACTTCCAGTGACCAGTATGAGAGAGTGTAAGAGCGATAACACCAAATTTAGCACACCTGCTCCCCATTCACACCTGAGACCTTGTAACACTAACGAGTCACATGACACCGGGGAAGGAAAATGGCTAATTGGGCACAATTTGGACATTTTCACTAGGGGTGTACTCACTTTTGTTGCCAGTGGTTTAGACATTAATGGCTGTGTGTTGAGTTATTTTGAGGGGACAGTAAATTTACACTGTTATGCATGCTATACAATGACTACATTGTATCAGTGTCATATCTTCATTGTTGTCCCATGAAAAGATCCATCCATCCATCCATCCATCCATCCATCTTCTTCCGCTTAATCTTTTTCGGGTCGCGGGGGGGCTGGAGCCTATCCCAGCATCTTTGGGCGAGAGGCAAGGTACACCCTGGACAGATCGCCAGTCCATCGCAGCCCATGAAAAGATATAATAAAATATTTACAAAAATGTGAGGGGTGTACTCACTTTTGTGAGATACTGTAAATATGAAGAGAATATAAATACAATTGCTGAGTTTAAAATTAACACAGTGTGATGATTCCTGTGACCTTGCATGAGCCACTATCTATCTGTCTGGACATTCAGTGGAAGGCTGCTGCATTGACAAATGGTTGACATATGCTTATAGAGGCTCAAATTCCCATGCCTTTAGTGAAATGTGAAAGCTTCTGTCTTTTGACATTGCTGAACATTAAACATTTTGTATTTTGGACAGCTATTTATGCAGCCTCTACCCAATAAAGTTGCGTAAGTCACATCTGTTCAATAATCAATCATGCTATTTAACCCAAGAAGTCCTCCAGGCAATACATAATAAAAAATTAGTCCGTCGCATTAGAACATGGCCTCATCACTCACTCTAATGTGATTTCCCCGTTTCAAAGAAGCTCAGAGGGGTTGGTTGACAGCACCTAAAGCAGGTCACAAGGGTACAAATCCTGCAGATTACACCTTTCACCCTCTCCATTTCATCTGCATGTAGTTATGTTCCACAACCACGAGAACTTGCTTTTTTCAAGCATGTAACCACAAGATGTCATTCCTGCTGGTAAAAACTTTCTGGAGGGTCATTTTGGTTGGAGGATGGGCTTCCTTGATCAACATGTTGATATGTGACACCAGTTAGATAAGATAAGATAAGCCTTTATTAGTCCCACAACGGGGAAATTCCAGGATTGCAACAGCACAGGGATAGCAACACTCAGAGCAACAATCAGAAGGCAAGAAAAAAAAACAAGCAAGCAAGAGCAGCTAATATACTACATATGTACATATTACTATAAAATATATATATACACACACACACACACAGACACACAGTGCAGAGCATTGTAGCTGGATGGAATAAATATATGAATATATGAACACACAGTGCAGAGCATTGTAGCTAGATGGAATAAATATGTAAATATATAAACACCCACAGTACGGAGCATTGCAGCTAGGTGGAATAAATATGCAAGTATATAAACACACACAGTGCGGAGCAATGTAGCTAGATGGAATAATATGTAGATATATAAAAACACAGTGCGGAGCATTGTAGCTAGATGGAATAAATATATAGATATATAAATATAAACACACCCAGTGCTGAGCATTGTAGCTAGATGGAATAAATATATAGATATATAAATATAAACACACCCAGTGCAGAGCATTGTAGCTAGATGGAATAAATATGTAAATATATAAACACACACAGTGCAGAGCATTGTTGCTAGGTGGGATGAAACAGCATAACCGTCTATTTAGTTATCCTACATGGTATGATTATGTGCCCATACATATTCTCACCCTCCATAGCGACCGGTATGTTCCTAGTTGTATGCCGGAGAGGACCATTGTGTAAGTCTATTGCATCTTTTGCATTCAAAAAAAAAAAACTATTAGTTTGTTACGTCTTTTTGCTATCTCTGCGAGCAGCCCTGCTCGCAGATGGATTACGATACAAAGTAAAAGAGCTGTTTTATCATCTCCGACTCATCATTTTCTCTTTTTGAATGTTTTATGGTGATCTTTCTGCAGAATATAATGAACACACACTTAAAACAGCACCCTAGTAGTCCAACTAGCAGCTGCTAGCAGTGTATATACACGCAGGTGTCACCTTCATCAAATATAAATCCAATTTTCCATCTCATTTTATCCTCTTTCTTTGCTAGTGTGTGCTAAAACCTCAAAGCTTTGGCCCTTGAATAAAAAGAGTTTGGTCCATAATTGCTTTTGTCTCTCCAGCTTTGTGCAGCTCTCTCCGATCTGCGTCTGATGTTCCTTAAAAGGGAAACATAATGCAAGCTCCTCACACAGTTACAGAGTCAGCACCATTTTACTCCTCACACCTCCAAGTGTTTACCTATGGACTGTGTTTTGATCATACTGACAAGTAGGTTAAAAAAATCCTGGTGGAAGGCGGTGAAGTGAGCAGCATACTTAGTCAACAGAAGCAGTCACTCAAATGCTCGCCATTTCAGTTTTTCTTTGGGTGATGACGGAAAATATCAAGAATTTGGTTGATTTCAGTAGCTTTTTGTGGAAAGGTGGATCTGTTCTTTAGCAGCATTTCTCCATATTAATATTAATTGTAGAAAAAAAGAAAATCCCTTCAGATGTCCACATTATAGATCCTGTTTGCTTTGTATATAAACCAAGATGTTTTTATGTTTATGTGCCCAAAGTGATGGATACTTGATTCTTAAGAAGAAATGGGGCTTGGACAAGGGATTTTAAACATGAAACAAACAAATAAAAATCCCTTGGAGAGTCCCAGAGCAGTACCCAAAAATTTGATTATGAGGATATTTGTTCAGTAAAGTTGTAATTGTTTTTCATTTGGTATTGGAATTTATAAGAAAAAAAGTAGCAACTTGATTATAAAGTCCCAAATTTAACAAAAAAGTTACAAATTTACAAAATATGTAAATATATAAGAAAAAAAATTCATGTGACAAAGAAATGCAAATTCTAGAGAGAAAAGACCTAAAATACACAAGAAAAGCTGCAAAATTAAGAAAAAAAGAAGAAAAATTGTGTATTTAAATTAAGAAATGTAAATTTAAGAAGAATGCAAGCCAACTTTATTGTCATTTAATCCTACTTAGAGGGCCCTCTGCCATGACCAACTTTCCTTCTTCCATTCTATTATGCTGAGCACTAAGCTAGAAGGTTGTCACATATTGCCCTTTAAGGGGCAGAACTGAGGACATCAAATGCGAGCTGTAGGTTTTCACATTTAATAACGAAAAATACAATTGCATACAAAAACAGTCTAAAAACTGAAGAAGGCGCAGAATAGTGTCTTGGTAAGAGAATGGTGCTGCAATGGACTGGGTTGCATCACAGCTTAAATAGACACATAATACATCCAGGTGTGGGTACAAGAGCAAGGATAATTAACCTAACAAGTAACAGCTGTCAAAGGCAAACAGGCTTTGACAGGAGGAAGTAAACAATAACTGTCAAAGTAAAAGCACCAACCATGAAAAAAGAAACTCAGAAATAGATACATGAACAATAATACACTAAGAACAATAATTAAACACAGACCGGATAGAAGTAACAAAAACACTTAAGGAAAAAACTGAGGTAAGCTAATAATACAAACTAATAAATACTGAGACTACAAAAGGAGAACTAAGACAAGGGCAAATATAAACACAGGGAAATGAATTGGAAAACAAGATAATACAGAAATACATAAACAACCACACTAAAACATAATAAATAGAGATGCAGAAAAACAGAAAATGACTTAAACCAACTAGAGGCTGAGCACGGCTCTCACCCGTGCTCAGAATCATGACAGTGCCCCTTCCTCAAGGGGTGGATTCCAAGACACCCAATGTAACATCAAAAGAAAAAAAGACCCTTCCCCCAACAAGAACAAGAAAAAATAAGATACCCCAGGAGGGAAGAGGGAGAACCCAGGCACGAAGCGACCAAAACAAACCAGAAAAACAAGAAAAAAACTCATAACCCACAACACTGAACAGATTCAACAGCAACTGATACCAGGTGAACTAAATGAAAAGGTGGAATAGTTCAGGTGGTCTCCCAGAGTCCCAGAACCACCTGATCCCATGGTGAAACAGGTCGGGTGGCCTTCCGGAATTCCAGAGAGCCCCCTAAACAGGCGGAATAGCCCATTAGGTGGTCTCCCAGCATCCCTGGGCCAACAATCTGCGGGGCACAACGTGCCCCCACCTGGAGGTGGCAGTTGGAACCCATGCCTCCCGCGGATCACGGCATGGATGGAGTGAGTCAGTGGTAGTGGAGAACTGACACCTGATGGGGATGATGGCTGACCAATGATGAAACCAGGCGAAAGAATGGCTGACCAGGGTGGCTCACCAGCGAGGGAATCAGATGAGGGAAACTAATGATCACTGGCAGGCTCAAGTGAAGACGGGGGAACTACGGTGACCTCAGGCAAAGAAGGAGGGACTATGGCGGCCTCCAGTGGAGAAGGAAGGACTATGGCAACCTCGGGCGAAGGCGGAGGACCCACAGTGACCTCGGGCAAAAAAGGAGGACCCACAGCAACCTCAGACAAAGAAGGAGGACCCACAGTGACCTCGGATGGAGAAGGAGGACCCACGGTGACCTTGGGTGGAGAAGAAGGACCCATGGTGACCTCGGGCGAAGGCAGAGATGGAGGACCCTTGGTGACCTCAGGTGGAGATGAAGGATCCTCGGTGACCTCAGGCGGAGATGGAGGACCCTCGGTGACCTACAGTGGAGGCTGATGATCCTCAATGACCTTAGGCGATGGCTCAGACAAAAGGACAAAGACAGACACCGGATCAGAATTACCGGCAGCAGTGGAGCCTGGTGAAGAGACTTCAGAAGCAGAGGGTGTCTGCAGCTGATTCTCCCCACCATGAGCAAGACAAGGTTTCTCTAGAACTGATGGCATAGAAACAGAACAGAGTACTTGCCTTGGCTCAAGCTCCACCGCCGTCCAGGACTCCAACAATTCAGGCTGGGATGTCTCAGATCCATTCACCTGGACATCTATTCCCGACATGGTCACCTCGGATGGAGAAAGAGGGAAAAACACCGGAACATTATCGGCAGCAGTGGAGCCCGGTGAGGAGAGCTTAGGAGCAGAGGATGTCTGCCACCAACTCTCCCCACTATAAGCTAGACAAGATTTCTCTAAATCTGCAGGTGTTAAATCAAAACAGAGTACTTGCCTAGACTCGAGCTCCACCGCCATCCACAACTCCGGTGACTTGAGCTGGGATGTCTCAAATCCAGTCATCTGACACTCCAACCCTGACTCGGCAGCCTCAGACTGGGAGGAAGAGAAAAACACCAGAAAATTACCGGCAGCAGTGGAGCCCGGCGAGAAGAGCTCAGGAGCAGAGGATGTCTGCAACTGACTCTCCCCACCACCAGCTAGATAAGATTTCTCTAAATCTGCAGATATTAAAGCGGAACAGAGTACTTGCCTAGACTCGCGCTCCACCGCCGTCCAGGACTCTGGCGACTCTGCTGCGGTGACCCCGGCAGCAGGCGTGATGGTAGGTGCAGCCGAAGGACATCCAGGCGTGGCAACCGATGCTGGTGGAACTCCCAGCATGGCAGCTGAGGCTGGAGGTTGCCTCACCGATGGCGCTGGCTCCCGTGTCACTGAAACCAGGGGATAATCTCCTGTTGGTTCAAGTTTCAGGGCACAGGTAGCAATCTCCTCCCATCTGGGATGTGGCTGCGGGGCTGGAATGGAATCTTCCAGGGCCACAGGCTCCACCATTGTCCGGAGGCTCCATCCCAGGACCGCTGGACACTCAGGGGACACAGGAGGAGACATTGGAGAGGCACATGAGCAACTGGTGGCGGCAGGAGGCGGCAAGGACTCAGCTAACGTGGGTTGCTGATGTTGAGCCTCACCACCTCCAATAAAGAAAGACATTTCATTTTTATGTGCAGGAGAATGAAAAAACAAATGACTTTTCTCCTGGGGCGTGATGGTATCTGCTGCTGAAGGACCTCCAGGTGTGGTGACCGATGCTGATGGAATTCCTGGCATGGCAGCTGATGCTGGAGGTTGCCTCACCATCGGCACAGCTGAAGCCAGGGGACACTCTCTTGTCGGCTCAGTCTTCAGGGCACAGGGGGCGCTCTTCTCCCATCCAGGACGTGGCTGCGGGGCTGAAACGGAATCTTCCAGGGCCACAGGCCCCTCCATCGTAACAAATACACTTAAGGAGAAAACTGAGGTAAGCTAATAATACAAACTAATAAATATTGAGACTACAAAAGGAGAACTAAGACAAGGGCAAATATAAACACAGGGAAATGAATTGGAAAACAAGATAATACAGAAATACATAAACAATTACACTAATACAAAATAAACAGAGATGCAGAAACACAGAAAATGACTTAAACCAACTAGAGGCTGAGCACGGCTCTCACCCATGCTCGGAATCATGACAAAGGTAGGACATACCCTTTTTATTTGGTCTTCAGTATAACCCAGCTGGGGCTTGAACCCATGACATCCTGGCTGTAAGGTAGATGCTCTACTACTAGGCCACTACTCTGGTCTTTAATTTTTAATTCATAAGAAAAGGTGCAAGGTGACAGAAAATTCTTTGCATTTATGACAAAAAATTACATATTTACCATTTTAAAATGTAAATTGATAAAGAAAAAAATCAAACTTAAAAGAAAAGCTGCAATTTTTAAAAAAAAATTGCAAGTAAAACCATATTTCTAAAAAAAAACATTGATGATGATGCAGTTTATTGAGGGAGAACAAAGACTGTACTAAATATATGGATGTCCACTGTGGATTGCTCCCAAGTTAGAAGCCCCAAAACAGCTCCAGAGAGTACACACTTCAGCCAAGTCATCACAGTTCCCTCTACAATGTGATTACACTTAAATGTGTTATATATGCACAAGCTGAAATGTTGCTCATACTTTAATGGGTGGTAGCCCCTTCCACAGTGTTATCCTGGACTTTTTTTGTGGGGGGGGGGGGGAGGTTATTGGCAGACATTCAAATGTTAAAGCAAAGTCTCATGCTTCTGTGTGAGCACCTCACCATCTTGTCATATTCCACTTTTTGCTGTTATGCAGTCACCTCATCAGGTAATCAGAGGCAGCTGGTGGCTTTTCTGTGCTCAGCTGATTGATAATAACCCCCAGTGAAGAAATTTCTTGTGGCATTCAGATCAATGAGCTTTATTCACAATCATCTCTTTCACTGATCTTCAGATTACATTCTGCCTGCCATCCTGCTTCTGAATCTCCTCCATGGCCCACCACACTCACCCAGCCTCCTCACTCCCTTTGGACTGGTTGTCTCTCTGGTGGACCATATCCCAAGCTTCAAATCTCCAAGTAAGCCCCATACACTATTGCTTAATCATCTCTGTGCTTCAGGACCTTCCATCTCCTTGTGCCTATCAGTGGAACCCCCTTGTGTCTCCTGCAAATGGATCCACAACTCTGGAAAAGCCAAAGTAAGAACTCCTAAACCCTTGTGCCCCAGGATACCTTGGCTGCTCATTCTGCTCCCCGTGGATTTGGACTCTCTGATCCCTTTCTATTTGGACCTCTAGCCTCTGGTTCCAACCCCGAGTAAGACCTCCGTGTAAAACTATTATCATAAACTCTTATCTCTGGACTTCAAGTTGAAGACCCCATCTACTTCTCTCTGCCAAACTTTAAATCCATGACTCCTTGCCCTGCAAGTAAGCCCTGCTAATATCATCATTCAGTGCATACTTACCATTCTGATTCTGGTCACTTACACTCTCTCGCTTCATCTCCTGCAGGAGTCTAACCCCCCATGGAGCAGGAAGCAGTTCACTGTAAATAGTTCATTAGAACGCATTCTCTTGTGTCATCCATTGTTTCTGTGTGCTGTGTCCTGCATTTGGGTCCAAACCTTGGTTATCATGAGACAAAGTTTGTTAACATCCAACCAGAATGCTGATTTTTGTCATTCTATTCTTAGATTTTTAAAACAATATAGACTTCCAATTGTAGTTCAAATAAATCTATTAGCCTCTTGAGCACCAGGTCTATTTTTGTAGATACTGCTTAAAAATAGCATGCCAAAAAATAATTGAGTATATCTCAGAAACCACAAGGCATAATCTTGGTATTATAATAAAGGTAACACTTGTGAGATTATTTCAGAGGTGTAAGAATCACTGTATCACTGGGTCAGAGTAAATGAAGATGGGACACAGCAGAAAATGAAACAAATTAATTCTTGCCTAAAATAAATTGAAATTCTTACACTAAATATCCTTTTTGTTATGGGCTGAGCGCGATGTGTCACTGTGCACCGGCTCTTAAATTATGTCTGAGTATTTCCTGTATTTTTCCAGTGCTGTGTGGTATTTTCCTGTGTGATGGTTAAAGATTTGTTTAGTTGTCAATTGTTCTGTTATGTTAGTCATGTCCTTATTATTATTATTGTTATTCTGTCAGTTTCTGTAGCTTAATGTTTATATTTTGTTTCTCTGTGATTTGAGTTCTCTACCTCCTCTTCCAGATAACTCCCACCTTGTCATCATCTCGCATTCGGTTCACTAGTTGTTCCAGCTGTGAGCTGTCTAGTAATTAGGTCAACCTGCCCGCTCATGTGGCCCACACCTGCTATCACTTGTTGTCATTTGTTTCTGGCCCTATTTAAGGACTGTTATTTCTCTCCCTCTTTGATGGAGTCTAAAGAGTCATATCTGCATCAGAACCTTGTCCCCGTTCTGACGTTTATTTCCTGTGTGCAGCCTGTCTACTCCTTTGTCATCTCAGCTTGTAAGTTTGTTTTGTGCACCGTTTGGATTTTTGTGTTTGTGCACTGTCTGAACTTTGTGTTTCTTCAATAAATATCACAAACTACAGTCCAGTGCTTGGGTCTCCATTCCTGCCTCGAGGAGCAAATCATGACACTTTTAGAATGATGCTGTAGTAGCCCAGAACCTCTAGAAATCAAAATAGAACATGTAACCATCACCTACGTCAAAATTTATAGAAATAATCACATTTCTTTTTAGAGAGGCATTAGTGAGGAAATATTTAGGTACACTGTTGGCACCATTTGTGCCACTTTAGATTTCTCTGGTACCAAACAATAAAAATAATCATATTTCACTTAGATATCACTGCAGATCAATCAATCAAAGTTTTATTTATATAGTACTTTTCACACAAAAAGATGTAACACAAAGTGCTTCACACATTGAATTAAACACAGTTAAGCCCCCCTACACATATACACACGCACACACACAAAGAAACTTTCCACTGTGTAAGGCTTACAGCTGGGCACTGAGGATCCAAGTGTGGAAGCGCCAACCCGAGGGAGCCCTCACCAGAAGGGAAAATGCCAAGTTTATGGCTATAGGAACACCCCCTCTGAGACTGCCCAAATCCAATCTGAGGGGTCGACGCTGCAGCTCAAGATCCCCTTAGCTGGGCAGACCAGTGCAATCACAGGCCAGCGCCCTGTAGCCAGAAAACAGGCATAATTCCCCATGGGAGGGTTTCCCATGAGGAAAGGCCGGAGCTTGGACAGGGTGATTCAAAAATAAAACAATCACTGATAAATAAGATAATTTGCTGATAAAAAAAAGAGTAAGCAGTTCAGAAAACTAAAAGAATAAAACAACACTTAAATACAATCAAACAGGCATAAATTCAAAAGTATTAATAATTAGTAGTAAAATAAACAAATGTGACCAGAGCAACATAAAGTAGGTTTAAAGTGTTTAAAATAATAAATTAAGACAATTAAAATAGGAAACTAATCAAAAGCCAAGTTAAAATAGTAGGTCTTGAGCCTGCTTTTAAAAACGTGAACATTCTTGGCAGCCCTGATGTTCTCCGGCAGGCTGTTCCACAGACGTGTGCCATAGTAATTAAAAGCAGCCTCACCGTGGGTGCATGTTCTGACAGTAAGGATAATTAAAAGACCAGTGCCAGAGGACCTCAGGGGCAGTGGGAGCTCATATGTTAAAAGCAATTCTGATAAATTAGAAGGCCCAAGACCGTGCAGACATTTATAAACCAGTAAAAGAACCTTAAAAGTGATTCTGAAGGACACGGGGAGCCAATGCAGTGACTTTAAAACTGGTGTGATGTGAGCCTGCCATCTGGTCCTCATCAGATCACATGCAGCTGAATTCTGTAATAACTGCAGATTTGAAATAATCTTTTTGGGAAGACCAGAGAGCAGGTATTAAGCAGATATCAATTCCATGTAATCCCAACTGTTTGGTTTTGTTCTGAAAACCCACTTGAACTCTGTGCCAAGCATGTGATATGAGATGTTTTTTTTGAGCAGTGACATCAGGCCCCAAATTTGGAGACTGTGGTGCTTAAGAGGTTAGGAAAGGTTGTCCAATGTGGGCAAATGTGTTAAAAAAATGACACAGCAAAAACTGATGCGTTAAAAAATAACCCAATCACAGCAGCTCACACCAAAATAACTTTGTCAGGATGTATGCCACTATATTTCCATCTAAGGGAATATAGCATGCCTAGTCTATGAATGCACACACAGTAAATTTATGAGGCAAACTAATTCATGTTTAATTGTATGACTGATTGTCATGAATCACCCAGGCGGGGCAGAAATGGAGACCCAAACGCTGTGTGTGAGTTGCAAAACATTTAATAAAACACAAATCCAAAAGAACAAAAACTTGTAAGGCAGGAGATGAGGAGGATCTAGCATGGGACACATGCAGGATTACACCGAGAGAAGCGTGGGACACATGCAGGATACAATGACTAGACGTGGGACTCACGTCTGGAGACAAAGTAAAGGATGCCGCCCCGAGCTGCAGGACAGCATCCCTTAATAGGACAAAGAGAGCAATCAACAAATGATTAAACAGATGCAGATAAAACAGAGACAGAGCGAGGAATAATTAGTCCAAAATCATGACAGCTGTGACTGAACCGCGGAAACTGGCTAATGAGAGGAAGTAAATAAAGCATGCTGTCAAAGTAAAAACACAGACCGAAATAATTAATAGAACATGATCTAGATAACTACAAAAGGGGAAAATAACCCACCAAGGCAAGGACAAGATAAATACAAAATCCAAGAGATGCGAATAATACAATACTAATATCAACGTTACAAAAAGAGGACTGAAAGCAAAGGTGAGGTTAGGCTCATGTCTAAACAGGCAGATATAATTTGTCACACAAAACAGGATGGCCTAGGCACATAATATAAATAGACAAGACTATAATAACTAAACTAAAAAAACAGGAACTCTCAAAAACAGACAGAAACAAATGGTGACTTCAAATAACAAAATACAGCCAAACCCATAATCAGATACAAACCTTAGACTGAAGTGGGGAATGAACAGAAAAATAATCAGATTAACTGAGAGCGTGAGCACGGTCCCCCAACTGTGCTCCACATTATGACACAGCCCCCGTCCATGGGGTGGATTCCAGACACCCCAATGTAACATCAAAAAGAAAACCCCCAAAGCACCCCCCTCCAACAGGAACAGAATAAAATCACCCATCCAGGGAGGGCGGTGGGGGAAAACAGGCCAAGTGGGTCAAAACAAATCTCTTGCTCAACAGAGAACAAAACAAGACAGATCAGTGGCCATCTGAGATCCCAGGCCCACCGAGCAAGAAGGAAGGGTAGTTTAGGTGGTCTACTAGAGTCCAAAGACCACCAGGTCATGAGCTGAAATGTGATGGGTGGCCTCTCAGAGTCCCTGAGCCACCCAAGTAGAAGACATAGTCTATCAGGTGGTCTCTCAGCATTCCAACACCAACAGACCAGAGAAAACAATCTGTTGGGTGGCTTCCCAGCGTCCCCTGGACCATCGGCCCATAGAGCACAAAATCCTTCCTGGAGATAGCAGCTGAAAAACGTGCTACTTGCGGACCGCAGGGGTTGAGGCGTAGATCACGTGAGCCTGTAGCTGAGGAGCATTGACACCTGGTGATGACTGCTGACCAGACGGCAATGGCGACTGAAAAGCTGGGAAACCAGACAATGAAGATGGCTGACTAGTGAGGAAATCAGATGACAAAGATGGATCACCAGCGAGGAAACCAGACAATGAAGACGGCTGACCAGCGACGAAGCCAGGCGAAGAGGATTGCTGACCCTCTGCTAAGCCAGACGATGTGGACTGATTACCATTGGTGAACCCAGATGAAGTGGACTGATGACCATCAGCAAAACCAGACAATGTGGACTGATGACCATCGGCGAAACCAGAAGAAGTGGGCTGATGACCATCGGCGAGACCAGGCGAAGTGGACTGATGACCATAGGCAAAACCAGACGAAGTGGACTGATGACCATCGGCAAGACCATGTGAAGTGGACCAAAGACCATCAGCGGAACCAGATGAGGACTCAGACGGGGAAGATGAAACAAACACTGGGTCACTGACACTGGCAGCAGTGGAGCCGGATGGAGAAAATTCAGGAGCAGATGGAAGCTGCAACTGGTTCTCCCCGCCAAGAGCAAAGCAAGATCTCTCTAATACTGACATTGTAAAGACAAGAAAGAAGACTTGCCTTAACTCCAGCTCCACCGCCGACCGTGACTCCGGTGACTCTGCTGCTTCAGCCCAAGCAGCAGGCATGATGACAGGAGAAGCTTCAGCCTTGATGACAGGAACTGGCGGAGACTCTGGCATGACCACAGGAACTGGCAGAACCCCAGACATGGCAGCAGCAGCTGGTAAAATTCCAGACGTGGTGGCTGGTGCTGGCAGAACCCCAGATGTGGCGGCAGGCGTTGGCGGAACCCCAGACATGGTGACAGAAGCTGGAGAACGTCTCACCAATGGAACTGGGTCCTGCGATGCCGAAACTAGACACTCCGTTGTTGGCTCAGGCTTCGGGATACAGGGGGCGTGTCCCTACCATCCAAGATGTGGCTGCGGGGCCAGAACAGGAATGTCCAGAACAGCAGGCCCCTCCATCATCCAGCGGCTCCCCCTCAGGACAGGCGGACACACAGGAAACACAGAAGAGGACATGGGAGAAGTAGGTGAGGATACATGGATGGATGTAGCAGCAGGTGGTGAGAGCTCAGCCAAAGTGTATGGCTGCTGTTGAGCCCTCCCACTGGGAATAAGGTAAAGCATTTCATCATCAGGTGTAAAAGAATGAAAAGGTACTTGCCTTAATTCCTGTTCAGTTGTGGCTGCTGCTGAAGGCCCAGACAAATCCCTCTCAATGACTGCAGCGGGCGGGGGCACCAATGTAGACAATGGAAGAGCTGGCACTGCAGACATAATGACACCCGGATACGCAACAGCGGGAAGTGACACCGTGGAGGAGAGGGGGACAGTAGCAGCTGATGAGGGGAAAGGAGCTGACAGGACAGCCAACAAAGAAGAATTCTGAGGAGATGAGGAGGCTTCTGCTGAGATTCTTTGAGGCGGTGAAGGAGCTGCTTTTTGTGAGGTGGAGGAGTTCCTCGGGTGGGATGCAGCTGAGTGGCAGTGAGAGGCTGGAGGTGACTGCACCAGGGGACGTTTCATCGTCGGCTCAGATACAGAAGGACACAGTGTAGAGTGGAGGCTGACGCTGGAGGGTGGCGTCTCAGGGCTGGCAAACGGCGAGAGGCTGAAGACGTCTGTACCAGGGGACGCTTTCTCATCGGACAGGCACATATGGGAGTGCGTTTTTTACCAGTCCACAGAACATCAAATGGAGGGTGGAGACGGTTGTCAGGAGCGCCGCAAACTAATTCCTCAGCCTGGGATGCACCTCCACTATCCCAAATGCAGCCTCCACATTCTCCAGGACTTCCTTCAAAGTGCGGGAGGTGAGGGCTTTCGTGACGAACTCCCAGATGAACTGAGCCACCCAAAGTTCATCCACGCTGGTGCCACCGGCTGCCAACCTCCTCCGGTTGGCTGAACCCCGGTATGCTGGCATGATTCAGTCCGCTGTCCCTCCGGTACACAAAACCAGGTAGAAAAAGAAAAAAAGGCAGACTCACAGCCACTGGGTCCAAACTGGCGGCGTCCTTCTGTCATGAATGGGGCGAAAATGGAGAGCCAAACGCTGGCTGTGAGTTGCAAAATGTTTAATAAAACACAAATCCAAAAGAGCAAAAACTTACAAGGCAGGAGATGAGGAGGATGTAGCATGGGACACATGCAGGATACAATGACTAGACAAGGGGCCCACGTCTGGAGACAAAGTGAAGGATGCCACCCTGAGCTATGGGACAGCGTCGCTTAAATAGGACAAAGACAACATCAACAAATGATTAACAGGTGCAGATAATACAGACACATGAGTGAGGAATAATTAGTCCAAAATCATGACAGCTGTGATGAACCACAAAACTGGCTAAGAGAGGAAGTAAAGACCAAAATAATTAATAGAACATGATCCAGATAACTACAAAAGGGGAAAATAACCCACCAAGGCAAGGACAAGATAAATACAAAAACCAAGAGATGTGAATAATACAATACTAATATCAACATTACAAAAAGAGGACTGAAAGCAAAGATGAGGCTAGGCTCATGTCTAAACAGGCAGATATAATTTGTCACACAAAACAGGATGGCCTAAGCACATAATATAAATAGACAAGACTATATTAACTAAATTAAGAAAACAGGAACTCTTAAAAACAGACAGATACAAATGGCGACTTCAAATAACAAAATACAGCCAAACCCATAATCATATACAACTCTTAGACTGAAGTGTGGAATGAACAGAAAATGATCAGATTAACTGAGAGCGTGAGCACGGTCCCCCAACTGTGCTCCGCAGCATGACAGAGATGGGTGAAGCCAAACAGGTGGATTCTTACTGGGGTGTGAATTCACATCCTCCAACACCACAGTGCAGCATTCTACCTGTTACCAATAGGATTTTTTTTTTTTTTATTACTTATTTTGTACCCGTAGGTAGATTTGTTTTGCAGTCTGGTAACAAACCACCAGCTGCCGGTCGCTGCGTGCACAAGCGCCCCTTAACTCCCTAACCTGCACGTTTTTGGCATGTGGGAGGAAACCGGAGAAATCCCGGAGTAAACCCATGCAAACACGGGGAGAACATGCAAACTCCACACAGATCACTGTTGGCCGGGGGCAGGGATCGAACCCACGGTCCCCGCGATCCCCCGGGCGAGGGTAAAACTGTGCTGCCACAGTGCTAACCACTGAGCCACCGTGCAGACTTAATGCTCTTACTGACACCGTTCACATATTCCCCCTCAAAATTTTGACACCGTCCCAATATAACAGTTGCATTAAGGATTTCCATCTTCTGACCATGTCACTGCCTTGCAGTTTAGTCAAGCTTACCCAACCTGCTGTTCAACTGCTAACAAAGCCTTGAAAACCCATGTGGCTCAGACAGAGTATTCCAACCTATTGTTCACCCCCCCTCCAAACAAAAAAAAACCAACAACCAAAAAACAGAATTTTTACCTAGCACAAATAGCACCACCAATTTTTTTTCTGTGCATCAATCTGTCAGGGTGTCGGGTTTGAGTCCACTTCAGAATATTGAGAATCCCAGTGGTCCTGTATTTGTAAACTTTTTGCAATTTATTTCAGCATATTTTTTTTTCTTAATAAAAATCAAAACCTGATAAAGGGACCCAAATACAGAGCAAGGAGACCAGGGTTCATGTCCAAAACTCCACAGCGATTTAGAGCTACTATATACTGTATGTATTTTTTTTTTTACAATTTAAAATATTCCAAAATAACTATTACAGTGTTCAGAAACAGCAGTTGTGGCATTATAACAAATAGGAAAACGTATTACATTACAGAGATCTACAGTGCTGTGAAAAAGTATTTGCCACCTTTCTGATTTCTTATATTTTTGCATATTTGTCACATTTAAATGTTTCAGATCATCAAATTTTAATATGAGACAAAGATAACCCGAGTTAATACAAAATGCAGTTTTAAAAAGATGATTTCATTCATTAAGGGGAAAAAAGCTATCCAAACCTACCTGGCCCTATGTGAAAAAGTAATTACCCCTAAACCTAAAAACTGTTAGTGCCGTCCTTGGTGGCAACAACTGCAATCAAGCATTTGTGACAACTGGTAACGAGTCTTTTACATCACTGTTGAGGAATTTTGGCCCACTCTTCTTTGCAGAATTGTTTTATTTCAGCCACATTGGAGGACTTGAGGCAGAGGTCATGAACTGATGGCTGGACATTTGCCTTCAGGATTTTCTGGTAGAGAGCAGAATTCATGGTTCCATCACTTCTGGCAAGTCATCCAGGTCCTGAAGCAACAAATCAGCCCCAGGCCATCACACAACCACCACCATACTTGACTGTTGGTAGGATGTTCTTTTTATGAAATGCTCTGTTAGTTCTATGCCAGATGTAATGGGAGGCACACCTTCCAAAAAGTTCAGTTTTTGTCTCATCAGTCCACAGAATATTGTCCCCAAAAGTCTTGGGGATCATCAAGATGTTGCTTAGAAAAATGTCAGAGGAGCCTTTGTGTTCTTTTTCACAGCACCTTATTATGAATTTTCCTTGTTTTTACTAATGCTTGTAAGGGTTTCTGTCTGCTCTGAGCACCTCTCCCTCTCTCCTTAATTGGTGCTCTGCCGCAGCCCTGAGCACACCTGCTGCCAATTTGGGTTACCCTTAATAAGGGAGGTTCTCCCATTGCTCTGCCTGCTCATGTAGACCCACAGCCTGATTAGACTCCTGTCTGAATAATTGTGCTTTTGCCTTGCCTGCTGTGTTTGACCTTTGCTCCCTGCCTGATGTTTGGACTTTGGTTGCCCCGTTCTGCCTGCTGTGCTCTGACTACTGTTGCTTTGGATTTGGATTAGGATTACAGACTAGATTTGGATACTTGAACTGTGCACAGTCCCTCCCCTTCACCACTCAAAGTCGACTTACCAACATTGTGTTCCCTGTTGCTGATTCCTCTGTCCCCTTCTCCCAGGTCTAGCCAGACTGCTCCCCTCTTTCCCACACAGTGCTTCCCCAGCTGCATCACTGATGCCCTCACCTCTGCCAACCAACTTCCCAGCTCGGAGGATTCTCCACACTGTTCCCGCTGTCACTGTGGAAGAACCTGTAAGCATACAGTATCACACATGCGAGTACACCCCTCACATTTTTGTAAATATTTTATCTTTTCATGGGACAACACTGAAGATGGGACACTTTGATACAATGTAAAGTAGTCAGTGTACAGCTTGTTTGACAGTGTAATTTGCCGTCCCCTCAATAACCTCAACACAGCCACTAATGTTGAAACCGCTGGCAACAAAGGTGAGTACACCCCTAAGTGAAAATGTCCAAAGTGTCAATATTTTGTATGGCCACCATTATTTTCAGCACTAGCCTTACCTTTCTTGGGCATGGAGTTCACTAGAGCTTCACAGGTTGCCACTGGAATCCTCTTCCACTCCATGACAACATCATGGAGCTGGTGGATGTTGGAGACCTTGTGCTCCTCCACCTTCCGTTTGAGGATGCCCCACAGATGCTCAATAGGGTTTAGGTCTGGAGACATGCTTGGCCAGTCCATCACCTTTACCCTCAGTTTCTTTAGCAAGGCAGTGGTTGTCTTGGAGGTGTGTTTGGGGTTATGTTGGAATACTGCCCTGTGGCCCACTTTCCGAAGGGGGGGGGATCATGCTCTACTTCAGTATGTCACAGTACATGTTGGCATTCATGGTTCCCTCAATGAACTGTAGTTCCCCAGTGCCGGCAGCACTCGTGCAGCCCCAAACCATGACACTCCCACCACCATACTTGTCTGTAGGCAAGACACACTTGTCTTTGCACTCCTCACCCGGTTAACGCCACACACGCTTGACACATCTGAACTAAATAAGTTTATCTTGGTCTCATCAGACCACAGGACATGATTTCAATAAGTCATATCTTTAGTTTGCTTGTCTTCAGCAAACTGTTTGAGGGCTTTCTTGTGCATCATGTTTAAAAGGGGCTACCTTCTGGGACGACAGCCATGCATACCAGTTTGATGCAGGATGTGGTGTATGGTCTGAGCACTGAAAAGCTGGACCCCTCACCCCTTCAACCTCTGCAGCAATGCTGGCAGCACTTGCGTCTATTTTCAAAAGACAACCTCTGGATATGACACTGAGCACATGCTCTCAACTTCTTTGGTCAACCATGGCGAGGCCTGCTCTAAGTGGAACCTGTCCTGTTATGTATAGTCTTGGCCACCATGCTGCAGCTCAGATTCAGGGTGTTGGCAATCTTCTCATAGCCTAGGGCATCTTTATGTAGAGGAACAATTCTTTTTTTTTCAGATTCTCAGTTCTTTGCCATGAGGTGCTTTGTTGAACTTCCAGTGACCAGCATGAAGGTATGAGCGAGAACACCAAATTTAATACACCTGCTCCCATTCACACCTGGGACCTTATAACACTAACAAGTCACATGACACCAGGAAGGGAAAATGGCTAATTGGGCACAATTTGGACATTTTAACATAGGGGTGTACTCTTTTGTTGCCAGCGGTTTAGATATTAATGGCTGTTATTTTGAGGGGACAGCAAATTTACACGCTGTAAGCGTTATACAAGCTGTATACTGACTACTTTGTATCAAAATGTCATGTCTTCAGTGTTGTCTCATGAAAAGATATAATAAAACATTTACAAAAATGTGAGGGGTGTACTCACTTTTGTGAGATACTGTAAATCAACATAAATGACACAATATTATCATTCAGCATTCTTACCCCAGTCTCTGCTCCTTCCCACAGGGCTGCCAGATCCTTGCAGCACTATATCACAATCACAAGTAATTGTAATAAAGATTATTGTTCACTGTCTCCATCTGTGTTGCTTTTGGGCCTCTGCCTGGTGAAACCTGACAATGCTTTGCCAGCAGGGTGAGACTTGATGAGTTGTGACTGCCACATGGACACATTCACTTTTCTTTGGCATGCTGCTGCAATCCTGTGTTGGTAGCTTTAATTCAAAGTTATAGCACCTTTAATAAAACCAGGCAAAGGCCATCCTTGAGCAGACAGTCGGAGGCAAACAAATCCAAGGAAAGGCAAAGGTAATTCACAAGAAATCAGCATATTACTAGAAAAGAAACCCCTGGGAAGAATCTTAGAAAATAAAAATGATGGAAATACCTGTTGTGAGCAAGTGCTGTTGTCACTTTGCAGAACTTTTGGAAGCAGACTACTGCAGTGATCCTACTAACTAGTGTATTGCTCATAGAACGCAAATATTCCTGTCTGAAACGAGTATCCCAATCAGGCTTTACAGGCCAAAATCTAGGCTGTTTGAAAGTGGAATACAAAGAGGTGCAGCCTATATGTAGGCAATCACATGTTAGACTTTCCCAAATATAAAAGGGAGTAAATGGCATTGAAATTTTTGTGTGAATATTAATTACAGAAGACCTAAATACTGAAAATGAATGGGCATCCAACATTAGCGACTGTCAGATCCCTTGTTTGTCAGATCATTTATTTATCTTTTATCCCTTATATTCAAGTTAGTGTACCTTGCACTTTGGGGAATGGGAGTTGTTCAGTCATCACTATAATAGTTTATATCACTGTTCAGTGGTGTCGTTAAGTGTAATATTGAATTTCTTCTGTGTATCGTCAAACTCATGCAGTAGTATAACAGGACATGTTTACAAATATACTGCTCAAAAAAATAAAGGGAACACTTTGAAAACACATCAGATTTTAATGGGAAAAAATAAGCTGGATATCGAAATTGTGGCAGGCTAGTCCAGCTTACTCAGATTAAAAAGCTGGACTAGCCTGCCACAATTTCGATATCCAGCTTATTTTTTCCCATTAAAATCTGTTAAAGTTTTTTTTTTTTTTGAGCAGTATATTTAAGACCCATTGGCTGCTGTTTTACCCATGTGCCTGCAAAAGACTGCGATCCACAGGTTCAGCTGCTGCTTCCCCACCAGCCCCCCCACCCCCCGTGCACCTCTTGTTCTTCATGCGGAATTATCCATTAGACCTATACAATCATGGAAACTTTATGGTATTTTTTTAAGCATTAAACCTTAAGTATCTTTTGTTGCTATTTGCACTATGGGTAGCATTACTGTACATGGATTGGTGTTTTTCCATTCATCTTCTTCCACTTAATCCTTTTCAGGTCGCAGGGGGGCTGCAGCCTATCCCAGCATCTTTGGGCGAGAGGCAGGGTACACCCTGGACAGATCTCCAGTCCAACACAGACAACCATTCACTCTCAGTCATACCCAAGGACAATTTAGAATCCCCAGTTTGATGCCAATTGATAAAACTTGCATGTTTTTGGCATGTGGGAGGAAACCGGAGAAATCCCAGAGTAAACCCGTGCAGACACAGGGAGAACATGCAAACTCCACACAGATCACTGTTGGTCGGGGGCTGGAATCGAACCCAGGATTCCCCGGCCAAGGGTGAGTTGCTGTGCTGCCGCAGTGCTAACTACTCCTCCACCGTGCTGTCCATTGTTTTTTCCAGCCTTAATCTGTTTTTTATATTGTGCACACCACTAAAGAGAAACGCCATTTCAGTTCTCCTGTACATCCTGTAAGTATATCAGCTGTTCTGCTAGATATGCTAAAATGTCAGAACACCGTGGACCCAATCAGGTGATCGCTTGAACCACAGAGCTCAGCTGTTTTCCATGATAAATCAGTCTCAGGGCAAAAGCACACTCCATGCATTCTTTTTTTTCCCCACTTTATTTAAAATAACTTTTTCTATCTCCATCAGTTAGCGTGCTTTTCAGCCAGGACATGTCTGGCTGCTGCTTCTCCCGGCATCTTTCGGATTTGTCAGACCCGGTCTGCTGACGCTCTGGCCAGTCTGCTCACACACCTCATTCTCCACATATGGCGAATTATCCTTTAGACCTACGCAATCACGGCAACTTTATGGTATAAATTTTTTAATCATTAAATCTTCAGTATTATCTTTTTCTTGTCAGATCTGTTGTTTTTCACTTGTTTTGTCCAAGGAACACTGTGGTGACTGACGGGTTGTGATGCTGTTATCCAATCAGCATGGTCGTGATGCTGCGTATTGTCCAGTCAGCATGGCCGTGATGCTGCATATTATCTAATCAGCACAGAGTCAATCCGAAACCCCGCCCACACTTCTTGAAGCCAGGGCATGAAGAGACAGAGTGGTGACAGAGCGGTGGCTAAACTTTTATTGATAAAAATTACATATTTTGACTGAGCGACTCCATACTTGGGGATGCACACCTTAGTATTCTCAGCAAAACACGTATAAGATCTTTGGTCAGTCTGATGAACAGTTCAAGAGATATACGTGGAACAGACACAAACATTCAGATTTCGCGAATTTTATAGCTAGATGGTAGGGGACAAAGAAAACTCTCAAAGCTCCTTGGGGAAGGTTTTAGCCAAAAGGAAAACAAACCGGGCTTCTGCAGTACTACTTTGACTGTACTGGACTATTTGGTGGAACAAAAACTATCCATAGCCTGTTTAAATGGAACCTGCAGCCAGATTAATAGTAACTGTATCTCATTGGTATCTTGTTTGCATCTCCTTTTCACTCTCTCTTACTTGCTGTATTTTACAACAATTTACACTGACCTGTTTTGTGCAAATATCTTCTCAAATACAGTATATTCTCACAATAAGAGTGGTGCTAAAGGCAGAAAAACACCAATTTTTAAAGTCTTTGTTACCAAGCATCCTCTGAAGGCATTTTGTCATTCATCCTTTCACTAAAAATCCAATGCCACTACCTCCTTTTGTGTTTGGAATTAAGTGAACATGATTTATTTAGTTGTGAGTCATATGGACACTGGATACCTGACTTGAGTGAGAAGCTTGGCCTCCGGCAACATTCGGCACCTGTTTTCACTCCAATTCCTCCTCTAATGTCCCTGATACCTGAATCCCGAGGAGGTTTTAGACACGTCACACCTGACAGAAGGATCATTTGTGTTGAGCTGGTGATTTACCAGCAATCTGGTTTAAGCGCCACGTTCAAGGGCAAGATGGCACGCCATGCGACTCTGGATTCTTACTCTCGGGTTTCAGGTTTACTTCCATGAGGGTGAAGTAATATACTGCCGCTTGTGCTGAATCGATAGTAAATCTGTCATTTGGAATCTGTAGAATGGGCAGTAGCCCTGCATGCATTGGCAGAAATTCACAGCCTAATTGGTCTGTCTGACTTTTCTGGTGTGTTTTATTGCTCCAAGTCTCTCAGGGTGAATGTAAAATACAAAGTGAGCTGTGGCTGCGGCATTGCTCTCAGTGTGAGATAAAAAGGAATATTTGCTGTCAGGGAAAATGTATTTGACATGTCTGACTGTCATTAACACCAATACTTTGAGAATCCCTTTATTAAACTTGCTTTGTTTTCCACTGTGCTCGTCTGCTTCCTGTCTCCAGAGATCAGAAAATTGATCCGAAATGACTGGCACTTTGAGGACGAGTTTGACAAGTTTGGGATGCTTTCCTTTCAAACTTTTTGCTTTTGACAAAAACAGCCTGAAACCATGTGTCGTTTAGTCCAATTTATGGTTACAGAAGTGCCTCACACTATTACAATAGTCCACTGCCACTGAGATGAGGTTTTATCCCAAAGTCTGACTTTATCTACATCCATCTTTCACCTTTGCTACTCTTTGATCTGCACTATAACCTCACCTGCAGATGAAAAAATGAAGCCACAGTGCTGAATTAGGCATTTAGAAGCTAATCTTACAGAATGTTTATTATATTGGGATTTTGGGCAATACATCAAGACAACAGGGCAAGGCTTTGTGTTATAAAAGCTATTCAGTGGAGTGTAGCAGTGCCGAGAACTCATTCCTAATGCCAGACACCCATTGAACTAGAATCAATCAAACTTTGTATAACAGCATTCTCACAGGTCAGACTGACTGACAGGCCACAGATGAGACAGTCTGCCCACACACCAGAAGAGGCTCAACCAAGAGGATTTAACTTTGACAAGACATGTAGGTGACCAAAACAAAGACCCCAAGTTACTGACATCATTTCATCTCATATTTCTGTATTTTTAGAACAGACTTTCTGTTCTTTTTATGTAAACAGTCCAGTTTCATCTTCTTTTGGCTGCTCTCTTTAGAGGCCCCCATGCAGATCATCTGCCTCCATCTCACCCCATCCCTTATATCTTTCACTGCAACACCAACTTTCTCCATGTCCTCCTTCACTACATCCATGAATCTTCTCTGTGGTCTCTCTCTTTTCCTCCATCCTGGTGGCTCCATTTTCAATATCCTTTGTCCAATACAGTGGTGTGAAAAGTGTTTGCCCCTTCCTGATTTCTTTTTTTTTTTTTTTGTATGTTTGTCACACTTAAATGTTTCAGATCATCAAACTAATTTAAATATTAAACAAAGATAACACAAGTAAACACAAAATGCAGTTTTTAAATGAAGGTGTTTATTATTAAGGGTAAAAAAAATCCAAACCTGCATGGCCCTGTGTGAAAAAGTGATTGCCCCACTGTTAAAACATAAATTCACTGTGGTTTATCACATCTTTGGAAAGCTGAGTTCAATTTAGTTATCGCAAACGCTTGATTGCAGTTGTTGCTGCCAAGGGTGGCCCAACCAGTTATTAGACTAAGGGGCAATCACTTTTTCACACAGGGCCATGTAGGTTTGGACTTTTTTTTCCCTTAATAATAAACACGTTCATTAAAAAACTGCATTTTGTGTTCACTTGTGTTATCTTTGTCTAACATTTAAATTTGTTTAATGATCTGAAACATTTAAGTGTGACAAACATACAAAAAAATGAGAAATCAGGAAGGGGCAAACACTTTTTCACACCACTGTAAACCTCCAAAGACTCCTACACTGATATTAAGTCAGTCTTCTTTTTGCTGATTGCCGACAGATTGTATTTGCCTTATTTCTCAGTAAATCCTATATGTCATGGGAGATCAGAAAATTAAAAAGTTAAAGCAAAATTTATAAACACCCTGTGTGAACACTAACTTTGCAGTTATGAATTTATAAAATATGATTCAACAATATGAAAGCTGTCAACATAATTTAATTTCTGGGTATTATCATGTTCATTCAGTCATTCATTCTTTCTCTGAACCACTTAATTCTTTGGTGCCACAGGGTTATTATTGGAGTGGTGGGCCAGTGGTAGAGCACCTACCTCAAAGCAGGAGGTTGTGGGTTCAAGCCAAACGTGGCTTATACCGAAGAGCATATAAAAATGGTACTTCTTTTAGCTTGCTGCTCAGCATAATAGAATGGGGGAAGGGAATGTCGTGGTGGCGCCTTGCGTGGCCCCTCCATTAGGAGAAATGTAATTTCATTCTACTGTGTGGCTTGAATGACAATAAACTTGACTTTATTAAAATGTATTTGTATGAAAATTAAAAGAATTAAACAATTTGAATTAATCTTTTGAAACCTACAATAGCTTAACCCCAATTTTACAGGCGCATGATAAGAATAATGGCAAGTAAAATTACCTTGGATTCCTTTAACCACATAAGTTTAGACTCTGTTGTGATTGCTTTTTGTGTGCTGGGCTTCCCTTGAGAAATCAAGTTGATCTATCTGCTATTTCTCAATATGCTACTTCAAGTCAGACTGCCCTGTCTCTAATAAAGTTGGTGAAATATTCAGTAGAAATCTAAGAATATATTGGATGGACATATTTTTCATTTTAGCCATATTTACATATGAAAGATCTTCCTTTAGGTCAAGTGGGGCAAAAGTGTTCCGGTTATAAAAACATCAGAAGGAACAAGTCACCCTGACCCAACTGCTGTTCACACTCAGTTAATGAGAATACAGAAGCCATGTGCGTGAACCTGAAAAGCTCCTTGTAAAGTGAACCTGTCAGTTATTTATTATTTATCACGATCAAGCGTTGCCATGACTCTCCCTGTACTTGGGAGAACCTCACAAGTTTGATATGCCTCCTTCAGTGTCTGTTACTGCTGCAAGGCCCAAAAACCAAGAGTCCAAACAAACATGTAAAAAATGTCTGTTAGATTACACATGTTGAAAAAACATACTCTTAAATTTGAAATGCATACTCTTACTTCCAATAAGGGTGCTTGATTCCCAAAAACCATTCTGTCCGAGCATGGCTGGATATTTTATTTCTGTGTTGGGAGGAACAATAAACAGGGCATTTGTCATGGTTGCCCCTTCGTGGCAGAGAAGAGGACGACCCAGATGCGAGGTGAATTTGATAAACCATGATTTATTGTGAAAACTGAACAGAAAGCAGAAAATAATACAGCTCATGGGCTGAAACAAAAGTATGGTTAGCAAGACTAGATAACAGCTTGGCAGAAGTGTGGGTAACACGCCGACAAAAGACAAGGACACCGCACTGGACAAAAGTCACACTGGCATAAATAGATGAGGTGGCAATCAAGACAACACAGAGCAGTTGAGAACAATCGGGGGCAATCAGAGACAGCAGGGCATGGCAACAGGTACAGAAAAACATGAAGAGCTGAGACAAAAGGTAAACAGGAACAGAGGACACACAAGAAACATGAACGCAGGACCAGGGAATACATGACCATGAAAAATGATGGTGATAATAACCAAGAGAATGAAACAAAACTAAACTCAAACCCCAGACCAGAATAAAGAACATAGCCTGACTATAATACATGATAATAAAAACAGAGAATTCCAAAGTACAAACTGGGCTGAGGCAGGGAAAGTGCAGAAAAAAGCAAAAATAAACTCAAAAGTGTGAGCATGGCCCCCAGACCATGCCCAGAACCCTGACAGTACCCCACCCCCAAGGATCGGGACCCAGACGACCCAAACAAACACAAAATGACCCTCCCAGGGTGGATGGTGGTGGTACAAGGCTAGGTAGGCCAAAAACAGATTCTTACCCCCCCACAAAGTCCAAAACAAAACACAGTTTGTGGGGGCCAAATGGAGTCCGAGAACCCCACAGCACCGGGCAGATCTGGTGGCCTTCCAGCATCCCTAAGCCACCGGATCATGAGACGAGATGGGTCAGGAGGCCTGCCCAAATCCATGGGCCACCTGACGGATAAACACTGCACGTTGGGTGGTCTACCAAATTCCATGGGCCACCAGACGGAGCAACATGGTGCCGTAGGAGCATTGAGCTCAGAAGCCCTCAACACAAGAGATAACATAGGAGCTCTTCGTACAGGAGACAACATAGGAGCCTCCTGTTCTGAAGCTAACAACTCAGGAGCCTTTTGCTCTCTGAACAGTACCTGAGGGGCCTTCAGCGCTCTGACCTCCGGAACACATGGTGGAGGCCCCTCCGGCCTCTGGAACACATGATGGGGGCCACCCAACCTCTAGAATGGCTGGTGGGAGACCCCCCAGCCTCTGGAATGGCAGGTGGAGGTCCTAGGCTTCTGGAACAGCGAGTGGAGGTCCACTGACCTCTGGAACAATGACGGGTGGAGCAGACTGCTTCGACCTCTGGAACAACAACGGGTGGAGCGGCCTGCTTGACCTCTGGAACAACAACGGGTGGAGGTTCCCCCAACCTCTGGAACAATGACGGGTGGAGGTCCCTTGATCTCTGGAATGGCAGGTAGTTGAGGTGGAGCGTGGTCCTCCTGTGGTTCCATCCTCAGCATGGCTGTTATGTCCACAAACATGGAACAAAAGGAGACAGATGAGGAGGCTGCACTGGAATACGCTTTAATGATAATAAGGTTGCACTACAGGGAACACACCGAGGCAGAGTCGTCCTGGGCAAGAGGAAGCCCAAATGGCAGGACACCTCTTATTATAGGGCAGTGTGATGACGCCGCTGTCATCCCACACTGCCCTTCCACAATAAACCCCCATTACACCCCTCCTTACTAAAATAAGAAAACATACCTAATAGAACCCACCCAAATTTGGAAACACCAAACCCCAAACAGACACACTAAAATAAAAGCAGACAGAAAATCATAAAGAACACTAAACACTAAGCAACTAAAACTAGGACCGGTGGGTAGACTGCAACAAAGTCTGCACAGCAAAGTGGTTTATTCTGCCACATGCACCGGAACAGCCGTGCTCCTAACTAAACAATTTTCAAGCATTTTTCAGTCTTTTATACACAGTCCTCCATGGAAACTGGTGGGCCAGGCAGGGGAGAAGGGTGGGGGTTGGAAGTCTGCGGCAGCCATGCAGCAGATGCACCCCTGGAGGTAGCAGAACCCCGGGGCAAGGATCAATCTTCGAAACACAGGAGCCCGGGTCCCACACCACCTTTCACGGCTCCTGCACAGCCTCACCACCTGGAGCGTCCACCTGGACAAGCCGCAGCTGTTCGCATGCCTAATCAAGCTGTCCGTCAGCCAGAAACCACGCCGAACTCCAAACTCGCCACAATCCTCAGCGGCATCCAGTATTTCACTGGCTTTGGTCGGGCCAGATGTCACCCTGGTCTTTTATCAGCCCGAACCCGAACCAGTCCATGAACCTGGTGCGGCACCCCTTGCTCGGTCTGATGTGCTGCTGTGCATGTGGCCAGCTCCATGCTCTCATGTCGTCTGGCCCCATTGTTAAACTGTGGCGATGCAGCAGTCACCGTTGTCGCAACAGACCCCTCACCCGTCTTCGGCCGAAACCCACCACGAGTACTGAAGGGTCTGGTGCCTCCCTGGTGTCGCTAGTCAGAATGAGCACCTCCACCAGCCGACCCGACCACCCCTACTACCTCCGGCTGAGTGCGGGCGCTGGAGCAGTCCCGCTCCTCCACTGAGCTTGAAGTGGGGTGCCTCGGTGCCAGTACCACCCGCAAGCGCCTCATTCCAAACCATGACGTCATCGTTCACCGGAGCTGGAGCGCTCAATGACCACAACCCAGACCATTCAGTCCCAACCACTGTCTCTGGCGAAACCCAGTCCGTAGAACAGGTCACATAGTAGCTCAAGTAGTTCATTTTGTCTTCTTTAATTATTTGCCTTTGTTCTTGTTAAAGATGAAGATAGAAAGGAGATGTTTTTACCTTCTTTTCTTAAATGTTTCGATCTGTTCACTGCAGCTTTCAATCAGAAGTGTCAGCCTTGATTGCTGCTGAGGTGTCATTTATCAGCTGACTTTTTAGGTGGGGCCAGGCCCAGCAGAACTGATCAGATCCACCAAGCCGGCCCCGCTTTCTGCCATCTGATGGTCTCTGGAGAATGTAGTCCCAGGTGTGGGAAAGCATAAATGCCCCCTCATCCCGATTCATGCTGTCTTTTTCCCCGCTTCCTGATTTCCAGGGCCTCCTTGATCCAATGTTTGTGTCTGATACTCTCCGATCCAATAATTTTTGCGTTGTCCCAGTCCATGATGTGATTATTTCTTTTGCAGTGATCTGATATAGCTGATTTTAATGTTGCTTGTTCTGCCTTTTCTTTTTGTGATACTTGTGGGTCGCCCTTGTGTTTCCTTCTCACCTTCCTTCTGGTGTTCTTTTTTCCTTGTGGTGAATGATCTTCTGGTTTCTCCAATGTAGGTTTTGTTTCATGATCTGCATGATAATTCACATATTATGTTGTATTTGTTGCCTTGTTCTATTTTGTCCTTGGGGTGTACTAATAGCTCTCTTAATTTTTTGTGTGGTTTTACTGCTGTTTATTTAGTCTTTTTTCATGATCCTTTGAATTGGTTCTGTTATCCCTTGGATGTTTGGTATGGTTATGATGTCCTTGTTTTTGATTTCGGCTTTTGTTCAGTGTCTTGCCTCCTGTTTGTTTTTGACTTGCTGTTTCCCTTTGTTGTTGGCCCATACTGGATATTGGCAGCATGTGAGTGCATGTTTTATGTGGTTTTGCTCCTCCTGTCTGTCTTCTTGGTCTGTGATGATGGTGGCCCATTCGTATAACTTCCTGACAACTGATAGTTTGTGTGCTGTGGGGTGTTCTGATGCCCATAGTAGATATTGATCTGTGTGGGTTGGTTTCCTGTAGACTGTGATGTTTATACTGCCGTCATCGTTGTGGATTTTCATGTCCAGAAAGGCTATGGTACCATTTTCTTCCTCTTCGTGTGTGAATTTTATGTTCCCAGTGTTGTCCGTGCTGTTCAGATGGTCAGTGAGCTCTTGTGTGTGTCCTTTCTTTATTTTTTCCAATATGCCGTCCACGTATCTCTTCCAGAGGGTGGGGTTTACATTGTTTGGGTGCTGTGTTGATGGCTTTATTTTCCAGATCCTCCATGAAAAAACTGCTCATGATGGCTGATAGTGGGTCTCCCATTGCAAACCCTTCTTTTTGTCTGTAGATTTTTTTCTCTATATTGAAAATAGGTGGATTTTGCAACAAATTGTAATAGTCCAGATATGTCATCAACTGTGAGATTTGTGTGCCTTTTAAGGGTTCTGTCATTCTTGAGCCATTCTTGCACTATGTGTAGTGTGACATCAACAGGGTCTTTGTGAATAATGAAATGACATCATGTGAAATGAGGATCTCGTCTGATTCTATTTTCATATTTTTGAGTTCTTTTGCCAGTTCTTTTGAGTTTTTGCAGTGGTATTCTGATAGTCCAAGGAGGGGTTTGATGATTTCAACCAGGGCATTTGATGAATTGTCTGTAACTGATCCAATGCTGTCTATTATTGGTTGCAGTGGGATATCCTTCTTACGTATTTTTGGGTTCCATAGATCCAGGGGGTGATGCTGGCTGTGGGTATCAGGTGTTCGTATGTGTCGTTTGTGATTTTTTTCTTTCTAATAGGGGTTTGAGAAGGGCTTTTAGCATTTTTTTCCCTTTCTTCTGTGGTGTTTGTTTTTATGACTTAATATGTGTGGGTTGTCTGCCAACATGGTTTCCATCTGTTTTTCATATGTTTCTGTGTCCATTACTACTGTGGTTCTGCCTTTATCTGATGGGAGGATTGTGATTGTTTTATCATTCTTGAGTGAGTTTTAATGCTTTTTCTTCTTCTTTTTGTGACGTTGCTTTGTGGTAAATTGGCCGTTTTGAGGATCCCTGTGACTGCGTTTTTGTAGTGTTTCTTTTTCCCCTTGTTCCTGGATTTTTTCACAACATCTCCTTTCTATCTTTGTCATTAATTAGAACAAAAGGCAAAAAAAAAAAGAAAAAAGAACAGGTCACACCCCATAATGTTATTGCCATGCGCCGCCACCTGGAAAGTGAAGTTGTGCACCACTTCAGACTTGTAGTAAACAGTCAACTCCACAGTCCCAATATTGCAGTCTATTGCCGTTGTAGCTGTATAATGGTGCTGGGTTACTTCTGATCCTGTGGTACGGGAAAAACTTTACTTATAAATTTAGCATCGACCACACCGCTGCTGTGGCGTGCAGTAATGGCAAAGCAACACCGTCCAAGTACAATAAGAATACCCGTTGGTGTTGGGACTCCCCGAGTGGATGGTCGTTGCAGGCGGGCGGGCTGGCTTCTTCATCGGGCTCCACGGTACTGGAAATCGGCACACCCTGACAAAATGATTCATGCGCCCACATTTACTGCATCACTTCCCTCTTGGCAGGCACACTCCCCCTTTGAACCGGTGTGTTGGGGACCCACAACCCCTGCAAACGGGGTCTCTCAGGGCAGACCTTCCGCTTGTCATGTTAGCCTCGAAGTCCTCGTCCATGCTGTCTTCATCCTCTGGGTCCTCCACATTTGCTGACGTAGTCATCTCCGGCGGCTTTTGTGACTGGTGCCAGGTTAGCTCCGAAGCTAGATTATCTACGGCCTCCAGCTGGAAAGCTAGCTCGACAGCCCTAGCTAACATCAAGTCATTAGGCGCCGTTAGCAAGCTAGCATGTAGCCCAGTGTTACATGTGTGCTTGGTCAATTGGCCCTGCACAATCTCATCCTCCAACGGCCCAAAACAGCACTCACTAGCTAACTGTCTGAGGTCAGCGACAAACTGGTGAATTGGCTTACCGACCCTTTGGCGTCTCTGGTGAAAGTGATTCCATCGTACCGTCATGCTGTCCGGTGTGGTAAAGTGGTTAGCTAGCAGCTACATGACATCCTCATTCGAGTTTGTCATGCCGAGCGTCCGCAGAATCCTTTGGCCTTCGATACCCAGGTTGTGGACAAAGAGTGCTTGTGTCCTCACCTTATCTAGCTTCCCGAGGTCCAAGACCATGATGTAGGTCTCGAAGGCCTCCAACCAGTGAGGCCATGGCATCAGTGGTTCGGCGGGAAGTTCCAGGAAAGGCCGCAGTGGTGTAACGCACGCCTCCATGGTCTAATCCCCAGTCGCCAAATGTTATGTCCACAAACCTGGCACAAAAAGAGACAGACGAGGAGGTTGCATTGAAACACAGCTTTAATGATAATAAGGTTGCACTACAGGGAACACACCGAGGCAGAGTCGTCCTGGGCGAGAGGAAGCCCGAATGGCGGATGCCCCTATTCATTGGGCGGTGTGATGATGCAACCGGAAGGTGGCGTCAGCACACCGCACTTCACAATAAACCCCCATTACAATGGCCACCTCAGATGGGAGGGGAAAACAGGAGGTCAGTAAGGTGGCACCATAGTCATCAGCAGCAGAGACTGGTGGGGAGGGCCCAGAGGCAGGTGAAATTTGCACTTGGGTCTCATCACCAGGAGTAACACAAGTCTTTTCTAAAACTGATGTAGAAGATAATAGAAAGAGTATTTGCCTTAGCTCCTGGTCTCCCATTGCTGGAGTGACGACTTCAAGATGAGCTGCAGGCAAAGCAGCAGCAGAACCAGATTGCGCAGGCTGAACTTAGATGACCCAGACTGATCAGCGATGACACCCAACAACAATGGCCAACCAGCAGGAGGAGCTGCAGCCGATGCAGCCATGACAGGAGCATGCACGTGGAGAGGAGCAGTCTCTGCAGGAGTGTGCACGTGAAGAGGAGCAGTCTCTGCAGGAGTGTGCACTTGGAGAGGAGCAAGAACAGGAGGGTGCCCCTTGGGAACAGCTGGAGTCGTTATGTGCACCTTGGGGACAGTGGAAGCTGTTGTGCGCACCTTGGGGATGGCTGGAGCTGTCTGGAGAGGAGCTGGAGCTGGAGGCTCCTCCACCTCTGATGTGGGGGAGAAGTCATCGAAGAGGAAGAATTCACTGATGAAGGCTAGAATGTCCTTCCTCAAATGCGGGTTGGATGCCACCAACTGGTGTGCCTCCCTCCACGCTATGTCCCGCCATCCATCCCCCCAAAGGCAGAGGTTGTAGCACTGTCCCAGCTTCCAGATGGGGTCCCGCAGAGGAGAGAGGAGAGAGGAGAGGCAGGTGAGGGTGGAAATACTGAAGCGGAAGCAGAACTGACAGCAGAGACGGGTGGGGGAAGCTCAGCAGCTGTTGAAGGCTGCCGCTGAGCCCCCTCCCCGGGAACAAGGCAGGACCTCTGATAACTAGGTGTTAAAAAATGAGAAAATGGTACTTGCCTTATTCCCTGTTCTGCTGGGACTGCCTGTCAGGCAAACATGGTGGAGCATCTGATGTGGACAAAGGAGCTGGATCACATCATGGACTGGGTGCAGACAATGATGAGGAGCCGGGACTGAGACGTGATGACGTGGTGAAACTTCAGCAAAGCTGTAGGCAGATGACAGACAGAGCGAACTGCTCCGGCGAAACAGGTGAAACAGAAGCTGGTGTGTGCATCATGTTAGATGGTCCAGTCGTTTGCTTGGTGAGCCACAGCTGAGCCTGACATCCCTGTACACCAGACAAGTACAGAAGATGGCTACCTCCATTTTAAATGATGACTCCCACCCTTTGCACTGCAACTTTCAGCTTCTTTCCTCAAGACGGAGGTTTGCTGTCCTAAAAAGTAGAACCCAGCGCTACAAAAACCAGCTTTGTTCCTGCTGCTGTCAAAGAGTTGAACAGCTGTAGCAATATATTGCATATAATTTAGGTACCTATTTATTAACTCCATTTTATATTTACTTATTTTTGTAGGATGTTACTTGGTTCTAAATATTTTATGAGTTTTAGACCTTTGAGTTTTAACCTCTTTGACTAGTTTTTAACTTTAATATGACCCTTCTCTCTTACCTCTGGTTTTTCTCCATCTCTTTGTCTTTTTATACCCTGATTGATGGAGCCTTGAGTATTTTTATCAGTTTATAGTCAGCTTCATATGTGCCTGTGTTTGTGTCTATGTTGAATGGAATTTGTGGCTTGTAAATATGGATGTCACCAGACTGCAATACAAATCTATCTACGGTACAAATAAAGTAACCTGAACCTGAACCTAAAGAGTTTTCCAATATTTTTGAGATTGGGGCAGAAGAGAATCAGGCCTGTAGTTGTGAAGTGGTGTTTGTTTCCAGTTTTGTACAAAGGTATAACTTTAGGCTATTTTCATTTTACTTGGAATTATACCAGTTTGGAATGATAAGTTGCAAATGTGTTTCAATGATTCAGCAGTTTCCTCAATAACCTTGTTTACAGCTACCATGTCAGTGTCAGTACAGGTCAGTTGAGACTTTATTTTTGAATTCTGTACAATCTCAATGATTTCGCTCTCTTCCACTGCTGTTAAAAACATTAAATTTGGATTTCTTTTGGTTAATTTACTATGCCCTTTTCATGTATGAATGGATCAGGGATTTGTTTTCCTGCTAATTTGGGTCCAATATTTATAAAGAATTCATTGAATCTATTTACTGCATCAGTTATATTATTAATATTATATCATTATCTATACAGTGGTGGACCGTGTATTTTACAACTAGGCCTTCAGTGGTGATCTACCCGATTAAGTGCCATTCATATCAAACCCCATAAAAATAGCCCAACACCAGAGAACAAAGATCAACCCTATAAATGGCATGAAGGTACTTATACACTGCAATGATGTCTCCCTGAGCACGTCGATACTGCAGTGTTGGAAGCTTCAATTCACATAGCCTATCAGTATATGCTAGATGCTGAAGTCCTGGGACCAGCTTTGTCGCAGTCTTTGAACGCCCTCTAGAAGTTTTTGCTTGCCTAGCATATATAGGAAAAACAACTGTATTACAGTACTCCATATGAGTCCTGACAAATGATTTATACAGTGTGTTAAAAGTCTCTTTATTTAAGATTCGAATGATCATCTTATCAGTCCCAGCTGCCAATTGGCTTTATTCACTTGCTTTTCCACGTGATATCAAACTTGAGTTGATTATCCATCCATAATTCCCAGATCCTTCTCTTCCTTATTTTCCTCTAGGATAAACTTTGCCTAATCTATACTTGTATTTGGCATTGTGCCTCCCAAGGTGCATCCCTTTACATTTAGTGGTATTAAACTTAATTTGCCACCGTTTGGCCCAAGCCTGCAGTTGTTCCAAATCCTCCTGAAGTGACTGTTGTTGATGGTCATTGTTAACAACAGAAAAGACATTAGCGTCATCAGCAAACAAAGCAATATAATTATGCACAGCTCCCGGCATGTCCTTCACAAAGAAGACAAAGAACAGGGGGCCCAATACACTGCCCTGGGGGACTCCTGACAATACATGCGTCCATCTGGATACTGCCTCATTAACAATTACTCGTTGTTTCCTTCCTGTGAGAAAACTCCGGCTCCAGGTGAGGAATTTTCCTGTAATTCCATAGCCTTTAAGTTTGACCAAGAGTCTCTCACGAGGTATGCTATCGAATGCCTTTGCAAATCCAGGTAAACAACATCAGTGGGCCAGTTTTCGTCAAGCATTCTTGTCCAAATATCCAAACAACTAAGAAGCTCG
Source organism: Pholidichthys leucotaenia (assembly GCA_020510985.1). NCBI lineage: Eukaryota > Metazoa > Chordata > Actinopteri > Cichliformes > Pholidichthyidae > Pholidichthys > Pholidichthys leucotaenia. The sequence continues at coordinate 75,611,609 of CM035850.1, read as the reverse complement.
ATACCGCAGGAGAGACCATTGACAAAGCTGTGCTGACAATTATGTAATAGATGATTCTCATCTAAGTGACCAGATGATCCCTAACAATGACTTCCATAATCTTGCAGGTCACACATGTAGGGCTTACTGGTCTGTAATTCCTGGAGTCAGATTTTGGGCCGTTCTTTAAATCAATGATACATGAGCCTTTTTCATCTCATGGGATCACTCCTTCTTCTAATGACCTGTTCATGATGGTTGCAAGGGGGCTAGAGATTACAGCACCCAACTCTCTCAACACCCTAGGATGCTTCCATCGGGCCCCAGTGACTTCCCAGGGTTAGAGATTATCGAGCCTTTTTTTGACATCTTCAGCCGATATAGCAGATCGTCCAAACAACAACCAATATCGCAAAATATTGGTAGCAATCCTCCTTGGTAAGACGCTAGTGAAGAAATTAATAAATACCTCAGCCTTTTCAATGTCAGTCGTAGCTTTCCCTTGTACTGACTCTAAGTCCGCTATACCTGTCTTAATCCTACGCTTACCATTGACATTTTTATAAAAGGCTTTAGGGTTGCTCTTAGATTCCTTTGCTATTTTCCTCTCGAAATCTCATTTTGCTTTCTTGCATTCCCACTTGCTCTGACTCCTTGCCCTTGCATACAGAAGGAAATCTCGGCCCTCCAACGTACTTATATATCTCTTATAAGCTTCTGTCTTCATTTTAACCCTTCTCAATGCATTGGCATTCATCCAAAGTGGTCTGCCTGGTTTGGGCAGCACGGTGGTGCAGTGGTTAGCACTGTTGCCTTACAGCTAGAAGGTTCCTGGTTCGAATCCCCAGGTTGGCAGGGGTTGGAACCTTTCTGTGTGGTTTGCATGTTCTCCCTGTGCTGCGTGGGTTTACTCCGGGGGCTCCGGTTTCCTCCCACAATCCAAAGACATGCATGTTAGGTTAATTGGCTGTTCTAAATTGTCCCTAGATATCTGTTTCCTATTGGCCCTTAGAATAGAGGGTTAGTATTAGTGAAAGCGCTTTGAGTGGTCTTTGTGACAAGAAAAGCGCTATATAAGTGCAGGTAGTTAGTTTGTTATAATTAGTTGTCTTGAGAGGTGTAAACTCCTTATCCCTTCAATCATTTTTTTTCTTTTTTCAAAAAGAGTCCAGCTACCCTCACAACTTAGATCCATTCAAGTTGTCCTCGCATGGAGACTCCGCCATCTTATTATAAATTTCTCAAAATCACCTTTGTCATAGAGGGGCTTCTTTGTGGATGATTTAATCCGCAAATAAAAATGTAATTTATAAATAATACATACATGATGGCTCTTCCCGTGTGGATCATCCATCGTCAAATATCAATCATTTCCTCCTCATTAGTAAAGATTAAATCATCAGAGTGGGTCTCTGATCACCTCTTCTATGTGTAAAACCACGTACATGCTGAGTAAAAAATATCTAATACACGTCGCGCAGTTGGAAGCCAACACTAACAATATTATCGGGTGAAGTTTCATCAATCCAGTTAATATTTGGGCAGTTAAAATCCCCGCAAATAAGTATGTGACTGTATTCCCTTCTATTGCTAATATTACTTAAATAATTAAAAAAGTTAACATTATACACCGAATCACTATTGGGGGATCTGTAAATACAACCAATTAAAAGTTTATCATTCCCTCCAACTCTACTTTAATCCAACAACTCTCATCAAAGGTGTCAAACACCATCTGCTGGAGAGGGCCTTTATTTTGTGTGACACATAGATCATCACCCCACGCTTCCCATCTGCTATATCACTAGATGTCATATCCATCCACCTGAAACTCAGATTCTTGTGCTTGAAAATACGAATGCTTAGGTAAAACCTCTGTGACACAAACATCTGGTGCATAATGTACAAGTGAAGCAACAAACTCAGACCTTTTATTCAGCAGACTATCAGCATTTGTATAAAAACAAGTAATATTGTGGTTAACTAAATCTCTTCTTCCTCCCTTCTTGGTCGTCCTTTGACCACCCTGCCCTTCCTTATTACCCACGTAGTGCTGGTCTCTCCTGCACCCCGAGACTCCTTTGTCCTTCTTTTCCGCTCCTCCGGGAGCTTTTTTGCCATCATTTGCTCTAAAGGGGTCAGGTCTCTATTAATTAATACATCCTTACACATGGGAACCTTCTGAAGATTTGATGCAGCTTTAAGATGTATATTGGTCCACTTTCGAGGCTGTAGTAATTCTTAGAGGCCAAGGAGAATCTCTTTTATTTTGTCAAGCATCACCCTAATGGAATCTAGGTCATCCTTCCTTCTGTCCTCAACATCAGCCGCTTGGCTTTTGGGTAAGTTAAAGATCATCAAATTAAATTTCCTGTTCTCCCTATCTCTCATTTCTTCCAACAGATCTTCCACATCTGCACATTGAGTGATATCCTCATCCTGTCTAAATTTGAGGTCATTAAACTCTGTCTTCATCACTTCCAGCTGAGTTTAACGTCACATGCTAGGCCCAACTTATCAATATCCTTCTTCATACCTTTAATCTCACCGTCAATTCTATCAACCTCCTTTGAAAACTTGTCAAGGGAGGTGCGTACCTCATGAATTTCCTCAGAAATCTCAGATTTAAATTTCTCCATGTATTGTTTGAATTTCTCCTCAATGTCCTTATCACATTTCACAGCCTTAATTGCCTGTTGGTTGCAGTCTACACAGTACCAGTGAATCAGTGGTCCTTGTAATGCATCGTTAAGCAGACCATAATGACTCTCACTCATACCTGAGCAACCAAGGCACACCCACAGTTCACAACATTCACATTCCACCAGTTTATCTCCTGCATCAGTAAAACATTATTGCAAGCCTTACATATCAATGAGTCATCAAGAATTGCGGCGTCATCCTTATTTACATTTGTAGAAGAGCTCTCCAAAGAATTATTGGTCTTGCTGGCATTTTGTGATATATCCACATTTGTGCTCTTAATGATTGTATTTCCTGAATCCAGCTTTGCCATCCACATGTCTGCGGTCTTGCCTGTTCATCACTGAGAGAGATTTACTTTTCTCATGTTTAGTGTCCAAAGTTGGTTTCATATTCGTCTGTGGTCCACTATGGTCCTGCACACCAGCTCCCACCAGTAAATCCGCCCCTTTTAAGACTATAATACGGTCGAATAATATCCGCTAGCCACTAGCCATTAGCTTCCCGAACAACAACCCCCAGTAACAAGACCCCGTCACTCCCTCGAGCCGAGGCCAGAAACCCAGCACGCAGGATAGACACTATCCAAACCAGGCTGGAGACCAACAAGAAGCAGGACTTCAGGGCACCGTCATACCGGGCCGGTACAGGCCATCGGCTGATGCTCCTCCACCCTACCTTCTACTGGTCACCAATTAGCTATCAGTTTGCACAAACTCCTGAAAAAGTAACAAATGACACCGGGCTCCTGGAAAAAAAAGAAGAAAAATCATGCCCCTAACTTTAAAGTGAAGTCAGATAATTTTTTACCCCCAAATTGGGACCTGTAAATGCCTTTGTTTTATGTTAGCAGTGAAAGAAAATCTCTCATACTTAGCTTCAGGAAGTCTTAACAGAAACATTAAACTCCTGAAAAGAATGGTGTGAATGTCTACACAGCAGCGAACACCCTCTGTAAACACAGCTGACAGCTGTCTTTGGAGGGGAGAATCATCTGGGTTGAACTGAGATGATCTCTCCCAAAAGTAGGATTCATGGATCAGGAGGCAAAGGCAGTTTGGTATGACTGCGCTATGCAGAAATATTGTTGTGCATAAGTTGTGAATGTCGGCAACACGCTAAGCATTAGCTGGTTTAAGTTACTAATACTTACTTATATGTCCAAGTCATTATGAATACACGATGCATACGGCCAAAAATGAAAATTTTGGCGTATCCCAGCGTTTTAGACCAATTTTTATACGTTTGACAAATGCTGCCTAAATATTCATGGTGTGACAGACAGCTCAAGTTTGCAAACCCTGTCTGGCTCCAAGAATCTACTCCATCAGTTGCAAACAACAGGCATTCCCAGCAAGACAATTTGCAGAACTCCTCAGAGGCTGTAATCCAAGGATTCCACTTGTTGTTAATATGGAAGTGATGGACAAATCCTTTCCCCGGCTGAGACGGGCCTGCTAGCTTCAGGGTTGGCTGACCTCTCTTCGTAATGACCAACTTTTCTTGAAAAGTCCATCTGGAAAATTGATTTTTTTTTTTTTTTTTTTTTAAATATCAGCGACCAAATCATTTTCCTCTCCCCTGTCAACCATTGTGGTTGGAAAAACAGCTATTATATTTAAACAAATACAGTATATTGTAGCTGCTTAAGCAAGTCCTTGCACTGGTGTTTTACTAGCTAGGATCCTCTGCAGTGTGGATGGAGGAGTCTAACTATCCAATCAAAAGACGTGAAAATGCCAACATTCTCGGATGCCGTCTATGCGTACCCCTGGACGTACAGAAGACAACTGATTGGTTAAAGCAACAGGATAAGTTTAACAGTTAATTTAACCTATAGAGCGCACTATTAATTACTGAAGGCCCAAGGCAGATTTGCTTGACCCTGGCAACACAGATGACTGAAATATGATTGGACAAAAAAAAACTCTAACATGCATTGCACCACTGGAAGGAGTGCAGCCAAGAGAAAAGCTACAAACTGAAGAGAATAGACTATTGGGAATAATTTAATACATCCTCATGGAACAAATATGTTGTAAAGGTTGTGAATGTAAAGGTGCGTTCAGACCAAATGCAAACAGGTGGCATAAATACACACAAAGTCAATGGAAAGAAGCGAGCTCCCAGTCTTCTGTTGCCAGGTGAGTGTCAGTCTCATTTTCAAACTAGTTTACTCTACCATGTTCATATTTTTACTCCAGTGATGGCAGAATGTCAGAGCTAGCGCTATCCCTCGGACGTTAACGCACGAATGCATAATTTCGAGTGTGCTTACGGCTTTCCATTGACTTTGTATGGATTTGTGCCACCCGTTTGCATTTGGTCTGAACGCACCTTAATTCTGATAGTGTTTAGGCCAACAGAGAAGGCTTTGCTGGCCCTGAGGATCCACCACTGTATCTACAGATGTGGACAAAATTGTTGGTACCCCTCTGCTAATGAAAGAAAAACCCACAGTGGTCACAGAAATAACTTGAATCTGGCAAAAGTGGTAATAAATAAAAATTCTATGAAAATTAACCAATGAAAATCAGACAATGCTTTTGAATTGTGGTTCAACAGAATTATTTAAAAAAAAACACACTCATGAAACAGGCCTGGACAAAAATGATGGTACCCCTAGAAAAGATTGAAAAAAATGTGACCATAGGGACATGTTCAACCAAGATGTGTCCTGTAATTAACATCACAGGTGTCTACAAACTTGTAATCAGTCAGTTGGCCTATTTAAAGGGTGACAAGTAGTCACTGTGCTGTTTGTTGATATGGTGTGTACCACACTAAACATGGACCAGAGGAAGCAAAGGAGAGAGTTGTCTCAGGAGATTAGAAAGAAAATTATAGACAAGCATGTTAAAGGTAAAGGCTATAAAACCATCTCCAAGCAGCTTGATGTTCCTGTGACTGCAGTTGCACATATTATTCAGAAATTTAAGATCCACGGGACTGTAGCCAACCTCCCTGGACGTGGCCGCAGGAGGAGACAGATAATACGAATGGTAACAAAAGAGCCCAGAACAACCTCTAACACATTCATGGTGAACTCCAAGGTCAAGGTACATCAGTGTCAGATCGCACCATCTGTCATTGTTTGAGCCAAAGTGGACTTCATGGGAGACAACCAAGGAGGACACCACTGTTGAAAACAAATCATAAAAAAGATAGACTGGAATTTGCCAAACTGCATGTTGACATGCCACATAGCTTCTGGGAGACTGTCCTATGGACAGACGAGACAAAATTGTAACTTTTTGGCAAGGCGCATCAGCTCTATGTTCACAGACACAAAAATGAAGCATACCAAGAAAAGAACACTGTCCCTACTGTGAAACATGGAGGAGGTTCTGTTATGTTCTGGGGCTGCTTTGCTGCATCTGGCACAGGGTGTCTTGAATCTGTGCAGGGTACAATGAAATCTCAAGACTATCAAGGTATTCTAGAGAGAAATGTGCTGCCCAGTGTCAGACAGCTTGGTCTCAGTCGCAGGTCATGGGTCTTGCAACAGGATAATGACCCAAAACACACAGCTAAAAACATCCAAGAATGGCTAAGAGCGAAACATTGGACTATTCTAAAGTGGCCTTCTATGAGCCCTGATCTAAATCCTATTGAACATCTGTGGAAGGAGCTGAAACATGCCGTCTGGAGAAGGCACCCTTCAAACCTGAGACAACTGGAACAGTTTGCTCATGAGGAGTGGGCCAAAATATCTGCTGAGAGGTGCAGAAGTCTCATTGACAGTTACATAAATGGTTTGATTGCAGTGATTGCCTCAAAAGGTTGTGCAACAAAATATTAAGTTAAGGGTACCATCATTTTTGTCCAGGCCTGTTTCATGAGTTTGTTTTTTAAAATAATTCTGTTGAACCACAATTCAAAAGCTGTCATGTTAGGGCTAGCCCAGGGAACACACATGCAGGCTCGGGTAGGATTTGAGAGTCTTTATTGAAAAGCAGGTGTATGAATGCGTAAATGTGGAATGTGGATGTCGTATTGGGGACAGGAGCACCAAGGGCGGACCAGAACACCATACTGCCAGGCAACCCTGAGGACAAGCAGAGGACAAGGGTGAGATGAACACACACAGGGATATGATGAGTAATGAGAGTGGCTTACTTGCAGGGATTTGGTGGCTGGCGCTGGCAAGACCGGCTCACGCCTGGGAGACCGCGCTCTGATCGGCTCTAAGGGACAAAGGTGAAGAGACACAGTGATGAGGAGGAGGCTCCGCTGCCAAGAGGTCCACCTGTGCACAGGGGAAGACTGAGAAAGCAGGTAAGTGGATGATCTTACGTGCATAGGAGAAGCGCAGGCCGTAGACGTAGGCGAACGCAGAGCTTCACGAGGAGGAGAGCTGACGACTCCAGGCCGAAGCCCTGGGCAGAGCTGGCTAAATAGGCGCGGCCTGATGAGGTGCATGTGTGCGCTCAGCTGGGGCGGATGACAGGCGTGAGTTGGCTGTGACAAAAGCATTGTCTGATTTTCATTGGTTAATTTTCATAGAATTTTTATTTATTACCACTTTTGTCAGATTCAAGTTATTTCTGAGACCATTGTGGGTTTTCCTTTCATTAACAGAGGGGTACCAACAATTTTGTCCACGTCTGTATATAATACTGAGGATAATTATCTTGTCTGTCTCCATTTCGAATTATCTTATTTAATATATTCCATATACCTTTAATATTATTTTTTATTATTATCTGTTAATTTAATATAGTATTCCTTTTTTACTTATTCTCATAATATTAGTTTACTTATTTATATCCATCCATCCATCCATCCATCTTCTAGCACTTTTCCAGAGGTCCGGGTCGCGGAGGCAGCAGTTCAAGCAGAGAAGCCCAGACTTCCCTCTCCCCAGCCACCTGCTCCAGCTCTTCAGAGAGGATACCAAGGCGTTCCCAGACCAGCTGGGAGACATAGTCTCTCCACCGAGTCCTGGGTCTGCCCCGGGGTCTCCTCCCAGTGGGACGTGCCTGAAACACCTCAAGTGGGAGGCGTCCAGGAGGCATCCTAATCAGATGCCCATACCACCTCAACTGACTCCTTTCAATGTGGAGGAGCAGCGGTTCTACTCTGAGCGTCTCCCGGATGACTGTCATGGAGTTCCACAGGGATCTGTGCTAGGCCCTACTCTTTTTAGTTTATATATGCTTCCGTTAGGCAACATTATTAGAAAGCACTGTATACATTTTCATTGTTATGCTGATGACACACAATTATACCTGTCAATGAAGCCAGATGATAGTAATCAATTAGCCAAGTTAGAAGCCTGTCTTAAGGAAATCAAAGCTTGGATGACTTGTAATTTCTTGCTATTAAATTCAGATAAGACTGAAGTCATTCTTGTTGGTCCAAAAAACCTTAGAAATTCCTTTCCAAATCAAACTTTCAGTTTGGATGCGGTTTCTCTTTCTCTTAATAGGTCTGTGAGGAACCTTGGAGTTATTTTTGATCAGGATTTGTCCTTCAATTCACATATTAAATTTGTTTCTAAGACTGCCTTCTATCATTTGCGTAATATTGCCAAGATTAGGAGCATCCTGTCTCAGAGTGTTGCTGAGAAACTGATCCACGCTTTTGTTAGCTCGAGATTAGATTATTGTAATTCTTTATTATCAGGCTGTCCTAAAACATCTTTAAAAAGTCTTCAGCTGATCCAAAATGCTGCAGCAAGAGTTTTAACAGGTACTAGAAAGAGATCATATCTCTCCGGTTCTGGCCTCCCTTCATTGGCTTCCCATAGAGTTTAGAATTAAGTTTAAAATCCTTCTTCTTACTTGCAAAGCTCTAAACAATCAGGCTCCTTTTTATTTAAAAGATCTGAAACTACCGTATTATCCTAACAGGGCACTACGCTCCCAAAATGCAGGATTACTTGTAATACCTAGAATCTCCAAAAGTACAATGGGAGGCAGAACCTTCAGTTATCAAGCTCCTCTCCTGTGGAATCAGCTGCCAATCTGGATTCGGGAGTCAGACTCGATCTCTGTTTTTAAGAATAGGGCTAAAACCTACCTTTTTGATATAGCCTACAATTAGGGAGGGATCATGTGTTTCTGAACCCTCCCTTAGTTAGTTATGCTGCTAATAGGTTTAGTCAGCTGGGGGACCTCCAGTAATGCACTGGGCCTCACTCCTTTTCTCACTCTCAATGAAATTTTTTTTTGCTGGTCATTAACATTTGTTTGTTCTCTCCCATAGATTGAGTCCCCATTGTGCTGTTTGCTCTCTACGTGTCTGTTCTTTTCATCTTCTCTATCCCCTCACCCCCCAGCCAGTCGCAGCAGATGACTGCCCCTCCCTGAGCCTGGTTCTGCTGGAGGTTTCTTCCTGTTAAAAAGGAGTTTTTCCTCTCCACCGTCGCCAAGTGCTTGCTCACAGGGGATCGCCTGATTGCTGGGGTCTTTCTGCAACTGTGGGGGTTCCCCCTACAGTTGATAGTGCTATGAGATGACTGTTGTTGTGAAATGGCGCTACATAAATAAAGTTGAATTGAATTGACTGAGCTCCTCACCCTATCTCTGAGGGTGAGTCCAGCAATCCTACGTAGAAAGCTCGTTTCAGCTGCTTGTATCCGCGATCTTGTTCTTTCGGTCATTACTTATATATATATATATATATATATATATATATAAAAATAAAATTCTACTGGGTCTGGTGATCTTAGGATAAAGACCTAAATTATACATTGTATTAATAAATTCTTCAGTGGGTTTATGGTTATTTTGGTTTAACAGATCTATATTGAAATCACCACATGATCTTTTGATGTGATGAATGCTTCTTCTGTCCAGTCCTTAAAAATTTCAATTTTTGACTCAGCTGTTCTATATATGCAGCTGACCAATACATTCTTTTTTCCCCTACAAATTTCAATAGTCAAGCACTCTAGTAAACCTCCAAAGTTGTCATGAGCTCTACCACTCTGAAATGAAGATTTTTAGCAATGTACAAGGCCACACCTCCTCCACATTTGTTCTCTTTATTCCTATAATACAGTTCATATCCATTCAATTCAAAGACCACACCCTTCTCAGGACTGATCCAGGTTTCAGAGGGAGGTAAGTAGGTAGGTAGGTAGGTAGATAGATTTTATTGATCCCAAACTGGGAAGCTGCAGTGTAACAGCAGCATGACAGTAGACAACCAAATGACAAACACACACACAGCATAACAGACAAAGGGATTACCCATGGAAAGTAAAACTACTAAAAAAGCCTATCTACATCATAGATGAATAGATGGTGACCAATATAGACACATGAATCATACCCGCTGTACCAATACAGGACTATCAGGAGCAGAGTGAGATGTGAGGTACCAATTAGACTGTAAGGGGCAGTATGGCAGCATTGTTATGACCAGAATACAACATTAGAGTGAGTTATTGTACAGTGAAATGGCATGTGGCAGGAAAGATTTCCTGTACCTAGCCATTTGACAGTGAAGCTGTAGCAGTCTGTTGAAGAAAGTGCTCCGCTGTCTGTCCAGTGTGTGGTGGAGGGAGTAATCTGGATTGTCCATGAGGAATTGTACTTTATTTAGTGTCCTCCTCTCCACCACAGTCTCAAAGGTCTCCAGCCTGAGACCAATTACAGAGCCAGCCCTCTTGATAATCTTTTCAAGTCTGTTGGTGTCGCTTGCGCTGATCCTGCTACCCCAACAGACAGTAGCAAAGAAGATGGCGCTGGTGGCAGTGGTCTGGTAGAAAAGCTCCAGCATCCTGCTGCACACGTTGAAGGATCTCAGCTTCCTCAGGAAGTAGAGTCTGCTCATCCCCTTCTTGTAAGCAGCATCGGTGTTGGATCTCCAGTCAGGCACGTTGCTGATCATGACACTCAGGTATTTGTAGTCCTCAGCTACCTCCACATCCTCTCCCCTAATCTGCAATGGCTGAGAAGGCGTCCTCTTCTTCCTGAAGTCAGTCACCATCTGTCTGTTCTTGCTGACGTTCAGCCTCAGGTGATTCTGCTCTGTCCACTCCACAAATCTGTCTACCCGTACCCTGTACTCCCCCTCCCCTCCCCCTCTTATACACCTAACAACAGCTGAGTCATCAGAGAATTTCTGCAGGTGGCATGACTCAGTGTTGTACTGAAAGTCAGTGGTGTATAAGGTGAAGAGAAAAGGGGAAAGCACAGTCCCCTGTGGAGCTCCCATATCACTAACCACCACGTCAGACAAGACACTGCCAGGCCGGACAAACTGTGGCATGCCTGTCAGGTAGTCAGTAATCCAGGAGCTCACAGAGCTGTCGACCCCATCACCCACAGCTTCTCACCCAGCAGCAGTGGCTGGATGATGCTGAAGGCACTGGAGAAATCAAAGAATGTGATTCTCACAGTGTCTCCTCCGCCATCCAGGTGCAGATAGGCTCGTTGCAGCAGGTAGATAGATGACAGAGTCTTCAACTCCTAAATGGGGCTGATATGCAAACCACAGAGGGTCCAGCCACATCTTCACCTGCGGCCTCAGGTGGGCTAAGACCAGTCTCTCCAGGACCTTTGTCACATGAGATGTGAGGGCAACTGGTTGATAGTCATTCAGGTTAGATGGAGATGACTTCTTGGGGACAGGAACCAGGCAAGATGTCTTCCACAGCAACAGTACTCTCTTCAGGCTCAGGTTGTACAGGTGTTTTAGTACTGAATGAATGAATGAATGAATTTTATTTATTTCGGATAGTACATTACAGGTTAAAAGAAACTGTATAATATAACAACAAAGTCAAATTAGACAAAGACTCCTTCTACTATACAATTCCACGTGAGTTATCCGAAATGGGTGATGGCTGAAGCCGCAGCTTATATTGCCCACCCATATTCCATCCAAGAATTCAAAGGAGAAAAAAGAGAAAACAAGACAAGAGCGATTACAATTTAAAACAAGGCTAAGACAAAATGTGACAGAGAAAAAGAAAACTGAGCTAGTCTAAGTTAAGCGGTTACTATTCAAAAACAAATCTAAGACATAGTGTCACAGAGAAAAAAAGAAAAAAAAGAAAAACTAAGCTACAACACAACACAGGCTGGAAATGTCAATCCTTATGTGAGTTTACATGTCATCTTGTAAATATGTTTGGAGTATTTCTTCCTTTAGTTTTTGTTTAAATTGTCCAAGCTTTGTACATGATTTTAATTCAGGTCCAAAATTGTTCCATAATCTGACTCCTTGCACTGAAATACAGTGTTGCTTGGTGGTTGTTCTCACTGTAGGCTTTTGAAATATACATGTTCCTCTGAAGTGATATCGTTTCTCCCTTGTTTGGAACAACTTTTGGATATTTGCGGGCAGTGATAGATTTTTTTTTTTTTTTTTGTTACTTATTTGTACCCGTAGGTAGACTTGGTTTGCAGTCTGGTGACAAGCCACCGGCTGCTGGTCGCTGCGTGCGCGAGCGCCCTAAACCTACATGTTTTTGGTAAGCGGGAGGAAACCGGAGAAATCCCGAAGTAAACCCGCGCAACACGGGGAGAACATGCAAACTCCACACAGCTCACTGTTGGCCGGGGGCTGGGATCGAACCCACGATCTCATGATCCCCGCGATCCCCCGGCCGAGGGTAAAACTGTGCTGCCACAGTGCTAAACCACTGCGCCACCGTGCAGCCCCAAAATCAATTTTTGAGGCCCCAGCGAGGACTTTGAACATTATTATTGCAGTTTTAAAGTCAATCAGATCTTTCAACTTGAGAGTTTTTTGTTTAAGAAAAAGTGGGTTTGTTGGTTCCCTGTAAGCTGCTTTGTTGATTATTCTAATAGCTCTCTTTTGAAGCATAAAGAGTGGATATGTTTGTTTTATATGTATTTCCCCATACTTCATTACAATATGTCATGTATGGGAGTATTAATGAATGGTACAAGGTGTATAGTGTGGGTTGATTCAGCAAATTTTTCACTCTGTGTAATATTGCAATTGATTTGGATATTTTACCTTTTATATAATTAATATGTGGCTTCCAACACAGTTTGTTATCAATTATTACTCCAAGGAATTTAGTTTCGGATACCCTTTCAATCTCTACACCATTTACACTGAGTTTGGGTACTGGGTAGTTGTGATGGTTGTTAAAGACTATAAATTTTGTCTTGCTTAAATTGAGCGTTAATTTGTTTGAATCAAACCACAGTTTCAGCTTTCCTAATTCCTTTCCGAGTGTATCCAGAAGTTGTTCCAAATTGTTTCCACTGCATAGCAGATTAGTGTCATCAGCAAACAATATTAAATCCATTTTTTCTGAAACTTTACATATCATTTATATACATATTGAATAATAATGGTCCCAAAACTGAACCCTGTGGGACTCCACAGGTGACCTTCAGTAACTCTGAGTTTTTGCTGATATCTATTCTTTAAGTAACTACTTAACCAGGACAGTGCTACCCCTCTAATACCACAATTTTGTAGTTTCTTTAATAATAGATTGTGATCTACTGTATTAAATGCTTTTTTAAGATCCAGGAATACTCCAACTGAATACTCTTTATTTTCAATGGCTGATATTTTTTCTGTAAATTCCATTAAGGCATATGCTGTTGTCCTTTTGCGTCTGAACCCATATTGCTGCTCACACAATAAATCATTCTTCAGTATGAAGTTGTCAATTCTCTCATAGAATATTTTTTCAAGTATCTTGGAAAATTGCGGTAATAGTGAAATTGGTCTGTAGTTGGAGAGTTCCCCTCTGTCGCCTGTCTTGTAAATCGGAATTACTTTAGCTATTTTCATTGCATTGGGAAATATACCTGATTGGAGAGACAGGTTACAGATATACGTCAGTGGTTTCACTATGCATTCGATAACAGTTTTGACTAGTAGCATGTCAATACCATCACAGTCAGTAGATGTTTTACTTTTGAACGATTTAACAATTTCAATGACCTCTCTTTCGTCTGTGTTCTTTATGAAGATGGTGTCTTTTACAGCAGTGTTATTGCATATTGTATCACCTGTAGGCGCCGTAGTGGGTATTTCTCGGGCCAGTTTAGGTCCAATGTTAACAAAAAAAATTATTAAATTCATCTGCAGGTGAAGCTATATTCACATTCGGAGTCGATTTATTATTTTTTGGAATATTAGTTGGGTAGCTAGTATTTCTGCTTTTATTTCCAAGGATACTGTTGATTATTGTCCATGTATTTTTAATATTGTCTTTGTTTTTTTCCAGTTCTTTACTGTAATAGTCTCTTTTACTGCATCTTATTATATATGTCAACTTATTTTTGTATGTTTTATACCGTTGCTCTGCTTCTTTTGTCCTTTTCTTTATGAAAGCTTTATATAATAAATTTTTCTTTTTACACGCCTTTTGTAGTCCTTTGGTTAACCATGGTTTGTCAGCAAATTTGTGTTTAAGCTTTTTTTTAACTAATGGGCAGTTTTTTTCATAAAGAGTGGTTACAATGTTTATAAATGTGTCATAGGCTTCATTTACATCTGATACATAGACTTCTGTCCAGTCTTGCTTCAGCAAGTCCTCTTTAAAAGAACTGATTGCGTTTGGTGATTTGTGTCTGAACGATTTTGAGATTTTTTCTGGGTTGGGCCCCGTGTGGCCATGGATAAGTGCAAAGATTGGCAAGTGGTCGCTTATATCATTTTTCAATAATCCACTTTCTATTTTCTTATCGAGAACATTGACAAACAGGTTGTCAATAAGTGTAGCAGAGTGAACTGTGATTCTACTGGGATGTGTTATTGTGGGATATAGACTCATGCTGTACACAGAGTTCATGAACTCTGTAACTACATTTTGTTGATGTGGATTAAGTAGGTCAATATTGAAATCTCCACAAATTGCTACCATTTTCTTACTAGTAATATTATTGTACAGCTCGACTAATTTATCTCTGAATGTCTCAATGCAAGTTCCCGGCGTTCTGTATATGCAGCTTATGATTAGATTTTTTGTTTTGTCTAGGTCAATCTCAACAGTAACACATTCCAAAATCCCTGGTAGTGCTGAGGACATTTCATTTACAAGCTTACATCTATATAGGTCATCAATATACAGTGCAACACCACCACCCTTTTTTTTGAGATCTGTTAATGTTAAACATCTGATATCCCTCTATTGCCATCAGGGGAGCCTGGTCTTCATTAAGCCAGGTTTCCGAGACTGCAATAGCTGTGAATTTTCTGTTTAGCTGTTTTAAATAGTCCTGAATCTGTGAGAAGTTTTTGTTAAGACTTCTTCTATTGAAGTGTATTATTGACAGTTTACCATCTAATTGCACTTGACTTTTGAATTGCTTTTCAGTGTAATATTCACAGTGGTTATGAATATTATTGAAAAAGTGGTTATCAGGATCAATATCATTCTCCATCTCTTGTGGTTTATGTTCAGCATAGTGGCATATTTTTAGAGTTTGAGTTTCCTCACTCTGTGTTTCATAGTCAGTGTTCATTTGTATTTATCTAAGTCAGTAGCATCTCTGATCATTATACTTTTTGCTTGCTCAGGTGTTCCATTTAGTTTAATCCAAATTCTACAATTTCTTGTCCAGGTTGACTGTATCTTATTTTGTTTTTTTAGCATCCGTGCCTGCCGTGCTAATTCAGCGTTTTTTTTTGTCAGGTGTTCATTTAGGTAAACTTGAGTTTCCTTTAGTTTTTTGGCCTGCCTCAGTATGTCATTTTTCACCCTCCTGTTCACAAAGCGCATCACAATTGATTTCTTTGTTTTGTTATCTTTCTTCGGTAAAGCATAACAGGCTGAGATCGCATTGGCTTCTACCTTAATGTCTTTATCATTAAGGAACTGAAGCACTTGGTTTTCTAGGGACATTGATTCACTTATGGAAGCATGTTCACCACTCAGTCCTGTTGCGGCATGGGCGTAGGACTGATATCTGATGTCTAGTCCACTTATAACTAGGTCATCAATGCGAGAACCTTGTTCAAGATCCTCGACGCGTTGCTCCAAAAGACGCCCGTGTTGCTCCAGGTCCATAATTTTTTTGTCTTTTTCTTTTATTATTGAATGTAGGGCTTGTACCTCTTCTATTAGGTTTAATATTTTGGCCTGTTGGTTAGTCATTTTGGCCAATTTTTCTAACACAAAGTTCAGAGATTTTTTAATTTCTTCCATTTCCTCTTTTTTGGGTGGCATTTTACTGACCTGTGGATAGAAATAAACAGAGAATCCGGCTAGGCTATCGCCGGCGCCTGCCTCCGTCTACCTGGCCAGTTATGTCGCACACCGCCGGCGCAGCCGGAATCTACCGATCACAGCCACTCGTCGCCGTCTGGCTGGGTGGCTCCTCCGCTGGGCCCCGTCACCGCCAGTTATGTCGCACTCCGCCGGCGTAGCTCTAATCCACCGATCACCTCCGCCGATCGGTGGCCGATCACCGTCGCTCGCTGTCGTCTGGCTGGGTGGCTCTTCCGCTAGGCCCCGTCACCGACCGCCGTCAGTCTGGTAGTTCCTCGGCTGGGCCTCGCAAATTGGGCTCCAATTCAGGCCACTGTCCTGCTGAATCCAGGTGGCCCCCGTCTCTCACCAACGCCGCGCCCGAGCTCCCAATCGCTGCCTCGGTTGGTTCGTCCGGTAAGCCCTCACCGGGGACTGAGCCGCCTCGGTTGGTTCCTCCGGTAAGCCCTCACCGGGGACTGAGCCGCTTCGTGTCGGAGTTAGGTGACGCACAGGGGCTAGTGTTAAGCTAGCCAGTATTAGCTTGGCAGAAGCTTCAGATAGAGCGCAGCGGTTCTACCCGATTAAAGGGGCATTCCGACGGGATTCTGACGGGGGTGGAAATTCAGCCCGTGGGGTCCGTCACGAGCGCCGATCGCTGTTGATTAGGTTCTTTTAATGGGAAGAAATCAGCGACTTTGTCTCAGCGTTGAAAAAGTGTGACCATCCCGGTCGCCATCTTGAAAATTTATTACTGAAACTAGCTGGTTGGTACAGGTCCTCAGGATTCTGGCAGAGATGCCATCAGGGCCTGCAGCCTTCTGCTGATGGAGTCTCTCCAGTTGTTTCTTAACCTGGTCTGTAGTCACAGTGATTGGGGGTGGTGGTGGTGCTGGTGTCTCCAGAAGAGGGTGAGGGGGGAGATGGAGAGAGGTGCTGCACAGGAGGGTGGGGGGACGGGGGTGTAGAGGCCTGGCTGTGTTGTGGCGGTGACAGATGGTGAGTTGAACCTATTAAAAAACAGATTCAGCTCATTAGCTCTCTCAAAGCTCCCAGATGTCTGTCTGTCTCTCCCCTTGCACCCAGTTATTGGTTTCATTCTCACCCACACATCCTTGGTATTGTTTTACCTGAGTTTATCCTCCAACTTCCTCCTGTAATTGTCTTTACACCTCCTCAGCATCTCTCTCAGTTTGTGTTGCACTCTCCTCAGTTTCTCCTTGTACCTGGACCGAAAAGCTCTCTTCTTCTCATTCAGAAGTGCTTTCAGGTCACTGGTGACCCATGGTTTGTTGTTGGGGAAACAGTGTACGGTCTGAGCTGGCATGGTCGTGTCTTCACAGAATCTGATGTATTCTGTGATGCAGTCGGTCATATTGTTTATGTCCACTCCATGTGGTTCACGGACTACGCTCCAGTCCGTCGTCTTGAAACAGTCCTGTAGTGCATCAGCAGCCTCCTGTGTCCACCTCCTCACAGTCCGTGTATAAGCAAGCTGCCTTTGCACAAGGGGAATGTACTTGGGTGATAACATGACCATGCAGTAATCCGAATTGGCAAATGGGGGGTGGGGGAGTAGAGCTGTGGCACTATATGAGTCTTTGACATTGGCATACAGAAAATCCAGTGTTTTATTTTCTCTGGTGGGACAGTCAATAAACTGGTGAAAGTTTGGTAGTGTTTGTCCCAGTGAGACATGATTAAAATCACCCGTGATGGCCATAAATGCGTCAGGGTGCTTCTCCAGCAATGTGGCAGTAGTGGAGCTGATGACATCACAGGCCACCGCTGCATCAGCTGATGGAGGAACGTAGACAATTACCAAGGCACACGTAAATTCTTGCAGCATCACAGCCAGCAGTTCAATGTCTGGGCTGCAGTGCTTTTCCTTCACATAAATGTGCCCAGGATTACATCACCTTTCATTCACAAGAAGTGCTAAGCCTCCTCCCCTCTTTTTTTTTTTTTTTTTTTTTTTTTTATAACATCCCTGTCCCACCGGATAGTCTTAAAGCCAAGTATCGCTACATTAATATCCGGGATCTGTGAGTGTAACCACGTCTCTGTAAAACACAATACTACACTCACAATATTCCTTTTGTGTCCTGACCAGCGCTGTGAGCTCATCTGCTTTGTTTTCCAGCGACCTAACGCTCCCGGTGATGAACATCAGTGTGGCCGGTTTATGCTTCCTTATCCTTATACTTACTTTAGCTCCAGCCCTTCATCCATGGCGTTTCCTCCTGAGCTCAAGCGGGATGAGGGGCTTTAGCTGGATTCATGCTGCACCTCTGCTGTCCGCGTACATGTAACCGGAAACCTTGTGTGACGAAATTTACGTCATCGTCTCCACTCCACTAGTGTCTACAGTTCTCGACCGTGGATAGCCGCGTGCAGCCCAAATTTTGTGACCGCACCAAATGCCCACAACCTGAACGCGTTGAAAAGTGCATGCGCAAGACTGAACGTCCCATTCACGAGGTGGCGATATCAGCACATCATACCAAAACAAAGTCGACGAAGAAGACAACAAGGAAGCGGAAGATGAGAATAAACATACATGAATCATACACAAATACTTCAGCAGCCGCATCTTTATGGAAAAGGAGCGAAAATCGGGAAGTCAAGCAACAGAAAGCAAGCAGCGTTTCTTTCTTGTTTCTTGCGCATTGGCGCTACCTATCAGGCAGGAGTGAAACTACAAATGATGGTTGTGCACATGCATCAACCACTTGGCCTGGGTAGATGAAAAAAGTGAGCATGAACAGCACCGCGTGCGTGTCAGGCTCGTCCAAAGCGCACGCGGGCCAAAGCGGATTAGAGGGGAAATGCAACATCAATAAGGCTTTTGCACCCGGCAGCGGCACCAGCCTCCTCATTGCGATTAGCTGGTCGCCTGTGTAAACAATGCGTCTGCCCCACCTCTGTTGTTCTCCATTCCCCCGAGGAAGAAAAAAATGAGAGAAAGACCGGGGCTAAAATAGACAAACTTGCCCAGTCGTTAATCTGAGTCTTTCTACCGAGCCCTGGTGAGAAAAAAAAAAAAAAAAAAAAAGCGATTATGGCGATTACGTTAAATGGATGAGAAAACGGTCTTAAATATTCATTGAGTTTATTAAAATTTGCATACAGACTTCTACTGTTAAAGTGAATAATGGATAGTCTATGTTCTGAGTGATGTCCTTGCTGAATTGTTCATCTGAATAATAGCAGCAGTTATTCAAATTGGAGAAAAAGTTGTTTTCAGGATCAATATCACATTCCGTTATGTTTAGTGTATTCAAATTTTTTCAGTTCTAGGTTATCAGAATCAACAATCCTCTGTGGTAAATTATGTCCAAATGTGTTGATGAAATTATCCATCAGAGAAAAGAAAGAAAAAAAAAACAAACTGAAAAAGTGAATTATAAACAAACTGATATATGCCATGTTAGTCATTACAAAATAAGAAAAGCAGTAGCTAAACATAGCCCTTTACATAGTAAATCATTTGTATTTATCCAGTTCTTTTAGGTTTCTTATTTATATTGTGTTTGACCCATTTTTTTCTTTGACCCAAATTTTGCAGTTCCATGCCCATGTAGCAAAAAATTTTTTAAGCTTCCTTAATTGCGTCATGATCTGCCCACGGGTGGATGAGGGTGCAGAGGGAGGACTCATTGTGCAGGCAGGATGATGATGCAAGCAATGATTTATTAACAAAAAAACACTGAACAAAGTAAAAGGAGCATGGGGGTTGAACTTAAACAAATGAGGCGAACTTACATGGCAGAGTACACAGGGAGCACATCAGGATTAAACGACGAGGATGCCAGACAGCGTACATACAGAAACTCACATAGATAGGGGAACAGATAATGAACTTAACATGAGACAGCTGGGACAAATCATCAGGTCAGCAGGTGAGGGAAACAGGACGGGCGGGGCTGCACACACACTCACAGACTGGGAATGCACAGACGACAAGACAATGGACATACAGGACAACAACACTTAACAGTGAAAATAAACAAGGATCATAGAATAGAACCAAATACAAAAGACAACCATAAGGCACAGACAAGGAATGACATGACAGACAATGATCAGGGAACACAGGGCCACTTAATAATAATAATCAGAGTCAGAATACTAATAATACTGTGAAAAAGCAAAGACTAAATTGAACATAAAGTGTGGGCATGGTCCCTAGCCATGCCCCGATTGTGACAAATTGTCTTAATTGCTCAGCAATATCGGCATTTTTCGGGGTTAAATTATCATTTAGGTAGATATTTGTTGCTTTCAGCTGTTTTGCTTTTCTTAACCCTTTTTTTTAAGAAGAAGAAGTCAACTTTATTGTCATTCAATCCATAGAGCATGACAAAATTACATTTCTCCTATCTACAATGTTAATCATATCTAGAGTCAGGAGGGGTCGCTGCCGCCACAAACAACTTTTCCTTCCCCCATTCTATTTTTGCTGAGCATCAAGCTAGAAAGCAGGAAGTATTATTTTTATATGGTCTCTGGTGTGACCAGGCCAGGGCTTGAACCCACAACCTCCCAGTTGTGGGGTGGATGCTCTACCAAATAGGCCACCACTCCTTTGTGTTTTTGACTGAATAATCTCAGTATACGGTAATCAGAGGTTTGGCCCATAGATATAGAACCCTAGATTGGCAGTGCTGGCCAGTCCGTGGTCGCGGGGGCGTGACTCGCGTCCGCCATCTTGGTACAGGATATCTGTAGCACATCCCTGTGGTCCAGTGCAGACACCTGCTTGGGTCATTCTCCTTTGTTAAACGTTTGACAGGCTTCAGTGAACATGTTTACAACACAGTACAACAGCGCATAGTGGTTTACTTTCAGCATAATCTGCATAAATATTAGGTGTTTAAGAGCTTCATAATTATTAAATTATGGCATTTTGCAGTGTCTCAATCAAGAACTGTCAAATGAGCTGAAAAAAAAAGTTACCATACCCCCTGATTAATAATTAAGGCTAGCTCTTTCATTGTGGCCATTTATGCATAAATATATGGCCGAAATTGATTAATTCATACTTTGTCCTGGGCTGTATTTGTTATATTTGCCACCCCAGGCAACCAGCTTATTGCCCCCCCCCCCCCAATTTTCAAAAATGTTTATCAAAGAAATGTTTCAGCCTGTGCTATACAAATTGGCCTAGATATGTAAACTTTGAAATAAATAGAGAATAAAAAATTACAAATCAATTATTCAAGTTTCTTCATTTAACTAGACAGACATTATACAACCCCCCCCCCCCCCCCCCATCTACCTGGATCTGTATAGCAGTTGTTTAAAATCAATTTGAAATTCTTATTGATTTTAGGCCCACATAACAAATTTATACAATACACCAATGTTCATTACAAATTTATTAAATTTATTGCATAGAATAATGCACTCAACATGAAAGCAGCAAGCTCATATTAATCAATTGCAAAGTGAGGTGAAGTGTTAATTGAATCAAAACCCAGTTTAAAGCAGTAGATGTAGGCTTTATAAATTTAACCCAGAGCCAGGTCAAGAATTCGGGCAATATAGAACATGTATATAGGCTTATATATTAATGCGGTAGACATGTACATTTATTTGCATACATACATGAAGGGCTAGGCCTATAGGCCCTATTGATTTAAAAGTACTAGTGCTGAAAAAATTGAAGCTGAAAAATTGATATAATATATACCTTGTAGCTGAACACAGACCTGTTGCTCACTCTTCTGAGAATGCCACAGATCAACTTTAAAGACCAATGTTATATAATTCTTCCTCTTGTAGTGGAAACTAAGGTGATATGCATAATAACAATAGTAAGTTAACATACATAATAACATTACATGATCTGCAAATGGTAAAAGGTAGCAACTTACACATGGAAAGTGTGTCCATTTCCCTTCCTCTGCACATTCCTACAAGTTGCATGCGCACACTGTCTCGGCATCTTGGAAGCCTTGGCAAAAGTGAACTTCCCATGAACTGTAGACCTACACCTAACAGCAATAAGCACATATTTTAAAAAATATTATATTATGTAGCACAATAAGCACATGCCTACAAAG
Organism: Pholidichthys leucotaenia; assembly: GCA_020510985.1. Taxonomy (NCBI): domain Eukaryota; kingdom Metazoa; phylum Chordata; class Actinopteri; order Cichliformes; family Pholidichthyidae; genus Pholidichthys; species Pholidichthys leucotaenia. The sequence continues at coordinate 75,589,718 of CM035850.1, read as the reverse complement.
TAAAAAATATCACAAAGACTTAATGCTTTTATAAACCAACATTAATAAATTACAAAGTACAATTACTTTTAAATGCTTTGCAGGAATATCCACCCTGTCCCCTCCTATCCATCATAGCAAATATTTATAGTAATGTCAGGCAAAATGTAATATAAGACAGAAATAGTAATGTCTATGAGATATGACTGCATTAATCATCACCAGATCTTCTTGTACCCCCTCCCTGTAATAGACAAATGCGAAATAGGTACTGTAAAATTCTATCTGTAAAGTTTCAATTTTCAAATAACATATCTGTAAATTACTATCTGCAAACCTTCATGATGTTGGTCTGATACAGGAGGTAGATGTTTGTACACATATATGTGTAATTATTGTGTAAAGACGGTTTGATAAACCTAAATCTTTCATTAGGCCAAGTGTATACAGGAAAAAGAAAAACTATCCTCACGCTATTTGAGTAACTACCAAACTAGTTACAAGAACCCAAAGTTCATTGTTGATAATATTGGCTACCAATACTGACCCAGTAAAAAAGAACACAATGTAACACTGTATACTAATATTACATGAGAAATATTGCCATAAGTATCGATACTGAATTACAATATACGTATATTACACTCATGGCAGTCATGCATGTACAGAAATCAGTGACCTCCCAAATGAAAATCAGAGTTTTTACCGTTATTTTTGACAACACGCCATTAAATTATTTAAAAACAAATACTCGACACTTACCTGATCGTTTAGACACCAGCTACACACTGTGTAAACAAACGAGAACCTTGGAAATGAAGACTTAATCAGAGTGTTGTGCGTTGAGCTGCACGGTGGCGCAGTGGTTAGCACTGCAGCAGCACAGTTTACCCTCGGCCGGGGGATCGCGGGGATCATGAGATCGTGGGTTCGATCCCTGCCCCCGGCCAACAGTGATCTGTGTGGAGTTTGCATGTTCTCCCCGTGTCTGCGTGGGTTTACCCCGGGATTTCTCCGGTTTCCTCCCACATGCCAAAAACATGCAGGTTAGGTTAATTGGAGACTCTAAACTGGCCCTTTGTGTGAATGTGTGTGTGAATGGTTAAAAGGGATGGCGCCGTATTGTGGCTGCTTCATCCATCCAGGTGGTGGATGACCCTTAATTTCTGTAAAGCGTCTTTGAGTGTCTATGATAAAGCGCTATATAAATCTGATGTATTGACTGAGCTGTGGATTTGTTGTGATTCCTGTACCAATATGGCGGCTCGAAATCACGCGCTCCAGTGACCTACTGCCAATCTAGGCTTCTATATCTATGGTTTGGCCTTCCTATTCTTCTGTGTGATGGTGTAACAAGCAGAAATAGAGTCATTGTGTATATATTGATACCTTTGCAGAGCCTGCCCAAGGCATAAGCGAACTAAGCGGCTACTTAGGGCCCCCGAGACCACAGGGGGCCCCAGAGAGCAATTAATTTTTAAAATGATTTTTTCATTAATTATTTTTTGCACATGTGAATGATGATTAACATATTATTGAAGGTACATTATCGCACAAAAACAATATTATGTTAACAGAGTACTGCTGGTGTAGTGATTCCACTCTAAAGCTGGATTCATGCTGCACCTCTGCTGTCCACGTACATGTAACTGGCAACCTCATGTGAAGAAATTTACGTCATCATCTCCACTAAATGGGCTACACAGACGACCATGTGCAGCCCAAATTTTGTGACTGCGCCAAATGCCCACGACCTGAATGCGTTGAAAAGCGCATGCACAAGACTGAAGTCCCATTCACGAGGTGGCGATATCAGCACAGCATACTAAGACAAAGTAGACGAAGAAGACAATGAAGAAGCGGAAGACGAGAATAAACATACATGAATCATACATAAATACTTCAGCAGCAGCAGTAGCAGCATCTTCGTGGAAAAGGAGTGAAAACCAGGAAGTCAAGCAGCAGAAAGCAAGCAGCGTTTCTTCATTGGTGAAAATCCTGGCACGTCAGCACATTGGCACTATCGGGCGGGAGTGAAACTACAAATGATGGTTGTGCACATGTGTCAACTGCTTGGCCTGGGTAGATGAAAAAAGTGAGCATGAACAGCGCCGCATGCGTGTCGGGCTCGTCCAAAGCACACGCGGACCAAAGCAGACGAGAGGGGAAATGCAGCATGAATAAGGCTTAAAGGTCTGATGACACGTTTTTGACCTTTATTAGCATGTTGTATAATCCAGAAGTCATTGTCAATGATCAATATAATATTTACTACCGCACCTGCATAAACTAGTTATCAAAAAACAGCAGCCACTGACTGGACTGTGGAGCCGCCCACCGAATTAAGGGCGGCACCCCCATGATGGAATCGGAGGAACAGACTCTGGTGTTGTAGACTGGAATGACAGCAGCTTTGTGGCTCACAGTTTCTCTGGTTTCTTGTTTTAATTTAACAACTATGCCTTTGCGTTGTGTCGCAGGCTTAGATAAAGCGTGTGATGTGTGAAAGACCACATCACAGCTTCAGCTCGAGCTTGCTCTCCTCTGCACTTTTATGCAGGAGTAGCACGAGGAGGGGAAGGATTAATGGATTTATGCGCAGCTTTGACCTACTTTCTCTGATCGCACGCCGGTCCGGGCACGTCCCCTCAATCATTATCAACAGGTGATCATGATCATCATCATCCCGCTGATCATGTTTCCCGGTCCTCGCCCAGGTGCTTGTCATCACACCATCACCAGCAGTGCGTTAATGGCAAACGTCCGCCAAAATGTACACGCACTGCTGGTCAATAGTATTGTCATCTGTGCTGTTAGTCTGCCATTATTTTCAGCACTCTCACGACGTGTTAGCCACTCCACACAGCCGTGGTTCTCATGCGTCCTTGAAGCGATGTCTGCTCTGGTGTGCAACCGTGGTCAATACGTCTCCTTTCCACGTTCGCTGAGTGATGTCAGCCCCAAATGCCTACTGTTTGTGTTACTGTGTATTTTTGTAAGTCTTCACCTTTTTGGGAATGGTCTGTCGTTCTATATTAAATGTACTGTGGTGAATTCTGCGCTTAAATCCTCGTTATTTCATGCGCCCTCTCCCTGCCCTACATAAGAGCGCACGGAGAGGGATGATTTACGCATAAATAACGAGGATTTACACGAAGATTTAAGCATAGTATTCACCGCAGCACATTTAATATAGAACGACAGACAATTCCCAAAAAAGGTGAAGACTTACAAATAATATACAGAAACACAAACAGTAGGCGTTCGAGGCCGACATCGCTCAGTGAACATGGAGAGAAGATGTATTAACCAAGATTGCACACCAGAGCCGACATCGCTACTAGGGGCGCAACAGAACCACGGCTGTGTGGAGTGGCTAACACATCGTGATAGTGTTGGCAATATTGGCTGGCTGACGACACGGCAGATGATGCACACAAAACATGAACAGCTGACTGTCACTGAGTCTGACTCGCTAGGCAGAATGCCCGCTTGGCACGGCTCAAACCTATACGGTTTGATGCCCCCAGATTCTTCATTGTCATCCCATTCTTCTGAACTATAATCGTCTGAAGATTGGACAACACAAACCAATTCCAGACTACATGTGCTGGAACTATGGTCGATGTTTTCAACCGCTTCCGTCCTGTGTGTACAAAGGGCAGCCAAGCGCTGTGTTCCGTCAATGACATTACAAGATAGCCGGGGGGTTTTCCAGCCACTGACGCAATGGGCGACGTGGCGCTCATGAAAACGTCGGATATTCGCGTTAAAAAAAAGCCTGTTTCACTTAGAACTGCACAGACAAACCGACTTCGGCATATTGCATTGTGTGTTGAAAAATTAGAGGGAGTCAAGAACGTGTCATCAGACCTTTAAGCTCATCTCAGAGCTCCACTGCTAATGTGTGCATTCAGCCATACAGAGCACACTGCACATCTATGGAGCAGCAGGTAAACATAACAATGTCACAAAAAAGGACATATCCTTCAGGGGCAGAGAAAAGAAAGAGGAAGATGAGGAAAAACGGCAAGATAAAGGTAAGTTTCCTCATGTTAGAAAAGTCCCTGAATATCCTTGACATTTTGATTAAATCGGTAGGGTGTAGTAGTCTATAATTAGCAAAGACGCTACCTAGTTAACTAAAAATTTTTCTTTTAACTGCTAGGTTAGATAGATTTCTATTCAAGCTAATGTTTTTGTGTTGGTGTAATACTGAGCTTTAACTGTGATTAAGTTGATTCTCGATACTCTGGGTTGCTTTTTTTGGCATCAAAATGTTTGACAGCAAACGTTTAGTAACAGCTAACTACAAAGTCATGGCTTTTGCTAGCAAACATGTTTGCTTAAGATAAATGTGTTTTTGAATGAATGAAGTAGTTCTAGTTTGAGACATGTTTGCTGCAGCAGAGCATAGTAATTTCTGTGAGTAAAATGAACATAGTGTTTTTCTATGAACTAGCTTTATGCTCATAAGTTCTACTAAACTTCCCCAGGAATATTGTAAAAGTATTTTGGAGGAGGTACTAATACAGGTCATTGTCATTCCACCTCCTCAGACTCAGCCCAGACTAATGCATCAGGTGAGGGAAAACTGCTACCATATACATTTAATTTCTAGTCAAATGATCTCATTAAGATTTAATATAAGATATGTGTTATGTATGGGAATGTTGATATTAGTAAGATGGTGGCCGGGTTGGACGGGGACTAGGCAGAGGCGGCGAACTACCGGTTTCCGGTGGTGACGCCACCCAGGGTGTAAAGGATGGGAGTGGAAGAGGCTAGTCCTCTTTCATCGTTGAACACTTGACTTGCTGGAGAGTGCTGATAGTCTGTGGGTATTGTCACCGTGGTTACTGTAACAAAGCTCCGTTAATAGTGACTATGCTCTGCTCATCATTGCCTGAATATGGACACAATATGATCATATGACAAGGGAGTTGTTTTTAGATAAATGCATATTATTTCAAAAATTCTCAAGCAATTTTCAATTGTTCCACTGGCAGATTTTTAAAAAAATATTACAGGCAAAAACACACTGGAGTAAGTTTTCCTAATTTTCAAGTGTAATATGACATCTAACATGGCTAGCTTTTGTTGTTGTTTTCATCTTGGGTCCGTCTCCATCCTCTACAGAGCACTGCCTGTCATCCCCATCCACTGTTCCCACTGTCCCCTCCGTGTCTACTGTAAACTCAGCTGATGTACCTGGTAAGTTAACAAAACAGCCTTTGTAAATTGCTCAGTGTACAGCAGGGATGGGTAACATTGGTGGCAGTGAGGGCCACAATTTTTTTTCCTCACTTCCTGAGAGCCAGATTTACATGTAAACCTTGGGGGGGATTTTCTCCAAAGTCAAAAGTTTCACAATTAAAACTGAAAATGCATCCATCCATCTTCTACCGCTTTTCCGGAGGTCCGGGTCGCGGAGGCAGCTGTTCAAGCAGAGAAACCCAGACTTCCCTCTCCCCAGCCACCTGCTCCAGCTCTTCAGAGAGGATACCAAGGCGTTCCCAGACCAGCTGGGAGACATAGTCTCTCCACCGAGTACAGGGTCTGCCCCGGGGTCTCCTCCCAGTGGGACGTGCCTGAAACACCTCAAGTGGGAGGCGTCCAGGAGGCATCCTAATCAGATGCCCATACCACCTCAACTGACTCCTTTCAATGTGGAGGAGCAGCGGTTCTACTCTGAGCCTCTCCCGGATGACTGAGCTCCTCACCCTATCTCTGAGGGTGAGTCCAGCAATCCTACGGAGAAAGTTCATTTCAGCCGCTTGTATCCGCGATCTTGTTCTGTCATTACCCAAAGCTCGTGACCATAGGTGAGAGTAGGAACATAGATTGACTGGTAAATTGACAGCTTTGCCTTAGAACTAAGCTCCCTCTTCATCACAACAGACCAGTACAACGTCCGCATCACTGCAGATGCTGCTCCAATCCGTCTGTCAATCTCTCGCTCCATTTTCCCCTCACTCATGAACAAGACCCCAAGATACTTAAACTCCTCCTCTTGGGGCAGGAAGGAGCCTGTCCCCAACCCGGAGAGGACAATCCACCTTTTTCCGGCTGAGGACCATGGACTCAGACTTGGAGGTGCTGATTTTCATCCCAGCCGCTTCACACTCAGCGGCAAACTGTCCCAGCAAGAGCTGTAGGTCACTGCTGGATGAAGCCAACAGGACAACATCATCTGCAAACAACAGAGATGAGATCCTGTGGTCACCAAGCATGACACCCTCCATTCCCTGGCTGCACCTAGAAATCCTGTCCATAAAAATTATGAACAGGATCGGTGAAGAAGGGCAGCCCTGGTGGAGTCCAGCTCTCACTGGGAATGACTCCGACCGAGTGCTGGCAATACGAACCAAACTCTCACAACGGTCGTACAGAGACCGAATAGCTCATAACAACAAGCCCAATACCCCATACTCCCGAAGCACCCCCCCTACAAAAAACCTCGAGGGATGCGGTCAAATGACTTCTCCAAGTCCACAAAACACATGTAAACTGGTTGGGCAAACTCCCACGAAGCCTCAAGAATGCTCGAGAGGGTAAAGAGCTGGTCCGATGTGCCACGGCCAGGACGAAAACCACATTGCTCCTCCTGAATCCGAGGTTCGACCAACGGCCGGACTCTCCTCTCCAGTACCTTGGCATAGACCTTCCCAGGGAGGCTGAGGAGTGTGATCCCTCTAAAGTTGGAGCACACCCTCCGGTCCCCTTTTTTGAAGAGAGGAACCACCACCCCGGTTTGCCATGCCAAAGGCACTGCCCCCAACCTCCACGCAATGTTGCAGAGGCGTGTCAACCATGACAGCCCAACAACATCCAGGGCCTTGAGGTACTCAGGGCGAATCTCGTCCACCCCCGGGACCCGGCCACTAAAGAGATTTTTAACCACCTTGGCGACCTCAGCCCCTGTGATAGGTGAATCATCCCCTTCGTCCCCAAACCCTGCTTCCTCTGTGGAAGGCGTGTCAGTGGGATTGAGGAGATCCTCAAAGCATTCCTTCCACCGCCCGATGATATCCCCAGTCGAAGTCAACAGTGCCCCATCCGCACCATACACGGTGTGGACAGGGAGCTGCTTTCCACTCCTGAGCCGCCGGACAGTTTGCCAGAATCTCTTCGAGGCCGACCGAAAGTCTTGTTCCATGGCCTCACCGAACTCCTCCCATACCCGGGTTTTTGCTTCAGCAACCACCCGAGCTGCGCTCCACTTGGCCTGCCAGTACCCCTCACCTGCTTCGGGAGTCCCACGAGCCCACCAAGCTTGATAGGACTCCTTCAGCTTAATGGCCCCCCTCATCACTGGTGTCCACCACTTGGTTCGGGAGTTGCCACCACGAGATGCACCAACCACCTTGCGGCTGCAGCTCTGGGCCGCCGCTTCAACAACAGAGGTGGAGAACATGGCCCATTCAGACTCCCTCGGAATGTGGTTGAAGTTCTTCCGGAGGTGGGAGTTGAAGACCTCCCAGACAGGGTCCTCAGCCAGACGTTCCCAGCACACCCTCACTATACGTTTGTGTCTACCAGGTCTGAATGGCTTCCTCCCCTGCCATCGGATCCAACTCACCACCGGGTGGTGATCAGTTGACAGCTCTGCACCTCTCTTTACCTGGGTGTCCAAGACATACGGTCGCAGGTCTGATGACACGATAACAAAATCGATCATTGACCTGCGACCTAGGGTGTCCTGGTGCCAGGTGCACATATGGACACCCTTATGCTTGAACATGGTGCTCGTTATGGACAAACTGTGGTTAGCACAGAAGTCCAATAACTGAACACCACTCGGGTTCAGATCGGGCAGGCCGTTCCTCCCAATCACCCCCCTCCAGGTTTCACTGTCGCTGCCCACGTGCTCATTGAAGTCCCCCAGTAGGACAATGGAGTCTCCAAGAGGAGCACCCTCCAGCACCCCAGTCACAGATTCCAAAAAGGGTGGGTACTCTGAAACATCATTTGGTGCATAGGCACAAATGATGGTCAGGACCCATTTCCCAACCCGAAGGCGCAGGGAAGCAACCCTTTCGTCCACCGGGGAAAACTCCAATATAGAGGCAGCAAGGTGGGGGGATACAAGAATACCCACCCCTGCTCGTCGCCTCTTGCCCGGGGCAACTCCAGAAAAGGCCAAGCTCCAGCCCCTCTCCAGGAGACTGGTTCCGGAACCGGAGCTGTGTGTTCAGGTGAGGCCGACTATATCTAGCTGGTATCTCTCAACCTCGTACACCAGCTCAGGCTCTTTCCCCTCAAGAGAGGTGACATTCTATGTACCAAAAGCCAGTTTAGAAAGCTTGGGATCAGTCCGCCAAGGTCTCCGCCTTTGACCGCCACCTAATCCACATAGCACCAGACCCCCATGATCCCTCCTGCAGGTGATGAGCCCACTGGAGGGTGGACTCATGTAACTCCTTCGGGCTGAGCCCGGCCGGGTCCCATGGGTGGAAACCCGGCCACCAGACGCTAGCCTTCAAGCCCCTCCCCCAGGCCTGGCTCCAGGGTGGGGCCCCGGTAACCCCATAGCGGGCGGGGTACACTGAATCCTTGATATAGAATTTATCATGAGAGTCTGTTGCATCGTTCTTAGTCTGGCCCTTCACCCAGGACCAGTTTGTCTTGGGTGACCCTATCAGAGGCAAATTGCCCCCGAGAGCATAGCTCCTGGGATCACTGGGGCACGCAAACCCCCCCCCCCCCCATGATAAGGTGGCGATCCATGAGGGGGACTGAAAATGCAAATCAAAATAAAAGCTACTGTGTTTTATCATATTAGAATTAAAATTACTGATAAAATGGACTTCCGGTTATGGCTGCCACGTAAGACGGACGTGTTTCACTCTGCTCTGCTCCTGGAGAAAAAAATCGGCAAATAACTCTCATTTGGGACAGAACGTATCCCAGCGTTTGGGCGAGGATATGTCGGCGAAGCCTAAGGCTGGAAAACCAGGAAAAGGAAAAAGCGAGCCGCCGAAACAGTCCAAATTAACGGACTTTCAGGTCTGTGACGCAGCAAACAAAACTCCATATATGGCGGAGGAGGCTGGCAACGGTGCGATATCTGCGGGGAGCGGCGCAGATGCGCTGATGGCTGCCATGAGTTCAATGAGAGCGGACTTTTCCTCTAGATTTGATGGGATTATGACAGCGTTGGAAGGAATAAGAAAGGAATTGGGTGACTGTGTAGAACGAACGGCGCAGATGGAGCTCCGTCTCGCTAGTGCTGAAGATGACGTCACCCGTCTTCAATTAAAGGTGCGCACTTTGGAAAAAAAAATAAATGTCTAGAAGATAATATTTTGGATTTGGAATCTCGGTCGAGACAGAATAACTTGAGGCTGGTGGGTCTTCCAGAGGAATCAGAAGGTCGGGACGTATATTCCTTTCTGGAAAAGTGGATTCCGGAGGTGCTGGGCAGCGAGGAGTTGCAATCAGCAGTGGTTCTGGAAAAAGCACATCGTATTGGCCCACGGAGAGATAAGGGACCGCCGAGGACCTTAATTATGAAGTTTCTTAGCAACAGAGACAGGATGAAGATCTTCAACGCTGCACGAGCTAAAGGAGAGATTAAACACCAGGATCAGCAGGTGCGGTTCTACCCAGATTTGGCCACAGGAATCCAACAATTGAGGAAGCAGTTTGATCCCATACGTAAGGAGCTGCGCAACCTTGGGATTCGTCATGGTGTAATCTATCCTGCGAGACTGTTGACCACGTATGAGGGCAGAACCCACATCTTCAAGACCCCAGAGGAGGCGCAGGAGTTCATCAAGAAGATCAAAGAAGAAGAAGAGACTGGTGGGAGCTAAGCATGAACAAAATATAAGGTAGAATAATTAAGCATTTGCACAGGCATCTGACTGACTTGAAGTAAACAGCAAGTTTACAAAATATAGATTGTATTATATATTAACAAAAAACAAAAACAAAACAAACAAAAAAAACTATGATGTACAAAGTTGTTAAAAATTTTGGAGTCAAGTTGGAAAACTACAGAGGAGAGTTAATGTTACGTCATTAAAAGCAGTAGAGTTAGGGTGATTGGGAGGATGAAGGAGGAGTGGCTTAGGCTGTTCCCCGTGGATGTGGAACGGTCGATGGCTATATCGGGAGACGGAATTTTTCTTTTGATTTTGGGGGGTTCGCCACAAGTGTGGGAAGGGGGAATTTGTTTGTGTGTAGTTTGTAGGATGAATGTTCAACCACTCATGTTTTTGCTTCTCTGTATGAGCATGTTTACACTGCAAGGTAATCCCAAACTCTCTATTGATCATAAACCAAAGTGTTAATCTTAATTTAACTTCATGGAATTGCAGAGGTCTATAAAAATTTAAAAAAACTTAAACAAGTTATGAATAAAATAAAAGACATGGGTTCAAAAATTGTGTTTTTACAAGAAACTCATCTAATAGAGGAGGATATAAAAAGAATTAGGAGTAGATGGCAAGGAAGTGTATTCACCTCATCATTTTCATCCCGGGCCAGGGGAGTTATGACTCTCATACATAAATCAGTCCCTTTTCAAGTGAAAAATGTAATTGGAGACAAACTTGGAAGATATGTAATCATTCAAGGTTCTTTGCTATTAGAAAATATAAATCTTGTGAACTTATATGGTCCCAATATAGATGATCAAAAGTTCTTTGCTAATTTATTTCTTATTTTATCATCACTTACAGGGCAACATATAATAGCAGGGGATTTTAATTGTACATTGAATCCAGGTATAGATAGATCAACAGGACTGGATTGTACGCACAATGGATGTAGGATGACTATTAATCATTTTATGAAAGAATTGAGATTGTTAGATATATGGAGAGAAATGAAACCACAAGTTAAAGCCTATTCTTGTTATTCCAGTACCTACAAGACATTCTCACGTATTGATTATTTTTTGATTTCCACAGAATTAAGATCCAAGATTCAAAACTGCTTTTATGATAACACCGTGATCTCTGATCATGCACCCTGTTGTCTAATATATGTAGATAAAAAATTGACAAAGGAATCAGGTAGATGGCAATTTCAGCATAAATGGCTTCAGGATGAGGAATTTGTCAAGTATATAGAAAAACAGATAGACGAGTTCTTTGACATCAATACTACACAAACATCAGCATGTGTAAAGTGGGAAGCTTTCAAAGCTTTTATTAGGGGACATATTATTAGTTATACAGGATCAAAATCTAAGAAGACTCGAGAGGAGAGAGCTAAATTGGAACATAAAATGAAAAGTCTTCAGGAAAAAGTGTATGCAGGAAGTGATCCAAGGTTGGAGAATGAATTACTGATTTTGAGAGCTGAATACGACAAAAAATCAGCGAATAGAGCTGCCTCGAGTCTTCTAAGATTGAAACAATCTTTTTATGAACAAGGTGAAAAATCAGGAAAATTATTGGCATGGCAGATTAAACAATTAGAAATTAAAACACCAATTACTAGTATTATAAGTAACGGACAGGTAGTTATAGATCCTTTAGAAATTAACAGAGCCTTTAGAGATTACTATGAAAAATTATATGATACTAAAAATGAATTTGATTTAACAAAACTAAATGGGTTTTTGAACGAACTATCTATACCGTGTATTCCAAATGAAAACAGGGAGATATTGGAGTCTAAAATTAGTCAAGAAGAAGTTGGGCTAGCCATTGATAATATGAAATCAGGAAAAAGTGCAGGACCAGATGGTCTTCCAGTTGACCTTTATAAGAAATTTAAGAATAAATTAATAAAACCTTTTTTGGAAATGGTTTTAGAAGCATTTCAAAATAATAATTTACCATCATACATAAATAATGCCTTAATTATACTGCTGCCAAAACCAGGTAAGCCCTCTAATAAATGTGAAAATATGAGACCAATAAGCCTATTAAACGCCGACCTTAAGATAATCTGTAAAATTTTAGCAAGACGAATACAAGAAATTTTACCAAATATTATTAATCGAGATCAGAATGGCTTTATAAAGGGAAGACAAGGCTTCCATAATGTAAGAAGACTATTTAATATTATTTATTTTAATAAAGAAGCACCGGATACAGCTCTCCTATCACTGGACGCCGAAAAGGCCTTTGATAGAGTTGAATGGCCCTTTCTTTTTGAAGTCCTACAAAGGTTTGGACTTGGAAATAATTTCATAAAATGGGTTCAAATAATATACAATAATGCTACAGCAGAAAGCCTAACAAATAACAATATTTCAAAACCAATAAAAATCAATAGAGGATGTCGACAAGGCTGTCCACTTTCACCTTTACTGTTTACTATGGCAATTGAACCTTTAGCGATAGCGATACGTTTACACTCACAAATATATGGAATTAAAGTTGGACCAACAGAACATAAAATCTCCCTGTACGCCGATGACATAATTTTGTTTATGTCGAATCTAAAAAAATCAATTCCAACCTTGTTGAATTTAATAAAGAATTTTGGGGAAATATCAGGATATAAAATAAATAAAACTAAATCTTCAATATTAATGCTAAATGAGACCCAGAGAAATTACCCAGCCCCTGAGGTAAATCAATTCAATGTTGTAAATCAGTTTAAATATTTAGGAATCCAAATTGTGCCTAAGCTAGAATCAGTCGCCAGTGTCAACTATGAAGCCTTAATGACAGATATCAATGAGTTAACTCAGAGATGGATGTCACTACCAATGTCGATGATCGGGAGAATCAATATACTTAAAAGTAATATTTTACCTAAAATACTTTATTTATTTCAATACATTCCCTTATCACCACCTTTAGATTTATTCTCAAGAATAAAAAAAAAGTTAGTGGAATTTATATGGAACAACAGGAGGGCTAGATTACGTCTGTCTTTATTATATTTACCATTTGATCGTGGAGGTCTGAAATGTCCAAATTTTATGTTGTATTATTGGTCGGCACAACTGAGGTCTATGACATATTATTTTTCATCAAATGATCTCCCTCACTGGACTGAAATGGAATCATACAATTTACCTTTACCTCTTCCCATATTCATATACTCAGATTCGGCAAAAAAATTACAAAAACAAGTTAAAAATCAATTTGTAAAGCATATGATCAAAATATGGTGTGAAGCTAAAAACTATTTAAAAGAACCACAGTTACTGTCACAATTTAGTCCAATATGGGGTAATCAATATTTTAAACCAGGGAGAGCGGACGCTGTATTTAAAGTATAAGATAAGATAAGATAAGATAAGCCTTTATTAGTCCCACAACGGGGAAATTCCAGGATTGCAACAGCACAGGGATAGCAACACTCAGAGCAACAATCAGAAGGCAAGAAAAAAAAACAAGCAAGCAAGAGCAGCTAATAAACATATGTACGTATTACTATAAAATATATATATATACACACACACACAGACACACAGTGCAGAGCATTGTAGCTGCATGGAATAAATATATGAATATATGAACACACAGTGCAGAGCATTGTAGCTAGATGGAATAAATATGTAAATATATAAACACCCACAGTACGGAGCATTGCAGCTAGGTGGAATAAATATGCAAGTATATAAACACACACAGTGCGGAGCAATGTAGCTAGATGGAATAATATGTAGATATATAAATATATAAACACCCACAGTACGGAGCATTGTAGCTAGATGGAATAAATATGCAAATATATAAACACACACAGTGCAGAGCATTGTTGCTAGATGGAATGAAACAGCATAACCGTCTACTTAGTTATCCTACATGGTATGATTATGTGCCCATACATATTCTCACCCTCCATAGCGACCGGTATGTTCCTAGTTGTATGCCGGAGAGGACCATTGTGTAAGTCTATTGCATCTTTTGCATTCAAAAAACTATTAGTTTGTTACGTCTTTTTGCTATCTCTGCGAGCAGCCCTGCTTAGGTTGTACAGTCTGACAGCCGTTGGTAGGAAGGACCTACGAAACCTCTCGGTTGTGCACCTGGGATGATGTAGTCTGCTGCTAAATGAGCTCCTCAGTGCATTCAGTATGTCCTGCATAGGGTGGAACTCGGACTCCAGCAGAGATGACAGTTTAGCCACCGTCCTTCTCTCTCCTATCTCCTCCATCGGATCAAGGCGCTGCCCCAGGACAGAGCTAGCTTTCTTAATCAGTTTGTTCAGTCTCTTCCTATCGGCTGCAGTAATGCCACTGCCCCAGCAGACCACTCCAAAAGTGATGGCTGATGCCACCACCGTGTCATAGAATGACTTCAGCAGCGCCCCTTGTACACCAAAAGACCTGAGTCTCCTCAGCAGGAACAGCCTGCGCTGTCCCTTCTTGTAGAGTGCATCAGTATTGTGTGACCAGTCTAGTTTATTGTTCAGATGAATACCCAGGTACTTATAGGATGTCACCATCTCGATGTCTGTTCCCTGTATATTTACTGGTACTGTGAGGGGCTGCCCATGCCTGCGGCAGTCCACCACCAGCTCCTTAGTTTTCCTCGCGTTGATCTGGAGGCAGTTCCGATGGCACCAGTCCACGAAGTCCTGGATAAGCCCTCTGTACTCAGCTTCATCTCCATTGGAGATGAGGCCAACGATCGCAGAGTCATCAGAGAACTTCTGTAGATGGCAGTGTGTTGTGTTGTGTGAGAAGTCCGCAGTATAAAGAGTGAACAGGAAGGGAGCCAGCACCGTTCCCTGGGGGGCCCCCGTGCTACTGATGATCGTGTCGGACACACAGTCCCGGGTTCTCACAAACTGAGGCCGGTTCGTGAGGTAGTCCAGGATCCATGATGACAGGTGCTGGTCCACCCCTGCGCGCAGCAGCTTGTCCTTCAGGATCATCGGTTGGATGGTGTTGAAAGCACTGGAGAAGTCAAAGAACATGATCCTCACCAAATTCCCGGGCTTCTCCAGGTGGGACAGAGAACGGTGAAGGAGGAAGATCACCGCATCCTCCACCCCAATGCCATGCTGGTAGGCGAACTGGAGTGGATCCATCGCTGGTTCCACCAGGGGGCGGAGGTGAGCAAGGAGCAGTCTCTCCAGGGTCTTCATCAAGTGGGACGTCAAGGCCACCGGTCTGTAGCTGTTCAGGTCTTTGGGGTGGGAAGTTTTTGGTACAGGTACCACACAAGATGTTTTCCACAGCTGTGGTACCCTCCCCAGTTTCAGGCTCATGTTGAAGATATACGTCACAATCCCACACAGCTGGTCTGCACAGGACTTGAGGAGCTTTGCGCTGATGCCGTCCGGTCCCGGCGCCTTCCTCGCCTTGATCTTCCTCAGCTCCGTCCTCACCTGGGTCCTGGTCAGGGTCAGGATGGGGGGCTGTGTGTTGGGAGTGGGGGGGTGTTGGTAGAGTGGGGAGTGGGCAGCAGGACTTGATTTCTTTAGAGGCAGCAGTGGTTGTTGTGCAGTCAGGGGGGAGGGCGGTTGGTCAAATCTATTGAAAAACAGATTCAGGTTGTTCGCCCACTCCCTGCCCCCTGTGGCCTGGGGGGAGGTATTCTGGAGCCCCGAGATGGTTTTGAGGTTTCTCCAGACCCCGCTGATGTCGCTCTGTTGCAGCTTGTCCTCCATCTTCTTCCTGAAGCTGTCCTTGCCTTCTCTGATCTTTCTCCTCAGCTCCCTCTGTACGGACTTCAGCATCTCCCTGTTCCCCGACCTGAAGATCCTCTTCTTCTCTCTCAGAAGTGTTTTTATCTCAGGGTTGATCCAGGGTTTGTTGTTTGAGTGACGCCGTATGGTCTTGGTGGGAACGGATTTGTCCACACAGAAGCTGAGGTAGCCCGTGAAGGTGTGAATGAGGCCATCGATGTCCTCACCATGTGGATCGCAGAGCTGCTTCCAGGCGGTGGCTTCAAAACAGCCCTTTAGGGTGTCCATTGTCTCCTCAGACCATAACTCCACAGTGTGCATGGCCGGAGGTTGTCTGTGCACTAGGGGTTTGTACACCGGCCGGAGATGAACCAAGTTGTGATCCGATCTCCCGAGTGGGGGTAGTTGTGATGAGGTGTACGCCTCCTTAGTGTTTGCGTAGAATAAATCCAGTGTTTTATTGTCTCTAGTGTGGCATGTGACATACTGGGTGAACGTGGGTAGAATGGGAGACAGTGAAACATGGTTGAAATCGCCTGAGATGAGGAGAAGAGCATCTGGGTGTTCTGTCTGCAGCCTGCTGGTTACTGAATGGATGACGTCACGTGCTGTCCCAGCGTTCGCCGTCGGATTTGCATAAACAACAATGCAGATCACGTGTGAGTGTTCTCTCGGGAGATATGTAGGCCTCATGCTAACAGCTAGCAACTCAATGTCTTTGCTGCAGTGTCGTTGTTTAACAGTGATATGTCCCGGTCTGCACCAGTTGTTGTTAACATACATGATCACTCCACCGCCCCTAGTTTTGCCACTGTCTGGTGTTCGGTCAGCTCGTATCATGTGAAAACCCTCCAGCTCAATGTTAGCATCTGCTGCTAGTTCAGTTAGCCACGTCTCAGTAAACAAAAGGAGAGAGCACTCCCGGTATGTGCTATCATAACGGGAGATAGCCGCTAGCTCATCTAACTTTCCCAGTATCGACCGTACATTTCCCATGACAACAGATGGAAGGGAGGGTCTGTACCTTATATTTTTTGTCCTCCGCCTTACTCCAGCCCGGCAGCCGCGGCGTTTTCGCCTCAGTTCACTCGGTATGTCGAGTTTTTCCAATGGGACCGGGTGGCGGTTGAATGCTAGCAGCTGTTCTCTGCTGTATCGTATCCTGCTATAGACAGTGGCTCCGTCCACCGGCTCAGGAGACATTTAGGACGATCTGTGTGTCCGTGATATAAGTGGGGTGAAAAAAAAAGACGGATCAAAAGAGAGAGGAAGGGAAAAAGACTCGGAATCGAGCCGCTGTTGCAAAAGGCAGCCGACTCGTGTGGCGCCGAGAGAAAAAAAAAAAAAAAAAAAAAAAAAAAAAAAAAAAATTATGGAATTTAAAAGGGATACAAAAGATTCAGGATTTATATTTGCCATGTGCAGATAACATAATGTCTTTT
The DNA here is from genome assembly GCA_020510985.1 of Pholidichthys leucotaenia. Taxonomy (NCBI): domain Eukaryota; kingdom Metazoa; phylum Chordata; class Actinopteri; order Cichliformes; family Pholidichthyidae; genus Pholidichthys; species Pholidichthys leucotaenia. The sequence continues at coordinate 75,572,742 of CM035850.1, read as the reverse complement.
GAAGAGCTGAGGATCAAATTTAAGCTCAATAGAACACATTTTTTTAAATATCTTCAACTTAGAAACTTTATTCGATCAAATCAAAATAAAGCTCTCACTCGACCTATTTATTCATCCTTGGAAAAAATGATGAAAGATAGTAAAAGAAAGGGTATTATTTCAGAGTTTTATAACTCATTGACACTATCTTCAAGTGAAAATTCACTGAAAAGATTAAACTACTGGAAAGAAGATCTGCAAACTGAAATTTCAGAGGAACAATGGGAATTGGCTTGTACAGAAGCTCAAACCAAATCAATAAATGTACGCCTTAAATTGATACATTTCAAATGGTTAATGCGGATGTATGTTACACCGGAGGAGTTAAATAAATATAACAAAAATATACCAGATACATGCACAAAATGCATGGAAAGTAAAGGAACTCTATTTCATTGTGTATGGGAATGTAGATTAATAAGAATGTTTTGGGAAGAGGTGAGGGTAACAATTGAAAAAATCTCAAAACAAATCATATTGAATCCTAAATTGTTTTTGTTGGGTCTGTACCCAGAAAAGCATAATTTTAATAAAAGTGAAAGAACATTCATAGACCTCAGTTTGCTTAATGCCAAAAAATGTATTGCACTATTATGGAAAAAGACTCATAGACCAGATGTGACTCAGTGGTTAAGACAGATGTTAACAAACCTTCCATTAGAAAGAATAACATATATACTGAAATCAAAGGAAATTGTGTTTGAGAATATATGGAGACCTTTTATTGATTATGTAAAAAATTTAAACATAACTTTTGAAGAAGAAGGTGAATGATGTGTGTGGACCTTGTAAATTCCAAACTGGTGAACATAATATGTATACTTATGTATTGGATTGTCTAGACTAAACAGAGGAGCATTGTTGAAGACTTGATTTTGCTGGTGGTTGTTGGTGTTTTTAGTGCATCCTTTTTTTTTTTTTTTTTTTTTTTTGTAGTACTTTAGTGTTAGTGTTTGATTGTATCATGTTTGTTAAAAAAAAAAAGGTTCAATAAAGATATTGTGGAAAAAAAAAAATTACTGATAAAATTATATCATGACCTAATTTTTAAAACTCTATCCATCAAAATGATGACCAAAGAGAAATTCCAGATGGTAATTAAAAAAGCCAAGAAGAAAAAGAAATATGAAGAAAAATGTTTTTAAAGTATTAGAAGAAAATGATCAAAGTAAAAAATAGTTTTTATGATAAATATGCTACATTTCTGGCTTAAGTTCGCCATTGTTTGGCAAATCTATATTTTGGTATTAAATGTGCAAGCTTCTACTAATAAATTTGCATAATTTTATTTAAAAATTTATAACTTAACTTGTACTGGGATTTTTTTCTAAATTAGGGAGTTTTTCTGTCATACATTTGCTGTTTCTTATATAAATTTGCCTTTCAGTTTGCTTACTACTCCTGCGGGGTGAGGGCTGGGTGGCCATCACTGTGCGTAGAGCCAATCAGGTTAACCAGCGCGTGCCAACATTGCCGGCTTTGGGCCAGCTCCTCTGCGTCGTCAACAGTGACTCCAAGCTGTCTGAGGTCTCTCTCCACCACATCAAACTATCTGGTGCATGGCTTGCCCCGAGGTCTTTTCCACCCTGAGGCCCTGGGGTCGAACATGAGGATGGCTTTTATCGGGTGTTCTGGTGGGATGCGGAGGACATGGCCAAACCAACGGATATCACTGTGCAATAAGGTGGGATACTGTAGGCTGATGTGTGCAAGCTCAGAGCATGTCATTAGAAGTGCGCTAGGGCCACCTGATGTTCTCGATGGCTTTGAGAGCCCGACTATTAAACCCATCCACTCTCGAGGCCAGAGTCTTATTCAGTGGCCATGTCTCTGACCCATAGAGTAGAATGGAGAGGACTGACCCATTGTACATGCAGAGCTTCGTCTTTCGGGTGGTTGAACAATGGCGCCAGAGTTGTTTCCATGGTGCCTGCAGGGCTGATGCAGCAAGGCCACATCAGGTTCAGGTTACTTTATTTGTACCCGTAGGTAGATTTGTTGATCTGCAGTTGATCTCTGGTTTCATGTTCCTGTTGCTGGTCACTGCGGAGCCCAGATACACAAAGGAATTGACAAACTCGACGGCATCATTCCTGAGCTATAACTGGGGTGGGTCCAGTCTGTCGCCGACAATGCATTAACTTAGTCTTCGTCCAGCTCGCCTTTCAGTTTGAAACTTGTAAATACTCCTCAGTGAGGAGCTGTATCATTGATTGTTGTTTCAAAACAGCCTACTTTGTACATTTACTGCTGTTCACAACCTATTAATGCGGTCTCAGCATGCAACACATATACCTTAAATGATGTACTCCGGGGCACACTGCGCCCTCTATTTGTGGCTCCCTCACTCTCCTCAACTGCTCATGTGGCACCTAGGTTTTGATTAGTGCTCCCTCTGCTGGTGGACTCTATAACTGCATTTAAGAATGCAGTTCCAAATACCTTCAAACGGGGTATAAATAATTTTTGGAAATGGACTGGCGGGCCGCAGTGGATGACGTCAAGGGCCGCATGTAGCCCGCGGCCCACCAGTTGCCCATCCCTGGCATACACTGTGCAGTTGTAGTTAAATTTGTAGTAGTAGAATTTACTACCATTTCAAATTAAAAACCAGACGGGAAAAAACATGCCAGGCTGACAATAAGATGATGTAAACAACACTGCCGCAACTGTGTAGGGGGAGTTGCTGACTTTGCCAAATACTGAAAGATTTTTCTACGAGTTAGCAATTCTGTTGTCTACTTCCATGACCTTCATCACTGTGGATTACACTAACAACAAAAAGTTCTCAAATCTAGTTTTACAAGTGTATTCGTAATGACATATTAGAAAATTAAATAAATTTGCAGTTGATGTGTGAATGGTCATTAATCAGTATTATCAGCAATAATAGGGGGCCCCAAAATCAAATTTCGCTTAGAGCCCCACGGAGGCTTGGGCCGGCCCTGTACCTTAGCTTTGTAAGAAAGACAGCACTTGTCTTCAAGCGACTGAGTTCCTCAGAAGGGGCGACCTCTCCAGAATTGTCACTAGTCGCAGAGACAACTCGAGCATAGGAGCGGTGTTTTACATCCAAACCTGAAATTATAATATCATCTTTCCTAGAATATTGCTCTAGTTCATCCACTCTCTGCTCAAGATCCATAATACATTTTTTTTTCTTTAATCGGGGCTTTAAGTTCTTTTATTTCTTCCACGAGTCCAGACAGCTCTGAAAGTTCATTAGACATAAAATTTAGTGTTTTTTTTTCCCATTTCCTCCATATCCTCTTCAAGTTTTTCAGTTTTCTCACTTTTCTTAGGAGGGGCCATTATTATTGGTGGAGCCTGTTCTCAGCCTTGTGGCTCTGCTGCTGATGGTGGAGACCAGAATCGGCCCAGTGACCAGTCAGGTGACCAATGTGGGTGGTGGAGCCCCAGCTCACATAAATAGTAAAACCATGTATAAATAGTAAAACCAGATAAGATGATAATTTTGCAGTGGTCTGTCTCAGTTTTTTCCGGAACTGTATGCAGTATAAGTTAATCCCTTCTACAGCATGTGGGACACCATGTGGTGTATGGGGCGGTGTTTATTTCCGTTTCACTGGCCCTAGGCCACACAGCTACTGTAAGTAGTGAAAGCTACAGTGGGGGGCCAGTCCTCTGGTAGCTCTCTGCATTTGGTCTGTCTCAATTTTTTCCGGAGCTGTATACAGTATATACAACCCCAATTCCGGTGAAGTTGGGATATTGTTTGAAACATAAATAAAAACAAAATACAATGATTTGCAAATCCTTTTCAACCTATATTCAATTGAATACACTACAAAGACAAAATATTTAATGTTCAAACTTTTTCTTGCAAATATTCACTCATTTTGAATTTGATGCCTGCAACATGTTCCAAAAAAGAAAATACATTTGAACTAAGCAATGTACAATTAGTGAAAATGAAATGCAACAGTACCATATTTAAAGAAATCAATGTTTTACAATAATTTATCATTGATATATGGCTTTTGCTTGGTAGAGTTTTAACTTGCACTTGTAGATGCACAGTAGCAATGAACTGTGTTAACTGACGATGGTTTTTGAAGTCTTTCTGACCCCATGTGGTAATATCCTTTACAGAATGATGTTGGTTTTTAAAGCAGTGCTGCCTGAGGAATCGAAGGTCATGGACATTCAGTGTTGGTTTTCGGCCTTGCTGCTCCCATGCACAAATTTCTCCAGATTCTCTGAATCTTTTGATGATGTTGTGTACTGTAGATGATGAAATCCCTAAATTCCTTGCAATTATACATTAACAAACATTCTTAAACTTTTTGACTATTTGTAACCCGCCACTAGTAAACCAGCACCAAGTCGGCCTGATGTGATTCCTAAAAAACACAGAAATACTTTTTCTGAAAAGCTTATGATTTTCGTTTTTTTGCAAAATATGCTAGTTGAAATCATGAAGAAGCTACTCCATGCTTCAAATAAAAGTGTGAGAGATGGAAGACTTGCTGTGGTAAATGGAAGCATGAATTCTGCTGTCTATCAAAAAATCCTGAAGGAGAATGTCCGGCCATCTGTTCGTGACCTCAAGCTGAAGCACACTTGGGTTCTGCAGCAGGACAATAATCCAAAACACACCAGCAAGTCCACCTCTGAATGGCTTAAGAAGAACAAAATGAAGACTTTGGAGTGGCCTAGTCAAAGTCCTGACCTTAAAAAGGCGGTTCATGCTCAAAAACCTTCCAGCTGACATGATTTTATTGTTCAGACCCAGAAGCAGACAGACTTGGTTAACAGATTAACCCCTTGCAATCCGGTCAATTTCCCTAAAAACGCCTAAAAATAACGTACCCAAAGTAAATCAAAAGCTGCTCTTCAATCCTTTGCAGCATCTTCATGGGGTTGGTCTCATTTAAAAGAAAACACTGAATTTTTTGGCAAAACAGTCATAATCTCTCTAAGTGCTCTTGCCACTGAGTAACAGTCATCTAAACATACTGAACTTGAAGAAAATAAAGTTCACCTGGGTGGGTTTTTTTTTTTTAGATACAAATGCTTGCAAATAACACACAGCTGTCAGATACTGGCTGGAAAATGCAACAGAAATGTAGAACCAAGTGTTATCAAGCTGAGGTCAAAATTTTGTAACAATACCACAAAAAATGAATATATTACACAGCGTTTTTCTTAGGTTGTTCCCAGGCGTTTTTGAACTGTGCCAAATGGCACAGTTTGGAAAAACGTCTAACTTTTGAATGCTGAAACATAGAAGCTTGATCTTGGGCTCTAATGAAAGGTGACACTCAGGGCTGTGTGTGTGTGTGGGGGGGTTGTTTATTCATTCATTCATGAATGAATGAACAAACAAGCCCCCCCACACACAAAGAAGCATGCCACGTAAAAAATGTGTGGCTTTTTTTTTTTTTTCACAAGAAAAAATAACCTACAGTGCACTAAAAATTATACTAAAATATCTGCAATGTAGAGGATAACAACCCCCCCCCCCCCCCGCGCTACAGAGGAGCTCGGCTCACAAAAAATGGTCCGTCAAGTGGCCATGACGCACCGTTGTAATTACCGATCGGTCAAAAGTCATTTTTATTACTATTTTCAGTGATAAACAATAATTTAGCTTATAACACTTACCTGTCCACAACAGCAGTATCGTTGGCGAACATCTGTTCCTCATTGTCAGACGAACATGACGCTGGTCCGCTTGTTACGACTCGTTGTTCTGGTCACGCGACCCAATCAAACCATCTCAGCTTCCATGATGGCGGTTTTTGCGAACGATTTTTCAAAACAAATAAGAACAGTAGTAATAAAAAAAGACTGGCGAATGCTACCGTTACACACAACTCTCACTCGCATTCTGACACTCTAGAGACGCAGGGCTCACACCAGCGCGCTGCCACAGCGCCGAGTGAGCCTTGTGATGGAGGAAGAATAAAGCACCCTTTTAACCTTTAGTTCGCCGTGTCCACCTGCACTTATTTGATCCTTGCCTCCACACTGGTGACCCTTATTCATATCCTCCACACTGGTGTGTTACCCAGCGGCTTACACAAAACAGATTTTACGCACGGGACGCACGTGTTGCAATCGTCGAAATTCTCTGCTTCAATTGGCTCGTATTCGCTGTTGTTGGTAGGCAGGTCCTTCTTGCTAGGTTTTCAGTCATTGGTTCTTCAAGGTTTCAGAAACTCAATTCAAGGCTCTTATTAGTCGAATGAAAGGTCAATCAAATCTAAACCAATCAAAACACTCCTTTGGCTTTCTGTTTGCGGCTGTGTCTGTACTGGAAGAACGGAAATGCAGCTTTTTTTTTTTTTTCAGTGCGCACTGAGACGCACAGTGCACACTGAGACGCACTAGGACGCAGAGACATGACCGCCCGCAGTATCCTGGAGTGCAACAGGTTAACAGTGATTTTTATTGTGTGCTGGTAATAAGCACACAGTGCTGTAAGGGAGAGGGAGAGGGAGAGCGAGATGAGCAGTCTGCAACATACACTTGGACAATTATGTTAATTATGGCCTTACGGAGAGTAGAGCAGCAGGCTGTGAACTACCAGCGGCTCCACATCTTCTTCCTGATTGCAGAGGTCCAGAGACGGTGGGTGAAGTACTCATGCAGATATATACAGTGAGTTGTGCAGGGAAAGGACCTCGGCCAAGGCAAGATGGGGTTACAGTTCAGTCCAATAATTATGTTCACTTACAGGGAGGTGAAAGGAGAGTGGGAGCTCCTGCTCGGGAGAGTTGGTCCTGGTCCGCCGAGAGGAATGGTCCCAGTCCACCAAGAGGACAGTCCACCTGTGCACAGGTAAGTCCTAGGGCACAGAGGTTATTGAGGAGCAGAGTAATTAATGGAGGCGTTGCTTACGAGATCCCATGTAGGAGGAGAGGGTCGTAGCAAGGTGCAGGAGAGACTGCACACAGTGGCAAGGAGCACTCTAGGCTGCATGCAGAAGTTGACATCTCCGTGCAGGAGTGAAGGGCCCGTCTCAGCTTAAAGGCTGCTTGGTTGGAGAGCGCAGGTGTGGATGAAGCCGCAGCTGTGGGAAATGAGAGTAATGAGAGAGGAGAACAAAGGCAGTGTGCAGCCTGGATCACTACACCAATGTGGCTGAATTACAACAATTCTGCAACGATGAGTGGGGAAAAATTCCTCCACAGTGCTGTAAAAGACTCATTGCCAGTTATCGCAAACGCTTGATTGCAGTTGTTGCTGCTAAGGGTGGCCCAACCAGTTATTAGATTTAAGGGGCAATCACTTTTTCACACAGGGCCATGTAGGTTTGGATTTTTTTTTACCCTTAATAATAAACACCTTCATTTAAAAACTGCATTTTGTGTTTACTTGTGCTATCTTTGTCTAATATTTAAATTTGTTTGATGATCTGAAACATTTAAGTGTGACAAACACAAAAAAAAGAGAAATCAGGAAGGGGGTAAACACTTTTTCACATCACTGTACTGTAGTGATGTTTTGCTCGACACCGCCCACTCGAGATTGACTTGAGCAATATAACACGGAAGTGTTGTGAGCCAAGTGTCGAACACTGTGTTAACATGCCCATAGTCACGTGACCGTAGCAAGCGAGGCCTCGTTATGTTGATCACATCACGTGACTTGAGGGCTCGCAGGAAGTTTGAGACGGAATTAGTTTTAGGTTGTTTGCTTTGTTCCTGCCATCCAATTTTAAATAGACCTTGGATGGCCAAATGCTAAAAAAAAAAAGTATTGAGATTTTTTTCAGGTTTTTCCTACTCTGACGCAGTTCTGACAGTCAGTCACCAGATGGCAGTCTTTATTAGCTGTTTCATAACACTGTCGCTCATGAAGCTATTGTCTCAAAGTTGCTTGTTGATTCATGAGGCCTCAGTTTTAACATCACTACTGTACCGTTTTCCAGAGTGAATCTGCCAAAGAAGGAGTTCACATCTGCTAGGAGAGTCCAAGGGCTGCCTGTGCACAGGTAAGTATTTAATAGCCAGACTAGTGGAAAAAGTGATCTTGCGTGAAGCCACGAGAAAAGGTCTGAAAGCAGAGGCAAAACCATGAGCAAGACACACAGAGGAGAGCAGCTCTGAAAAGCTGAGATAGTGACATCAGCATAGAAAATCTGACATTCCCACCACCTAAGGCAGCGCCTCCAGATCTTAAATAGGCAGCTCCCTGATGAGCTGCAGGTGGTGCAAAGAGGCAGCTGCGCCTAATTAGGAGAGAGAGAGAGAGCTACAGATGGTGAGAGGAGAGCTAGGTGCAGCTTACCCTGGATCATGACAGTTTTTGGTGGGCCACTGCAATACCAACTGGAAAAGCACTCAGAGTGCATACCTCCACCAGGTCTTCTTCCGCCCGTGATGGATCACCTCCAAAATGTAATGGGTTCGTGTGTAGGCCATGAACCAGTTCTGGTGAAAATTGCAGCAAAGTTTATCCATTAGTTTTGGAGGATTCTCGCCAACACATTGAGAACATAAGAGCCTTGGTGGAGGTATGCAAACTTGGATCATCACCATAATGTTATGGGTTCCTCTCTAGCCCAAGGACCACCTCTGGTGAAAATTTCATCCAAATCTATCCAGTAGTTTTTGTGTAATCCTGCTGCACAAATTCAAACAAAGTCCTTGGTGGAGGTATGCCCTCTCAGATCATCACCAAAATTTAATGGGTTCATCCTTGGCTCAAGGGCTACCTCTGAAATTTTCATCAAAATCCATCCCGTAGTTTTTGCATAATCCTGCTAACAGACAGACGGACAGACAAACCACCCTGATTACATTACCTCCTTAGCGGAGGCAACGATCACGGCCACGCATTGACTACATTTACACGGTAAACATTATCAGGCAGTAAACTAGGTGTGTTTATTTGACACCTTGTCAGTGGTTAGCTGTCAATAGCAGAGCAAGTCATTCATTCTGTTTCTGTGATTACCACCCAGGGACAGTTCATTTATTATTGAGCACTCAAACCACACACCCCTGTCTCTGATAATGCTTTATTCAAGGTCTTAAATGCCAACATCCAGTCACTATTTGTCAGTATGTTGATTAGTGTAACAATTGACACTAAAAGCTAATGTTAGTCTCAAACGTGGTGTTGCCATCCAAACACTATCTCAAGGGAATGAAGAAAGAGTGAGGGTGGGATGAGCTAGTTCTCATGAGCATTTAAAGCAATGTGCCATTAAAAACAGCCCATTTTGAGGACAACTTCCTCCCCATGTGTAAGATGATACTGTATTTATTAAACCCTGAGGTGTTGTGACCAAAGCACGTCACAGACATTTCATTAACAACTCTTGGAGCTGTGTTAACATGTGGGAAAAGTACATAATAAGGGCACTTAAAGTGCCATTACTTAGGGAAGACTACAGGAGTGCAGTAGTTGTGGTTTTGATGGTGTTAACCAGATGAATTAGGTCTCTTAACACTATTGTCGTTGATGCCACCACTTTGGACATGAAAAATAGGACAGAAAAACACCAGAAATGAACTAAGTAAATGTTTGTACCTTGATTAGAATACTCTGTTTTGATCTAGTCTTGTTGCTTTGTTTTCTCTCTAGCATCTGTACTTTAAAACCCAGCCCTTAATAATCCTATGGAGGCTGAAGTTGAGTCGGGGAATTTAAAAAGTGGCTGAGGCTGAGCGAGGACAGGCTAGGAAGATGGCACAGAGCCAAACCACAGCCATGAAGGTATTCCTGACCTGAGGTTGTGTTAACTGAAAATTGTTCTTCATTGACAGATTTTTTTCAGCTATGACTGAAAATTCTGAAAGCTGACTTTCATTTGGCAGATTATACTGAGGGGCATCTAATTAAAGTCAGTTAAAATGGCAGATAATAGTAGATTACGACAGAATTTTCACGGGGCTGTACAGTGCGATATACATGTCGTAAGTGTGACATGAAAATTAGTCTGTGCTAAGAAGAAATGAACTGAAGTAGCACCAGTGTGATGAGAAACAGACCCGTTTTTCATCGCATTGGTAAAACTACAATTGGCGAGCTGCAATCGCGAGTTCCGTCAGCATAAATTCACACCTCAACAATGTCCTGCAGATAACAGCACATTTCTCCTGGATATCAAGTTTCAAGTGCTCACATTGTTGATCGCACTGGGCTCAGCCCAGAAGCTGGTGATGCAGGCCGCTATGGAGTCACCAGCATTTTTATAAGTCTTAATTTTGTCGCCCCGTGTCAAACTCAGTGCAGATCACTGCTCAGTGGTTCCTGCTTTTTGTTCATTCTGAACAGCTTTCATATTTACAAGAACCACCATGTGTTTTTGTGCACAGGCTGCACTTTTGTGTGTCGCCTTTAGCGGCACACAAAGCAGGATGTTTTATTTCGGAGGGAGCTGCCGCAGGCTCCGGGAGTTTTTTTCTGTTTCTTCCAGCTTCTCCTGGTCCCACAGTGGTCATTTCCTGCAGGTCTCTGGAGGAGGAGTGCGACAGAGAAAGGGGAAGCTCCATGGGGTGATGTAGGCTACGGGCTAGTTTAGGGGTGTCAAATGTATGGCCCACGGGCCAAAACTGGCCCGTTAGTTTGCATGGTGTGGTGAGTTTGTTTAGTTGGTTAGGATTGATGACCGATTTGAAAACCATAAAACATTCAAATTTGCTTGTTCGATATATAAAATATTAAATGGTTATGCACCACCACCCCTGAGAGAATATATCAAACTGAGGACTGTTACCGGTACACCCACCAGAGCCACAACCAGAGGAGACTGTGAGATCCCCCACAGACGCACTACTTTAGCTCAATCTGTACTATCAGTGAGGGGCACCAAGATATGGAACAACACACCACCTGCAATCAGAGAACTTTCTACATTGAAGTCTTTAAAAACTCATCTTCAAAACTGGCTTTTAAATAATCAACACTGTAATCATGGTTAGGGGATGCTTTGCGGCATGCGGACACATACAGTGGTGTGAAAAAGTGTTTGCCCCCTTCCTGACTTCTCATTTTTTTGTATGTTTATCACACTTAAATGTTTCAGATCATCAAACAAATTTAAATATTAGACAAAGATAACACAAGTAAACACAAATTGCAGTTTTAAAATGAAGGTGTTTATTATTAAGGGTAAAAAAAAAAAAAATCCAAACCTACATGGTCCTGTGTGAAAAAGTGATTGCCCCTAAACCTAATAACTGGTTGGGGCACCCTTAGCAGCAACAACTGCAATCAAGCGTTTGCGATAACTGGCAGTGAGTCTTTTACAGCGCTGTGGAGGAATTTTGGCCCACTTATCTTTGCAGAATTGTTGTAATTCAGCCACACTGGAGGGTTTTCAAGCATGAGCCACCTTTTTAAGGTCATGCCACAGTATCTCAATTGGATTCAGGTCAGAGGACTTTGACTAGTTCACTCCAAAGTCTTCATTTTGTTTTTCTTAAGCCATTCAGAGGTGGACTTGCTGGTGTGCTTTGGATCATTGTCCTAAGATAAGATAAGATAAGATAAGCCTTTATTAGTCCCACAATGGGGAAATTCCAGGATTGCAACAGCACAGGGATAGCAACACTCAGAGCAACAATCAGAAGGCAAGAAAAAACAAGAACAGCTAGTATACATATGTACATATTACTATATATATATATACAGTATATACATATAGACACACAGTGCGGAGCATTGTGGTTGGTGAATGTGCAGCAGAAAGTCTAAGCTCTCTCTCCGCGGATGCGGCGGGCCAACTGGATGTCTTTGGGCATGATGGTGACCCTCTTGGCGTGGATGGCGCACAGGTTGGTGTCCACGAAGAGACCCACCAGGTAGGCCTCGCTGGCCTCCTGCAGAGCCATGACAGCGGAGCTCTGGAAGCACAGGTCGGTCTTGAAGTCCTGAGCGATCTCCCTCACCAGGCGCTGGAAGGGCAGCTTACGGATGAGCAGCTCCATGGATTTCTGGTAGCGACGGATCTCTCTCAGAGCCACGGTACCGGGCCTGTAACGGTGAGGCTTCTTCACTCCGCCGGTAGCCGGAGCGCTTTTTCCGAGCAGCCTTGGTGGCCAGTTGCTTCCTGGGGGGCTTCTTCCTCCAGTAGATTTACGGGCGGTCTACTTGGTTCTTGCCATCGCTCTTTATTATTCTCTTATATTTCTTGCACGCCGCCTAAACTCCAGCCCGGCACCCGCGTCGTTTTCGCTACAGTTCCTCGATATGTCAAGTTTCTCAGTTAGCACCGGGTGGCGGTTGAGTGCTAGCTAGCTCTTCCCTGCTGTATCGTCTCCTGCTGTAAACAGTGGCTCCCTCCGCCGACTCGGGAGACCTTTGGGCCGATCTGTGTGTCTGTGATATATATATAGAGTGAAAGGTGTTGAAAGAAGAAGGAAGATAAAAAAAAAAAGGCAGTTGCAAAAGGCAGCCAACTCGTGTGGCGCCGCCGGTCCGGCGGAACCGGAACCAGAAAAGTGATGGTCCAATAATACAGTTACTGTATACTATAAAAACTAGCCGTCAGGCATTTTAATTTACATTCAAACCATGTGCATACAAAAACAGTAGGTGGGTGGAATAACTAGAAATTAAACTAAATAAAAGCCACATTATCTGATTATTTTAAATACTCATGCAGAGTACATGCAAGAGTATTCACAGAGAAAAATGACTCGAGTAAGAAAGCACTGCTACAAAAGTTTCTTTCATTAGCCAACTTTATTCTCACTAAAGTGATTTTTTTCTTGTAAATTTGTGGTTTCTTTTCAATCTAAACCATCTCATAAAGTTGACTCTTGCAAATTTGCAACTTTTCTCTTTTAAATGACATTTTTTCTAATTTCTCTTTTCTTGTAGATTTCCAACTTTTTAAAATGAAATTTGCAATTTTCAAGGGTTCTTCTCTTAAATGTTTTAAGACTAAAATATATGCTGGACAATTATTTCACATCTGAAGAAAAAACAATGGGATAAACTCGGCTCAACAAATTTGTAAAATGAAGTTATTCAGAGTATGACCAGAAAAGTACATAAAGGGCATATTTCAGTTCATTTTTAGGCACTTAAAGGTGCACTCCAGTGGCCCTAAAACCACCTCAAAAATAAATATGTATTGCCCAAAATAGTATACTGTGGCTTTTTACTCAAAAAAACTTTCATTGCTTGGAAAGAGATTTTAAATCTTGCACCTACTTAAGTATGCGCGACCTATCTGCAGGACTTGCACGGGATTGGTTGCCGTGACTCCTGGTGGGTGGGCTGCTAGTTTGTTCAAGATGCTTCTGGACGTCAGAGATTTGCCTACATCTTCAAAAGTAAAAAGCCAAACATTTTTTCTGAAAACGGTCAAGGCGAGAAATACATGTGTAGTTGCCAAATACTGTATGTTTACTTTTTACTAACAACCTGTCCCCCATCCGCTGGCGATTGAGCAGGGAGGGGACCCGATTTGAATGTGGCTGCTCTCAGCTCACAGTGCGGCACCCCGTCTGCTGGTGAAGTGAGCCAAGAGCAGATCGATTTGAATGTGATTTAACTTGAATGTGACATTCAAATCATCCCCCGCTTCTCTGCACTCTCTCTCTCTCTGCTGCTACCCCAACCCGCTCTGCCTCAATCCTGCTGCTCCTCCCTCTTCCCCTGAGGTACCCAAGAGTATCTCTCTGATTGGTTAATAATATTACCAACCAGGCTAAGCAGAAATAGTTACGTAGCTACCAACAGTCTGTCCAAATCTGCCTTTTTTGGGGGGGGGGGGGGCGTGGAGCTTAAGCAGACATTCACATCAGAAAAACACATACTTGGGAGCTTGTAATGATTTTGCTGTTGATATGTCTTATAAATCACAAGAAACATGTTAACAGAAAAAAAACTTGTTTTTCCAGAGTGTCACTTTAAATCTTTTAGCGATCACTTCTCTGTGGCCTAGACGAATTATTCACCTGACAAATGGCAGATGTGGTATTAAGATTCTCACTGAAAATTGATCTTACAAATAAAATTAGCTTTTAAAATCTGAGTGAAAGAAAGTGTTGTATTCATTTAGACCTTTAACCTTTTAACACTTACATCATCTACTGTATAAATGAAAGCAGTGGCGCTTATATGGAGTAAATACCACAGGTCTTTTAGGGGGTTTACAAACTGGTGGAAATTTCCCTGTTTGCAGAATACTTCAGGAAGTGGGAAAAAAAAAACCCAACATCTTTTGCATCTGCCTTTTAAGGTTGGTTTGTTTTTCCTTTTTGACAAGTTTGTTTGGTTGGATCACTGGTGTGAATGAACCGCACTAGTAATTTTAGTAGTGTGGGGTTTGCCCACTATCATGGGCTGGAAGTGGGCAGCAATGGATTACTTTCGATTTCAAAATTAAATACATTCAAATGACACAATCTTCCTTTATTAGAAACGGCATTAGCTGTACACTGCATTGTGCACTGTGCACCATAATTATTAGAAAGCATTACCCTTGTTCTCCCATCCTTTTTGTTATGGGACAAAATAGCATAGCAGAACTCCAGTTATGAATGAATGAATGAATGAATTGAATGAATGAATGAATGAATTTGAATGAATTTATTTATTTCGGATAGTACAGTACAGGTTAAAAGAAACTGTATAATATAACAACAAGGTCAAATTAGACAAAGACTCCTTCTTCTATACAATTCCACGTGAGTTATCCGAAATGGGTGATGGCTGAAGCCGCAGCTTATATTGCCCACCCATATTCCATCCAAGAATTCAAAAGAGAAAAAAGAGAAGACAAGAGCTATTACAATTTAAAACAAAGCTAAGACAAAATGTGACTGAGAGAAAAAAAAAAAACTAAGCTAAGTTATGCAGTTACTATTCAAAACAAATCTAAGACAAAATGTCACAGAGAAAAAAAAAAAAACAAAAAACAAAAAAAACTAAGCTACAACACAATACAGGCTGGATATGTCAATCCTTATGTGAGTTTACATGTCGTCTTGTAAATATGTTTGGAGTATTTCTTCCTTTAGTTTTTGTTTAAATTGTCCAAGCGTTGTACATGATTTTAATTCAGGTCCAAAATCGTTCCATAATCTGACTCCTTGCACTGAAATACAGTGTTGCTTGGTGGTTGTTCTCACTGTAGGCTTTTGAAATATACATGTTCCTCTGAAGTGATATCGTTTCTCCCTTGTTTGGAACAACTTTTGGATATTTGCGGGCAGTGATAAATTCTTCACTTTGAACATTATTATTGCGGTTTTAAAGTCAACCAGATCTTTCAACTTGAAGAGTTTTTTGTTTGAGAAAAAGTGGGTTTGTTGGTTCCCTGTAAGCTGCTTTGTTTATTATTCTAATAGCTCTCTTTTGAAGCATAAAGAGTGGATATATGTTTGTTTTATATGTATTTCCCCATACTTCATTACAATATGTCATGTATGGGAGTATTAATGAATGATACAAGGTGTATAGTGTGGGTTGATTCAGCAAATATTTCACTCTGTGTAATATTGCAATTGATTTGGATACTTTACCTTTAATATAATTAATATGTGACTTCCAACACAGTTTGTTATCAATTATTACTCCAAGGAATTTAGTTTCAGATACCCTTTCAATCTCTACACCATTTACATTGAGTTTGGGTACTGGGTTGTTGTGATGGTTGTTAAAGACTATAAATTTTGTCTTACTTAAATTGAGCGTTAATTTGTTTGAATCAAACCACAGTTTAAGCTTTCCTAATTCCTTTCCGAGTGTATCCAGAAGTTGTTCCAAATTGTTTCCACTGCATAGCAGATTAGTGTCATCGGCAAACAATATTAAGTCCATTTTTTCTGAAACTTTACATATATCGTTTATATACATATTGAATAATAATGGTCCCAAAACTGAACCCTGTGGGACTCCACAGGTGACCTTCAGCAACTCTGAGTTTTTGTTGCTAACACATACATACTGATATCTATTCTTTAAGTAACTACTTAACCAGGATAGTGCTACCCCTCTAATACCATAATTTTGTAGTTTCTTTAATAATAAATTATGATCTACTGTATCAAATGCTTTTTTAAGATCTAGGAATACTCCAACTGAATACTCTTTATTTTCAATGGCTGTTGATATTTTTTCTGTAAATTCCATTAGGGCATATGCAGTTGTCCTCTTGTGTCTGAACCCATATTGCTGCTCACATAATAAATCATTCTTCAGTATGAAGTTGTCAATTCTCTCATAGAATATTTTTTCAAGTATCTTGGAAAATTGCGGTAATAGTGAAATTGGTCTATAGTTTGAGAGTTCCCCTCTGTCGCCCGTCTTGTATATCGGAATTACTTTAGCTATTTTCATTGCATTGGGAAATATACCTGATTGGAGAGACAGGTTACAGATATACGTCAGTGGTTTTACTATGCATTCGATAACAGTTTTGACTAGTAGCATGTCAATACCATCACAGTCAGTAGATGTTTTACTTTTGAACGATTTAACAATTTCAATGACCTCTCTTTCGTCTGTGTTCTTTATGAAGATGGAGTCTTTTACAGCAGTGTTATTGCATATTGTATTACCTGTAGGCACCGTAGTGGGTATTTCTCGGGCCAGTTTAGGTCCAATGTTAACAAAAAAATTATTAAATTCATCTGGAGGTGAAGCTATATTGAGACTCTGAGTCGTTTTATTATTTTTTGGATTATTAGTTGGGTAGCTTGTATTTCTGCTTTTATTTCCAAGGATACTGTTGAGTATTGTCCATGTATTTTTAATATTGTCTTTGTTTTTCGCCAGTTCTTTACTGTAATAGTCTCTTTTACTACATCTTATTATATATGTTAACTTATTTTTGTATGTTTTATACCGCTGCTCTGCTTCTTTTGTTCTTTTGTTATCAAAATCCTATGTACACATAAAAAGCTTCTTGAATCTTGTGTGGAAAAAAGCAAGGAGGAAGACTCCTGATTTCTCCCACTGATGTAGTCCCAGTTGAAATAGCCTGAATTCATAGTCTTTGTGTTGATTACGTCAATCAATCGTCAGTGCCCGCTGATTCTCCTTGCTGTATCCTAGATGCTATTCGGATGGCTTCCTCCAGTGAAGGCTGATCACTGAGCTGTAGGGGAAAGGGAAACAATATAATCAATGAAAATGTTCAGTGTTTCCTCTGGCTTAAAGACCTTGGCGCGGTGGCAACTAGGGATGGGCATAATTAACCAATTAACCGATAATTGATCATTAAGAATTTCACCGAGGAAGTTCATTTTCGTCGACAAACCGTTTTTTTTTTTTTTTTTTTTAAACAATCCGAATGTAGGTTAATAGGCCTAGTGTAAGGCCGTCCTCACAATGCATTTAACTGTGCCACTGGCAAAATTTGGGCACCAGGGGGCAACATTACACCATCGCCGTACCCTGGCGTGCCTCAGTTGATACATGCGAGCTTCAGGTTGCGGCGAAGTGTTGCGTGGGACCATTTTAATTTAAAAAATGACCAGGTGTACTGCAATCACTGCAATGCAGCATACAAAAGAAAAAAGTAAAAAGAAATACAGTGATCCCTCGCTACTTCGCGCTTCACCTTTCGCACCCTCAGTGCATCGCGGATTTTTCAAAAATATTCATCAAAAATTCAAAATTGAGAAAAAATACATTAGAACATCCCGTATCAACACGGAGAGCCCGCACAACTCAAAATCCACCTCTCTGATTCGCTGGCCAGCATCTGCCCCCAAGAGATCGCTCCCGACTCTAGATTTTGTTCTCGTGTTGACTCGGTTCGGGAATGAAAAGAATCTCGAGAACGAAAAGAATCTCGCGAGAGTGCATCTCTCGCGAGATTCTTTTCATTCTCTCGCTCTCTCTCTCTCACGAGAGAGAGAGTGAGAGAATGAACGTACGTATTATTTATATTATTTATACATTATTTTATGTATCAAAAAACTAACGAGATCAGCCTGGAATTCCACAAAGGGGGGTGACGCTACTTCGCGGTTTTTCACTTTTCGCGGGCGGTTCTGGGTAAAACGTCTCGGCCAATCAGCTTGCGGGGTGAAACGTCTCGGCCAATCAGCTTGCGAGATTCCCGAGCCGAGCCAACACGATGGCAACACGACATGTTGTGCGGCTCTCCGTGTTGATACCTGATGTTCTAATGTAGTCTACCTGCCTTGTTACCTACCTAAAAATGTTAATGATTAACCGATTATTAATCATTAATTCTCCCGATGATCGGTGAAGAAAATTTCACCAAATGCCCATCCCTAGTGGCAACATATTCCGGCAGTAAACATACCGGAATATGTTAATTTTATACTATTTATTTCTTTTTAAAATTTTACACAGTAACACTGCATATGGAACTTACCATTTTAAGTATTGTACAACCGAGGCTTGAATATTGGGCCAGTTGGGGTTCCACCCAGACATCCTGTGTTTAGACTTTTTAGTGGTGTTGCGGCGGATGATAAAATAAGGCAGCGATGCTGAGGTTTTAAGCAGGTTTTATTATCATACTGCCGTCACGAGCTCCTCTCCCGGCGCCGTGCGTGCGCGCCGGGAGCGAGCCCACGGCTCTCAGTGAAGAGGGGACACAATGTCTGTGTCCTGCAGCAGCAGTTGCAGAGTGAGAATGAGCGAATGTGTTACAGAACCTGTGCAGTATTTATACCCAACTCAAACAATACATCAAAGCAGATTCACAGCAGATGGTCTGATCAAAGGGATTGCAGAACAGGCATGAGATATTTGCATTTGTGAGACATACATCACAATAGGCAGATTTGCTAGACTCTGCTCCAGCTGCAGAACAAAGAGGTTAAAAGGCACATCTACATATTGATCTGAGTCTCTAGGTCACAGTAAGGACAGGACGCATGAACACCATGCATGAAAGGTAACATTAACATCTCAGTAGTGTAGCGGAAAAAAACAGGAGTAGCGAGCTGTCTGTCCTTAGTCTGTTTGTGGGGGTTTTCCCAAACCGCCACAGCTCCCCCCCAGAGGGCTCGGCAGGTGGCCGAGACCTCGATAGTGCAGCTTGGGCAGCGAGCTGGGAAAAGCTCTGTGCAGGAGGAGGGGGGGGGGTAGTACATGCTGACCGGGCGCGGGAAAATCGTTCGAGTCGCGCCAAAAGTGTTTGCTGCTCCGCGATGTCCCGTCTGAACATGCAGAGATCAGAAGAAGAAAAATTTGTCACTGGCTCCTCCCGCGATTAAGTCCTGCAAGGATTAATAGCGGCCATGAAGAAAAGACGAAGCTGCGTGGCGACTGTAATGAGAGCAGAGGGACTGGCGTGTTGACTTTAGGTTCAGGCGTAACCCTAAAGCCTCGGGAACCGCAGACAGCTGAATTCCCCTTGTGTGCCGTGGCTAAGACCATAAAATCCAGTGAGCAAGCTGCGTGCCTCAGGTGAACGAGCAAGCCTGAAGGGCCAGTGTGCAGCAGAAGGAAGGTGGTCAGAAAAGCCGTATGTGTCCCGTGCGTGGTGCGCCGTCCCCGTAACTCCCCGGTGCGTGCGCCGGGGTTCCGTGATGGGTGGGCCAGCTGGAGAGGAGAACCAGGGTCAGGGAGCTTAATCATCCCTGCTCAGTGTGTTGGAGCGGTGAAGGGAAGTAGACGCTCTGTCACTCGCTCGGTCATGGTGCGTTCAGGTCCACGTGTGCTCCGTCGGCCATGGGGATCGCCGTCGTGGAGAGGGGACGAGGTGAATGCGCTCTTGTGTGGAGGGGCTGTGAGCGCGGCCGGTCCAGCGTGGATGTGCCGATCTAGGCGTGCAGATCTCACCATGAAACGTTGCTCAGCTTTCCCGGGCGTGGGTGTTCTCCGGGGAGTTTCGCCTGGAAACTCCGGGTTGAGGTCTCCCTGAAGCAGAAGGGAGGGCAGATCAGTCAGGCTGCCGCGTTCGCTGGTCATCGGAGAATCACCGCCGGGTGTTGCGTTCGCTGGCAGCGTGTTCGTTTCAGCGTCGGGTCACCAGTGCGGCGGATGATAAAATAAGGCAGCGATGCTGAGGTTTTAAGCAGGTTTTATTATCATACTGCCGTTACGAGCTCGTCTCCCGGCGCCGTGCGTGTGCGCCGGGAGCGAGCCCACGGCTCTCAGTGAAGAGGGGACACAATGTCTGTGTCCTGCAGCAGCAGTTGCAGAGTGAGAATGAGCGAATGTGTTACAGAACCTGTGCAGTATTTATACCCAACTCAAACAATACATCAAAGAGATTCACAGCAGTTGGTCTGATCAAAGGGACTGCAGAACAGGCATGAAATATTTGCATTTGTGAGACATACATCACAATAGGCAGATTTGCTAGACTCTGCTCCAGCTGCAGAACAAAGAGGTTAAAAGGCACATCTACATATTGATCTGAGTCTCTAGGTCACAGTAAGGACAGGACGCATGAACACCATGCATGAAAGGTAACATTAACATCTCAGCAGTGTAGCGGAAAAAAACAGGAGTAGCGAGCTGTCTGTCCTTAGTCTGTTTGTGGGGGTTTTCCCAAACCGCCACAGTGTTATCCTTCTCTCCTTCCTCTGCCTGAACACTTAAGATAAGATAAGATAAGCCTTTATTAGTCCCACAATGGGGAAATTCCAGGATTGCAACAGCACAGGGATAGCAACACTCAGAGCAACAATCAGAAGGCAAGAAAAAAAACAAGCAAGCAAGAACAAGCAGCACTTTCCTCTCCTTGGCTACTCTCTTCTGTCCCATCTTGCCCTCTCTGAGCTCTATCTAATTCAGGTTCTATCTCTGTCTATGGTGGTATACAAACAGGTTAGAAAATATCAATATCATGTTTTGTCCTGCAGAATTTTTTTGTCATGGTTTACATAAATGACGAAAGTATGTGTATTTTTTGTATTTTTATTCTAGTTTTTCTTTTTTTCCATTGAGAAAGTAGGGAAGGGAAAGAAACATTCATAATAGTAAGGTACTCATGCATACTTAAATTATGTAATCATAGGTGGGTACAGTAGCCAGAAATTCTACTCATGTAAAAGCAGTGCTTTGAAATTAATAATTAAAAGTAGACAAACCAAAAATTTCTAGCTGAGTTAAGGGTACAAAGAGCACCAACTTAAAAACTTGAGTAATGGCTTCAGTTTTGAAGGTTTGAGGTTTTTCTCCAAAATTTATAACAATTTTCTTATAGTTTTCTACTTTTCTCTGTAAATCTATCTAAAGTTGAAACCATGTTTCTCAAATTTGTAATTTCCTCTTGTAAAATTGACTTTTCTTGTACATTTGAAACTTTATTATAAATTTGTGGATTATTTTATGACTAATTTTTGTCTGTTTTTTTAAAAATAAAACTAGTTTTTTCAGATAAATTTGAAACAGACTGTGGTAATTTTTTTTTACTTTTTCCTTATAACAATTTACATTTTTGACCATAATTTTGCAGTCGGAACAGAACAATAATTTAATTCTGAATTCAAAGAAAAAACATATTAATAGAACTGTATTTAATGAAATAAATTAACTTAAATGACCAAAGATGCAGTTATTTCTGTTATAATATTTCTTTATATTTATAGTTTGGGCTGCACGGAGGCGCAGTGGTTTAGCACTGTGGTAGCACAGTATACCCTCGGCCGGGGGATCACGGGGATCATGAGACCGTGGGCTCGATCCCAGCCCCCGACCAACAGTGAGCTGTGTGGAGTTTGCATGTTCTCCCTGTGTTGCGTGGGTTTACTCCGGGATTTCTCCAGTTTCCTCCCGCATACCAAAAAAACCCCATGTAGGTTTAGGGCGCTCGCGCACGCAGCGACCGGCAGCCGGTGGCTTGTCACCAGACTGCAAACCAAATCTACCTACGGGTACAAATAAGTAACAAAAAAAAAAAGTTTTGTTTTGTGTTTGTTTTAGAACTCTCCTCACCACCCAGACAACAGGAACAACCTCCCTTATTTTGAAATCAAATGTTGGCACGTTTAGTTTGTCTGAAGGCTGCTGACAGATTAAAGTCATTGACTTTGTGAATTTCGGTCATCTTAACCTGCCTGGTACATAATAGGGAACTGTAGTGGACTCTGAAGACATAATTCACCACAATATGTGTTCATGTACAAAATGATCTGTTTAGGCAGTTATAGTTGTGCTCTCAGGCTTTCTCATCAGGCACCTCTCTAGGCAACCGCTGAAGGACCTCAGTTTAGAGTGAAAAGAGAGCTAGTGTTTTTAGCTGTTGCTTTTTGTCACTGCCACTGGAGAATAAAAATGGCACGCCTGCTCGTGCGAGAAAAGAGAGAAATTGTCAGTCTCTTCATTCCTGCAATTCCTACAGAACATAGGTTAATATTGTAGTGGCTGGTGAAATATATCCTCAGCAATTCATCAGTCCCCCTTGCCTTTCCCTTCATATGAAGCCAGCTGCATATGAATTCTAACCACATATCTTAGCTAAACAACTCTTCCATTATTGCTCCCGTTTCCAGCGGGTTAAAACCATGATAAACGCAAGTGCTTACATACCTCTTCTGATTTTTTTCCGCGTTTAAAGTACTTTAACAAACTCACATTTCTGTCGGACAGTCACGCTTAGCGAGACACTGCCTGCTGACTGACTGGAAAACTCGCGTGGGTGGGGCACTTCTAAACTCCGTGTGAATGACGGCCACGCATGTTGTTCGTGTGCGTGCTTGTGGAAAGTCCTTGCTTCATATATTTTTCTTAATAAATTCATATCTCCTTGGCGTGGCGGTAAAATTTCTGGCGGGCGGCCCGCCACCGAGAAATGTTACCAGAGGAAACCCTGATGTTTAGACATTAGATACTGTATATTACTCTTATTTTACTGTCCATTTTCAATCAGGAGAGAGTAAACAAATCAAGAATTTCACTTTCATAACTTGTTTAATTTATTGCAAATGACAATAAATCCTTTAAATGTTGATTTGTTGATCTCAGTTCTTCAGTATGAACACTAAATTCTACAGTGTATGAACAGCAATAATTTAAAACAGAGAGGCTGCACTATATGCTTATAATCATTCATATACCTAATATTGTATATACTGCTCAAAAAAATAAAGGGAACACTTTAATAAAGGGAACACTTTTTCAGACTAAAACCTCCCGGCACATGAACAGCTTTTTCCCCTCTGCCATCAGACTGCTGAACATTAAGTGACTTATTGACTCTCGTGCACTATATACAGCAGCTCAACCAGACTCATGTCATTCATCACTGTTTTTCTGTTGCATTATCGACTGCACATCATCTGCTACTTGCTAATTTATTTAAAACTGCGGTGACTAGTATTACTTATTATTATTACTTATTATTCTACACTTATTGCATGGTTTCAGTCTTTAAGTTTTTTAGTTTATCTCTTTATCTTATCATGTTTTAATGTTGCAGCATTGCACCGAGACAAATTCCTAGTTTGTGTACTACATGAACAATGGCAATAAATCTGATTCTGATTCTGAAAACACATCAGATTTTAATGGGAAAAAATAAGCTGGATATCGAAATTGTGGCAGGCTAGTCCAGCTTACTCAGATTAAAGGAACAATTTTTAATCTGAGTAAACTGGACTAGCCTGCCACAATTTCGATGTCCAGCTTATTTTTTCCCATTAAAATCTGATGTGTTTTCAAAGTGTTCCCTTGTGGAGCGTGTAAATAATGAGGCGGATTTGGTTCAGGCGGTTTATTACACGACTCACACAAGGAGCATAGACAGAATGGCATACAAGTAGGAACTCTTCCCTTAAATAACGACATCCTTCTAGACTCTTCTCACACACAAAAGATAATCTCCCCGTCCGACTGCAGTCAGTCCATTCATCCTCGACACCTCCCTGTTATCTTACTAGGGCATCTAGAAACTTCTCACACACAAAAGATTAACTTTGCATCCTTTGTTCCTGTCTAAGGTGGTAAACCATTACGCACTCCCCAGGTTGCCACACCACCACCCCCCAGCAACTTAGATAGGACAAAAGGGTAACAGTCCACATGCTGTGATAGAACCATTAACATCAGTCCACATGCTGTAGAACCATCAACATCAGTCCGCATGCTGCTTGGGCTTCAGTCTTCTGCCGTATCTGCTGTAGCCAGGATTCGCTGCCTCCGTGGCACTGCCATGCTGGGGGGGCTGATGTCTGGGGGTGAAAACTTTTTGACTGTCCGTGTGGGTGCTCTGGAGAATCTTTACTCTGGGAAGTGCCCCGTGGGGGTCTTCCATGCCGAGGGGCCCTCGCCAACAGCACTTGCTCGTCAGCCACAACGAAAGCAGGTTTGAGTCCGTCTATGCCAATTTTTTCCCTCCTACCCCCCAAGTCTAGCAAAAAATGCTTATCCCCTGTTTCCAGCACTCTAAATGGTCCATCATAAGGTGGGCGCAGTGGGGAGCGGTGGGCGTCGTGTCTGACAAACACAAACTCTGCGTTTTTCAAAGCTTTAGGCACAAAAACGCGCGGAAAACTGTGGTGGGCAGGGCCCGGCAGCGTGCTTGAGTCTATGCAACGCTGCAGCAGCTGAGACGGGGAGCTGCCCGGCGCAGGATTATCTGGCAGAAACTCCCCAGGCAGCCAGAGTAGTTGTGCAAAAACGAGTTCTGCCGGGGAAGCTTCCAGATCCTCTTTAGGCGCAGAACGTAACCCCAATAAAACCCATGGTAGCCTGTCTACCCAATTTGCATCCGTCAGTGAAGCCCTCAGAGCCGCTTTTAACGACCTATGAAAACGTTCGCATAACCCATTAGCCTGCGGGTTGTACGCGGTTGTGCGGTGAATTGAGACACCTAGGCTGCGGGCCATGGTTGACCAGAGTTCAGAAACAAATTGAGAGCCTCTGTCAGACGTAATGTCCGACGGAACTCCAAAATGCGCCACCCATGCTGTTAAAAACGCGCGTGCCACCTCCTCGGCCGTGGTTGCCGCCAGTGGAACCGCTTCTGGCCAGCGCGTGGTGCGGTCCACCATTGTCAAGAGATGCGTGTACCCCTGTGATGGCGGAAGGGGGCCTACGAGGTCCACGTGGACATGGTCGAACCTCTTAGCCGGGATGCGAAACGGCTCCAGAGGAGCCTTCGTGTGTCTGTGAACTTTGGCTCGTTGGCACGCCACGCAGGCTGCCGCCCACTCTTTCACTTGTTTGCGAAGGCCCGGCCACACATATTTCTCTCCTACCATTTTGACCAACGCACACACCCCTGGGTGTGCCAAAGAGTGAACCGACTCAAACACGCGGTGGCGCCACGCAGCCGGAACCACAGGCTGTGGGCAACCCGTGGAGACGTCGCAGATTAAGGGGGGAATGCCGTTAAGCAGCGTCCTACTCTCCAGCCTTAACCCTGTTGGTCCAGACTGGAGCGCGCGCACGTCCGCGTCACTAGCCTGCTCCGCGGCCATGGCTGCGTAATCCATCCCTACACAGACCGGGGCCACAACGGCGAGCGAGAGGCAGTCTGCCACTACATTCAGTTTGCCCGACACATGCTGAATATCGGTAGTAAACTCTGAGAACGCAGCCAGCTGCCTCTGCTGCCGGCCCGACCAAGGTTCTGAAACTTTGGCCATCGCGAATGTTAGTGGCTTATGGTTAACGAACGCAGTAAAATTGCGCCCTTCCAGCCAGAACTGGAAATGGCGAATGGCCAGGTGGAGAGCCAGCAACTCTCTGTTGAACGCGCTGTATTTACGTTCATTGTCGCGCAAGGTTCTGCTGAAAAAGGCAAGCTGCTGCCAAGCCCCGGCGACGCGCTGCTCCACGACAGCCCCTATGGCCACATCTGAGGCGTCAGTTGTGAAGGCTATGTGGGCCGTTGGGTCTGGATGTGCCAACAATGCGGCGTTTGCCAGGGCTGCTTTAACTTCCGAGAATGCCTGCTCTCGTTCCGGGGTCCATTCGACCCTATTCGCGGGTTTCTGTTTTTTGAGCGCAGCGTACAATGGCTGCATGAGCTGCGCTGCGCAGGGAAGGAAACGGTTATAAAAGTTCACCATTCCCAAAAATTCTTGTAGCGCCCTGACCGTTTGCAGTCGGGGAAAATCTGTCACTGCGCGCACTTTGTCAGGCAGCGGAACCGCTCCTTCGGGAGAGACACTGTGCCCTAAAAAAAATCAATCCCCGTCACCCCGAACTGACATTTCGCTGGGTTGATTATTAAACCGTGCTCTTCCAACCTTCGGAAAACCGTTGTGAGGTGGGTTTCGTGTTCGTCTTCGGACGCATTGGCTACCAAGATATCGTCCAGGTAGATGAACACAAAAGGGAGATTGCGCAGCACTGCATCCATCATGCGTTGGAACGTCTGTGTTGCCCCTTTAAGCCCAAACGGCATAAGCAAGAACTCAAATAAACCAAACGGAGTTATTACCGCTGTTTTGGGTATGTCCTCGGCGCGCACTGGGACTTGGTGGTAACCACGGACCAAATCTATCTTAGAAAAAATGCGCCCTCCTGCGAGGTGAACGGAAAAATCCTGAATGTGGGGAATTGGGTAGCGGTCGTGCGCTGTAGTGTTGTTTAACCTGCAAAAATCGCCGCAAGGTCGCCACGAACCTTCAGCTTTAGGGACCATGCGTAGCGGGGAAGCCCATGGGCTGTTTGAGTGCCTGATGATGCCTAACCTCTCTAGGTTAGCGAACTCCTCGCGTGCTATGGCCAGTTTAGCTGCGTCCAAGCGCCGAGGTCTTGCAAAAACGGGCGCCCCGGTGGTGGTGATAAAATGCTCCACCCCATGTTTAGCGATAGCTGCTGAAAACTTCGGGACTGTGAGTGCTGGAAACTGAGCGAGCAGTGTGTGGAACTTACCGCATGCTGCTGTGACGTTGGCTTGTGCTGTTGGCCGGGTCACTCGAGCTATACAGGGGAGAGAGTCGAAAGACAGTGCATTAACCAGGCGCCTGTTAGCGATATCTATCAACAACCCATGTGCACATAGAAAATCAGCCCCCAGTATATGGTAATTCAATGCTGCTACAACAAAAGTCCATTCAAATGTATGACCGTGTAGAGACAAGAGTAGAGTCCTCTCACCAAAGGTCTTAATCTCTGAGCCGTTTGCTGCTGCCATCTCGGGGCCGCTGGGTCCTGCCAGCCGGTCAGCGTAGGTCGGCCGGATGAAACTCTTCTGTGCGCCGGTGTCCACAAGGAAATGCCTCCCCGAGCGTGCGTCCGTCAAATAGAGCAGCTTGTTCTCCTCCCTGAGGGTCGCAGCTGCTACCGACCCCCGGTCTTGGTGTTTCCCGAGCGCTTGAACTAGCACGGTGGTATACATTTGCGTGCCCTCTCTGCAAAGCGGCGGTGGTAGAAGCAAAGCGTGTCACCTCCACGTTCCTTGGCCCCCGCTGCCGCTGCCGTCGGTGGTTCTGCTGCTGCCGTTGGCGGCTCCTTGCCTCCTCGTGTCGATGTGCCGGGCTCAGTCGCTGCCGCAATGGTCACGAAAGCCTTGGTGGCGACGATGATCTGGTCTGCCTCCCGGGCTAGCGCACGATAGTCCCGTTTGGCCAGCAACGACGAATTGGCCAGGGCCGCTCTCGCCGCTGTCGGAAGGTTCCTGAGGAAAATGTGGGTGAAGATGAAGTGGTCGTCGTCCGTGCCCTTTAACCTCAGCATCTTCTCCATCATGTCCTTGGCCGAACCGTCTCCCAACCCGGTCCGCGTCAGAAGCCTCTCTGCTCTCTCACCATCCGAGAGCGTGTAGTGCTGGATGAGGGCAGCCTTCAGCGCGTCATATTTGCCGTCGGCTGGTAGCTGATCGAGCAGGCTCTCGATGTGCTGAGCCGTGCTGGCATCGAGCGCTGCGACCATATTGTGGAATTTCGTATCATCCGCCGATATCCCTCGGAGGGCGAACTGCGCCTCGGTTAGGTGGAACCAGGAGCGCGGGTTGTACTGCCAAAAATCAGGTAGTTTGATCGCTACAGCGCACGCGAAGCTGGGGGTTCCAGTCGAGGTTGGCTCCGGGGATCTTCCGTCGTATTCCATGATTCGTCTTGGGTCACCAGTGTGGAGCGTGTAAATAATGAGGTGGCTTTGGTTCAGGCGCTTTATTACACGACTCACACAAGGAGCATAGACAGAAAGGCATTCAAGTAGGAACTCTTCCCTTAAATAACATGACATCCTTTCTAGACTCTTCTCACACACAAAAGATAATCTCCCCAACCGACTGCAGTCAGTCCATTCATCCTTGACACCTCCCTGTTATCTTACTAGGGCATCTAGAAACTTCTCACACACAAAAGGTTAACTTCGCGTCCTTTGTTCCTGTCTAAGGTGGTAAACCATTATGCACTCCCCAGGTTGCCACACCCTTTACTTTTTTGAGCAGTATATATTTTGGTAATAGTTAAAAAGGAAAGGGGAAAAATGGACTTGCCACACATTTAAAAGACAGCATGACCTGTGAATAACATAAGTGATTATCTCATGGTAAAAACAAAGTAGAAAAGACGTGCTTGCTTCTGTAATTAGCATAAGAGAAGGAACAGGTTTTTAAATGAAAAGGTTGGTCCACTCTTGTAAACTCTGATGTAATCAGAGCTCCTAAAGGCTGAGCAGTCCAAATAAGATTTAAACTATTTGCAAATGAGCACAAAAGAATATATCAAAACAAATATAATCTTTTTCCCCCAAAATAGCATGGGAAATTCCACTTTTGGGATAGTTTATGTTCCACTGTTCAAACAAAAGAAATACCAAAGCAGCTTTCAAAGCACCACCCTTCTTTTTAACCAAACCTGATTAGCAATCATCAAGAATGTGAATTAAATTTGAACTTGCACAATCAGATGTGATTTTTGGTGTGATACCAGCAGGAAGGTGACACCTTCCTGTAATACCCCTTTGATGATTATATTAGAGGTTTTAACAAGTAGTTTAGCTGGGTGGATGGGATTACTTAGATTTCTAACTTTACGACAGTTAGACACATTTGAAAGTATTGTCACCATGTACGCTGTAATGTATAAACAAGAAAAAGGAAATACTGACACTAGTTCAAAAGGTATAAATCACAACTATAAATAAAGATGTGATTAATATTAATATATTTGCTAAAATGTACTAGTGCGCTTGTGCTTCCTTGCATCACATCTTTGTACGAGATGCACTTTATTCCCTTAAACAGTTCAAGGTATCATGTCTGCCCCATTTTCTGACACTGATCTACTAACCTGGACAACAATGTGGGTGCCATTGGAGGTGGCCAGTAATGTGACAGGATGAAGATCATCTTGATCGTGGCTGTAGCATGCTTCCTCCACTGTTTGGAAAGAGGCCATGTCAGGTGTCATGATAGCCACCTGAGGGAGACACTTTGATCAATTCAC
Source organism: Pholidichthys leucotaenia (assembly GCA_020510985.1). Lineage (NCBI taxonomy): Eukaryota > Metazoa > Chordata > Actinopteri > Cichliformes > Pholidichthyidae > Pholidichthys > Pholidichthys leucotaenia. Next base: position 75,543,484 of record CM035850.1, on the reverse strand, counting down.
TGCTTCAATCAATCAATCAATACAATTAAAGAGCCCCTATTATGCTCTTTTTCCACATGTGGACCAGGGCTGCAATGATTAGTTGACGTTGTTGACAACGTTGATCATAAAATTTGTCGATGTTGTGTGGCTTAATCTTGTTCACTTATGTACCCCTACTGATTATTAAATAAATTGTTAAATGTTAAGTGTATTTTTATTGCTAACAGCATGTTTGCACCCGGTACTATGGAAGCTTTCACAGCACCAGGTGCTGCCACCGCCAGCATCAGTTGGGGCACTCCTTCTCCAGACGGACTCCAGCAGGCAGTTAGTGGCGGGAGCGTTTGGACGAATTGCTAAATACAGCCATGACAATGAGCACTTAAAGGGCACAAAGCTTGCCATTTCCTTCTAAGTGGAGTGTTTATGATCCTGACAATTGAGCTCCGAGAGTAAAACAACGACTGCATGTCATGACTGATTAGAATATTCAGCCCACGTGCAAGGTGCAGCAACAAAGAGACAATCAAACAGTATACACGTTTGAATGTTTTATTAAATATCAAAACTCGCACTGCTACAGAACAGTCACTCACCAGAGGAATGGGCCTGTGGAGAGAAAGTGAGAGCTGTGAGCTGAGGAATGGAGATAGGGAAAATGGGTGAGCCAAATTACCACTTACGTGGGCTCTGAAGGAGCGTCGGCAGAATCCCAGCGGGAAATAGATGAACCAGCAGGGCAAGGGACTGCTGGCGGAGTCTGACCGGGTGGAGGTTGTTATGGGATGGCCCTCGCGGACCATCAATGAGACGCCATCAGCAGCCGATGAGTTTGCATATTTATTAACACAAGATAAAAGTGACAAAATAATAAGCCACGTGGGGCAAAAACACATACAAGAATTACAGCCAAGGCACAGTAATAATACACTCAAGCTAAGAAGTAAACTTACTGAGAACAGGAAGGAACGAGAGGGGTGACTGGAGCAGGGGTTAGGGACTCCAGCCGAACGTTGAACGGAACCAACGTTATGCGAGGTCGCAGCCAGGAGTAACCTCAGTTGCTCCCTTAAATAGGGCACAAACAATAATGAGGAAATAATCAGTGGAATGACAATCAGCTGTCACCACGCAACTCGGCTTTGACAGCCGGATGTCCAGTCGTGACGCTGTCAAAATAAGAGCCCTGGACGGCCATAACAGATAAGAACGGGGAAAATACTGGACAACCCAAGCGCGGACAGAATCGGCGCTCAGGCCATAACAGAGGTTTCCGTCGTGGGAGAAATTGTGGCAGGAGAGCGTGCGCAGCCCTTAGAGACACACCTACACGATGGCAGCAGCCTGCACCATGGAAAAAAAGCACACAGATTAATAACTTCTTTACCGATGTGTGTATGCCGACTTACTTGTTTGTTTATGGTAGCATGCCCAGACGAGCCAGCATTGAGTCACAAAAGGATGCCTCCTTAAATATGCTGGCTGATTACAGGGCACAGGTGTGTCCTCTCCCTCAGGCGCGCTGATGAGCAGCGGAGAGATGAACGAGAAGGAGGGGGCGTGTTCTCGCCGCCCATGACAACTGCATAGTGCATTGCTTGTTTGAACATGACTTTTTGGACAGTGGCAAAAATCCAAAAATCACAGGGACAAGAATCACGCAAGGTCCTGTACAGAGGCTGTCCTGTTTAAATAAGCTGAATGTCACTGCAGTCTCCAGTACACACACCCTGCAGTTAAAATACTGGAGTTACCATCACTGCTTTATGAAAATTATTGTGGTTTTTTTTCCCACACAGAATCAGCAGTTCAAGTCGAAGAAGACTGAAGCACCGCACAATTGCCACACACGTACATAAAGTTGAGACAGAGCTGCAGCAAGTTTCTCACAGCTTCCATCGTTTGCCACATAAGTTATGATCCCTGTTTAAATTACAAGATCACAGGGTCCTAAAAACATTTGCAACTAGAAAAGCACTCAGAGAGCGCAGACCTCCGCCAAGCGCCACAATTCCCCCCATACAGTGTTTGTGTGTACGTTTTCAGATTCCTTGAGCATGTAAACATATGACTAGCAATTAGATTCACAATGATTATTTGTTTATTTGACAGGGACAGTGCAATAAACACACAATTAATCAATGACAATCAATCTGATAGTGATAGGATTAGTGGTTCAGTAGTAAAAGCATTGCCTCCTTGGCGGAGGTAATAAACTGAAGTGTTGCTGTTGTGTCCATCTCCTCCACTGACGGATGCAAATTGGGTAGACAGGTTGCCGTGGGTTTTATATTATATTATTTTGGGGTTTCGCTCCGCGGCAAACGAGAATTTAGAAGCTTCGACGGCAGAGAGCTCGTTATTGCGCAGCACGTATGGCTGGCCGGGGAATTTCTGCCAAATGCGCAGCTCCTATGGCTGGCCGGGGAATTTCTGCCAAATGCGCAGCGCCTATGGCTGGCCGGGGAATTTCTGCCAAATGCGCAGCTCCTATGGCTGGCCGGTGAATTTCTGCCAAATGCGCAGCGCCTATGGCTGGCCGGGGAATTTCTGCCAAAGAATCCGTCGGCGGACAGCTGCCCGTGTGAGGTTTTGCAGTTGCGCGCAAACACAAGCACGCTGGCGGGCCCAGGCCAGCAGTGTTTTCCGCGTGCTTTTGTGCCTAAAACGTTGAAGAACGCAGAGTTTGTGTTGCAGACTTGACGACCAGCGCCCTCCATTGCGCCTGCGCACAAGTTGAAAATGGCCCTATGTCACAGTGTTGAAAAATGCTTTAAAAAAATTCCTGTATCCAGACGGTGAACCGGATCACCCCCAAAATTTAATCAGTTCTTCCTTGTACCATTTCCAACAACGCCTGAAAGTTTCATGCAAATCCGTCCAAGACTTTTTGAGTTATCTTGCTAACCAACAGACAAACAGACAGACAAACACACAAACCCTGGCAAAAACATAACCTCCTCCTGGCCTTTTCGGCCTGGCGGAGGTAATAATACCGCATGTCGCGGTGTTGAGCTATTCACCGTCACCACAGGGCAAATTCCTCTACCATGACAGCCCTAGTTCAGAGCCTCCCCCCTTCCCCATCTGGGTCTCTCTGATCATATCTTGCTAAGACCTGCATACAAACCCGGAGTGAAAGCCATCAGACCAACAAAAAAAGCAGGTACGTGTGTGGCTAGAGGGGGCCTCGGATGCTCTGAAAGACTGCTTCAGCACTACAGACTGGGACACTTTCAAGCATGCAGCCACTCACAATGGACACACAAACATAGAGGAGTACATTGAGGTTGTTGTAGCATACATAGCTAAATGCATAGATGATGTCACTCACTGCAAAACCATCACTGCTCGTGCTAACCAAAAGCCATGGATGACAGCAGAGCTTCACAGGCTCGCAAGGGCTCGGGAAGCAGCCTTCACGGCCATCGACACTACAGGAATAACAACAGCTAGGGCCAACCTGTCCCGTGGCATCAAGGAGGCAAAACAACAGTACAGCAAGAAAATATTCAGACACTTCAGCAACACCAGAGATGCACGTTCTCTCTGGCGTGGCATACAGACCCTCACCAACTACAAACCTCCGCTTCAGACCTGTGTGAGTGACATCACACTGCTCAACAACCTAAATGGCTTCTTTGGCCACTTTGAAACACAAAACGGCACATCAGAACAGAAGACCACTCCTCTCCCAGATGAGCTGGTCATAAGTCTGGATCCAGCTAGCGTGAAGGATCAACTCAATCAATCTCTAGGATCAACCCATGCAAGACAGCTGGACCAGACAACATACCAGGTCACGTTTTGAAGTCTGGAGGAGCTCAAGAATGTCCTGGCCGACATCTTCAGTATCTCCCCGAGTCAAGCTGTTGTCCCCATGTTTCAAAACTGCTACCATAATACCAGTCCCAAAGAAGCCCATCCCATCCAACTACAACGATTACCGGCCTGTAGCACTGACCTCCATCATAATGAAGTGCTTTGAGTGGCTGGTCATGCAGAACATCAAGTTCATCCTCCTTCCCTCCCACGACTCATCTCAGTTTGCATGCAGGTCAAACACATCTACAGAAGACGCCATCACTACTGCTCTCCATCCAGCCCTCACCCACCTGGACTCAAAAAACTCCTACATGCGAATGCTGTTCTTGGACTTCAGTTCAGCATTCAACACAATCATCCCCCAGCACCTAACACAAAAACTCAGACACTTGGGACTCAAAACCTCTCTCTGTAACTGGGTGCTGAACTTTCTCACAGGGAGGCCACAGAACATGCGGGTTGGCCGCAACACCTCCAAGACCATCACTCTGAGCACAGGGGCCCCACAAGGGTGTGTGCTCAGCCTGCTGCTCTTCACCCTGCTGACCCATGACTGTGTACCAGACTACAGCACCAACCACATCATCAAGTTTGCGGACAACACAACGGTGGTGGGCCTCATCACCAACGATGAGGAGGCTAACTATAGAAATGAGGTAAGCCAACTGGTCCAGTGGTGTAAAGGCAATAATTTCTTCCTGAATGTGGGGAAAAACCAAGAAGATTGTGGTCAACTTCAGGAGGGGACACACACAGCACCCCCCTCTGATCACTGGAGCAACTGTGGAGAGGGTGAGCAGCACCAAGTTCCTGAAGGTGCACATCTCCGAGGACCTTTCCTGGTCCAACAACACCACATCACTGGCCAAAAGGGCTCAAACTCACCTCTACTTCCTCCGCAAAATGAGGAGAGCATGAGTCCCACCCCCATCATCTGCTCATTCTACCAAGGCATCATTGACAGCATCCTCACCAGCTGCATCATGGTGTGGTATGGAAGTGGGACTGCCTCCTGCCAGAAGACACTACAACGCACAGTGAAAGCTGCCAGCAAGATCATCGGTGCCCCCCCCCCCCCCCATCTACCTCACCCACAGAGCCATCAACATTGCAGGCGACACCTCCCACCCCTCACACTCCCTCTTCAGCCCCCTGCCCTTGGGGCAAAGGTACCAGAGCCTCCGGGCCCGCACCACCACAAGACTGCTAAACAGCTTTGTTCACCAGGCCATCAGGACCCTGAACTCTGTCCACTCCACTCCCCCCTCAGTAACACATTCACCTGCAAAATAACTACCTCAGCAGTTGGCACAGAAAGACTGGCACACCAACAGTAATACATCTGCTGCTGTATGTTTCTGCACCTTACTGCAACCATTTGCACCATTGCCATACCTGCTGCTTTTATTGCAATACTGATTATGTGCAGTCCAATCTGTCAGTGTCTACACCTACAAGACCGCACTGAACTTGCAACTACGAGTATTACTGCTTTTTGTCTGTATATAGGATTGCTGGGTTTTATCGGTTATCTTTATTTGCAATACGAGTAGCATTACTGTACATAAATTGCTGTTGTTGTTTTTCCAGCCTTATTCCTTTTTTATACTGCACACACCACTGAAGAGAGAAATGACATTTCAGTTTTCTTGTATGTCCTGTATGTATAGTAGTATTGACAAATACAATCTTTGAATCTTGAATCTAAGGTTAGTGAGTTTTAGTGAGTAAAGTTAGCACTTCTTGTTTTCAATGAGCAACTCTCAGCTTAAGAAAACTGAGCACATCATTAGTACGTGCTGTTTAAATGGTTTACCTGCTGTCGGACAATAAGCGCTCTCGGATGATGGCTGCTGATGGCTGAGCTGCTTCAGGTATGCTGGGCAATGGTAACTGTAGCTTACTCTTTTTCATCTTCTCTATAGAGAGCTTAAGTCACGCCCCTTCTACTTTGACATATGGGAATCAGAACGAATCAGAACAGGGGCAGTTCTAGAACATTTTTCATGGGGGCCAGGGTGGCGCACTTTCTCAGAGATCACACTAAAATAAAATTTTTTGGGAAAAAAATCTTAATTTCTAGATTCTAAGTAATAAACTGTACATTTTAATAATGTTTTACATGATGTTACTGAAATAAACAATGGGAGCCAGTTGAATTTTACTTCAGCTTTATTACTCTTTTACTCAGTATCTTTTGATGACTACAGTAGGCAACACATGCTTCTAATAAATAAAGCCCACAAAGGTAACAACTTGAGTAAAATTTCTACCCCCTCTACCCACCTCTGTAACAACAAACACTTTCAGATGCTCTGCCAGCACAAGTGTTGCTGGAGTTCCACTCAGCTTTGACTGGGGTTTGCCAGACCAATTGTAACACCTATGAGGGTTAATTACTGGGAATAGGCTGTATAGTATGTACTAGCATACAACACAGTGTAATAGGACAATGATGATGATGGTGATAGACCAGTATCAGAGTCTCCTAGATTCGACTACAGGAGCTGTAATAAACTTTAGATAAAGACGAGACCACAGACCAGGAAGTATGTTCAAAATGTCTGTGACATGGTTTTATGACCCAGTGACCGGACAGACTCCAGAACAGATTCAATTAGGTTTATTAGCGTGTAAAATGTGTGAATGCGTGTGTGTAAGCGTGAGCAGGAACTGCAGGGAACAGAGTAGGACACCGTACGGCCTGGCAACTCTAGGAACACACAGAAGCGGGACAGTTAGTGGTGGAAACTGCAGGACAGGAACAGTTTAGTCTAGAGGCTTACTGTATGCAGGGATGGTGGACGGCTCAGGGTCAGCGCGGTGGCTACGGTCAAGAGGACAGTGTCTGCAGATGAGGTACAGCTCCTGCTGGTGCGTGGGCTTGGAGGTGGAGGTGTGGAGTGGAAGGGAAGGAGAGGAGTCCGCCGCCACAGAGGAGAGGAGAATCCATCAACACGGAGCTCCGCCTGTGCACACGGAACTAGTAGACAAGGTGAGAAGGATGAATGGGCTTACGTGGGCTGCAGGTGAGGTCCTTCAGACTTCGGTGGCAGCAGGCTTGGAACAAGGTCAACAATAGGTTGTGGTAAGACGTCGAGAATGGCAGATGAAGCTCATCTGGAGCACAGTGAGACAACTCTGCACTGAAGCCAGGGCAGCGCGGTATAAATAGGCCAGGTCTAGATGGAGACCAGGTGTGCATGCAGCTGATAGCAATAAGCACAGAGCAGACCATGACAGTCGGCTTATTATTAAAAGGACAAGAGGACAATGACATACATTAACATAGAAAAAAATCCCCTTTTTTGTTTAGACATTTTAGTTACGTTTAAAAGGATTTAGTTTCGTCCTATTTTAATAGGTTGCAACCTTTAGTTTCTTTTTAGTTCAGTTCAAGCTAGTTCTTTAACCTACTTGAGTTATCTCTGTTTTGTTCAAATTAGTTTAGTTCTATTTCATTTCAAGTTCCTTTCAAGTTTAGTATAGGTACCCTTTAAGTTTAGCCATTACCATTGTTTTGTTGTTTACAACCAAACAATATTGTTCTGCAAACAATACCTTTACAGTATAATCGTGTATGGTCAATCAAATAAAATTGTAAAAAAAAAAAATAAAAAAATACCAAACTCAAACAATTCAGCAATAGACTGAACAAATCTGTTAACCACAGAATAAAAGTCTTTTCCTTTCAAGTCTACTAATCCTTTAATTCCTCTGAATTAGCAGTCCAGTGTTTTTATCCTGAATCCACTGTTTTTGATGGAAATGTGGATGGATCACACCGTCGTCGGCCTCCGTCGGTCTATGATGACCATGGAAGAGAATCCTAAACGTCTACTCTGCTGGAACAGCACCGCCTGTGGCTGAACAGGCCGATGCGCGAATGACAGTCCCTGTCACACAGGTCACACTTGTGGGTGGTCTCCGTGCTGCTGGGTCTGTGGCGGTTCTTCCTGCGGGTCCTTTTTTCATCTGCTGCAGCAGTCAGTCTCTCTTCACCCGCCTTGAGCTGTCTGGTCAGGGTGCCTCTCCATTTGGAGCGGTCCGTTGCAAGGTCCTCCCAGCGCTCTGTGTTGATATCCAGGGCCTTCATGTCTCTCTTGCAGACGTCTCTAAAGCGCAGCTGTGGGCGGCCAACGTCTCTCCTGCCAGTTGCCAGTTCTCCATAGAGGACGTCTTTGGGGATTCTGCCATCCTCCATACGGTGAACGTGGCCTAGCCAGCGGAGCCTGCGCTGCCTGAGTAGAGTGAACATGGAGGGAAGGCCGGCGCGGGACAGAACTTCTGTGTTGGGCACTTTGTCCTGCCAGGATATGTCCAGGATGTGGCGAATGCAGCGCAAGTGGAAGGAGTTCAGTCTCTTTTCCTGCCGGGCGTATGTTGTCCACGTCTCACTCCCATAGAGCAGTGTGCTGATGACGCAGGCATTGTACACTGCCATCTTCGTCTTGACAGAGAGTTTGGGATTCTCCCACACTCGTGTGGTGAGGCGAGCGAGTGTGAAGGCTGATTTTCCAATCCTCTTGTTGATCTCTGTATCAAGGGAGAGGTTGTTGCTGATCGTGGACCCCAGGTACGTGAACTGATTCACGACCTCCAGCTTGTAGTCGTCAATGGTGATGGTTGGTGGTGCTTCCGTGCCTTGCGCCAAGACGTTAGTCTTCTTCAGGCTGATGGTAAGCCCGAAGTCCTTGCATGCCTGGGAGAAGCGGTCCATCAGGGTCTGAAGCTCCTGCTGTGTGTGGGTTGCGACTGCAGCGTCGTCTGCGAACAGCATGTCTCTGATTAGAGCCTCGCGTACTTTGGTTCTGGCTTTCAGGCGGGCGAGGTTGAAAAGCCTGCCGTCAGATCTTGTGTGCAGGTAGATTCCCTCTGTTGCTGTGCTGAAGGCATGCCTCAGGAGCATAGCAAAGAAAATCCCAAAGAGGGTTGGCGCAAGTACACAGCCCTGTTTCACTCTGCTGCGTATGTTGAATGGCTCTGAGACGTTGCCATCGTGCTGCACTATCCCCTGCATGTTGGTGTGAAACGATTCGATGAGGCTTTGCAACTTTGGTGGGCATCCCATCTTTGGCAGGATCTTGAAAAGGCCCTCTCTGCTGACCAGATCGAACGCTTTGGTGAGGTCGATGAAGGCGACGTACAGAGGCATGTTCTGTTCTCTGCATTTCTCCTGGAGTTGGCGGATGGAGAATATCATGTCTACCGTCGATCGCTCAGTGCGGAAGCCACACTGAGACTCGGGGTAGACACGTTCGGCAAGCTTCTGTAGACGAACGAGAACAACTCGTGCGTAGACTTTGCCAACAACGCTGAGGAGGGAAATGCCCCTGTAGTTGTTGCAGTCGCTTCTCTCCCCTTTGTTTTTGTAGAGGGTGATGATCTTGGCGTCCCTCATGTCCTGTGGTACGGCACCTTCCTTCCAGCACTGGCAGAGGACGTCATGCAATGGCAGCAGTAGGGCGGTCTTGCAGTGCTTGATCAGGTCAGGGGGTATGCCGTCGTTGCCGGGTGCCTTGCCAGCGGCCAAGCTATCAATGGCCTTACTGAGTCCGTCGGTGGTTGGCTCGGGGTCAAGTTCGTCCATGGATGGCAGGCAGTCGATGGCATCAAGGGCTGACGGTGTCACGGTGTTCTGTCTAGAGTAGAGGTCGGAGTAGTGTTCCACCCATCTCTCCATCTGCTTGTTCTTCTCTGTGATCATCTCCCCAGTGGAAGATTTGAGGGGGGCCGTCTTGCTCTGAGCCGGACCAAGTGCTTTCTTGATGCCATCGTACATACCACGGATGTTCCCTGTTATGGCAGCGGTTTGAATGTCTTGGCTGAGCTGAGTCCAGTACTCGTTGGCACAGCGCCGAGCAGTCTGCTGAACTTTGCTTCTCGCAGCCCTGAGAATCTGGAGATTCTTCTCGTTTGGGTACTTCTTGTACTCAGCAAGTGCTGAGCGCTTGGCTTCAATGACGGGGGTCATCTCGGTCAACTTGGCATCAAACCAGTCCTGTGACTTCGAGGTCTTCCTCCCAAAGGTAGCCAAGGCTGTGCGGTAGATGGTGTTTCGCAGCTCTTCCCACTTCTGCTTTGCAGATTCTCCTCCTTGTGGTACACCAAGTTCCTTCTCAAAGGTGGAGGCAAACTGCTCAACAAGTTCTGGTTGGGCCATCTTGCTGGTGTCAATCCGTGCCTTTTCAGGTTGTCTAGCACGATGGAATTTCTTCAGCTGCAGCTTGACCTTGCAACACACCAATGAATGGTCTGTGTCACAATCTGCACTCTGGAACGAACGGGTGATTAGCACGTTCTTCAGTGAGGTGCGCCTGGTCAGGATCAAGTCTAGCTGGTGCCAGTGCTTTGAGCGCGGATGTTGCCAGGAAACCTTGTGTTGGGGTTTGGTCTTGAAGAACGAGTTTGTGATGCACAGATCGTGATATGTGCAGAACTCGAGCAGCCGCTGTCCGTTGTCGTTCATTCTGCCCACGCCAAAAGGTCCAAGACAGGAGGGCCAGGAGTCGTGGTCAGCACCCACTCTGGCATTGAAGTCTCCAAGGAGAATGAGTTGTTCAGAGTTGGGGATGATCCTGACAGTTGTTGCGAGATTCTCGTAGAACTCGTCTTTTGCCTCTGGTGTGGCTGTCTGTGTTGGGGCATACACATTGACGAGGGTGACTGGGCCTTCAGTGGTGTTCAGGCGGAGGGTGAGGAGTTGTGCAGAGCCAGTGCTGCCCGGTTCCACCATCTTCAGCAAAGTGTTCTTCACTGCGAAGCCCACTCCGTGTTCCCTGTGTTCGTCACTGCCCTTTCCCTGCCAGTAGAACGTGTAGTCCTTCTCTCTCAGTGTGCCTGCATCAGCCAACCGTGTTTCCTGGAGAGTGGCGATATCCACTCCCAGTCTCTTCAGCTCATTATTGATGATGGCAGTCTTCCTGGTGTCGTTGATGTCCTTGAGGTTAGCAGCGAGTCCTGTCATCATAGTGCAGACGTTCCAAGTTCCCAGTTTTAGAGTTGGTCTCTTTTGTTTTATTGTCTTGCCTGGTGCGAAGGTTCTCAGCCTGCTGTTTGGATTTCTCCTTATCCCCATGCACCCAATGAGGAAAGCAAGCTGTGGCGGGACAACACCTTATTGGCTGGGGGCTGCCCAGCTTGAGGCGGGCGGTAGCTGTCCAGTGAGATCTGATGATCCCTCCCACCGTCGGGAACAACCCCTGGCGCCACGCTCTACGCCAATTGAGCAGTGGCTTATAACCGGTAACTGTCATTCCCCGTGTTTTGTCTACTCCAAAGGCGAAGCTGGAGTGTCCTCTCCAGTGATCCGGTGTTCTACCTTCCAGCGTTGGGCGTTGGTAGGATTCAAGCCTGGGCAGGAAGATATGGAGGACAAGATGTTGCCCATGCAGCATGTCCCCCCTCTCCACGTCACTGATGAATCCAAAGGAACAGCAGGGCTGCTACAGTTTGGCACCAGCGCCGTTGCAGGAGCTGCCAGAACGATGTTGAGCACAACATAGAACTGCCTTAGGGGCTCCGACTCCGGATTTTTCCTCAGGGTTGACTCCCGAAGCCTTTCCCGTGACCGGGTATGCCGCAAGGCAGCCGAGGTTTGAAATCAGGGTTTACCTTCCCCTAGATGGGCTACCTTCCCAGGTTGACGAGCCACCATCTACCCGAAGCATCTGGTTTTAAGGCGCCAGAGATCCGCCCTCGCCCCTTCTCCTATTAGTAAAAGCAGTTCCGCCGGGCTTAGAGACTAAACCACACGGGCAGGCTAGGAGTTGGACTTAGTTGTCAGAGGCTTTTCGAGACGCACGCCATAAGGAGCATTTTATGAGCACTGGGAGCTTTAACCCCAGTGCCGCTCCTGGCTATGACAACCTTGGAACCATGGATCACACCAGTTCAGATGAAAAGCATGCAACGTCCAGTAGAAGAGTAGCACGCCCCCTAGCTTCCTGGCTCATGCACAGTTCACACAAGGTCCCTTGGGTGGCTCGCCATCACAGTTCAAGCACATATTCTCCAGATCTTCAAATCCAGTCCTAATTCGACATATCTTCATCCCAACCTAAGTTGGCCAAACAAACAACATAAAATAAGCATACATACTTAAAATAAAAAGCTAGGTAGCTCTAAAACTAAGAAAAAGTCCATTTCCAGTCTTAATTCGTGCTTGTTAAGATGGCGCTGAAATGGTGGACAGAAAAAAAAAAAAGAAACAAGGGCATTGACCTTTAAGCCACGCTTCAAATTGGCTGAAAATGTACCGAAGTATTCACCATTTTCACATAAAATAAATTCACAACCTTAGTTTTCCATTTGCATAAAATAACCAATTCATTTTACAAATATAGTTTACAGAAAATAAAATACACGTTATCAACTCACCAAGTCCCGATAAACCCACGTACACAAATCTCCAGAACCTACGACTGTTTGGAAAGTCCAACAATACCTTTGTAAAAGTGTAAAAATAACTTTTAGATAATTTTACACTCATTGCTTTACAAAAAAGAAATTATATTTTCCTCACTCACCAAGTTCTGTTACTTCATGTACAACCAAGACAGGTTAGAAAAAAAATAAAAATAAAACCTTCAGCGTGCAAAAAATAGCTTTTAGGCTAGTTTAGACTAATTTCTCTGCTCTCTTTTTTTACTTTTTTTTCTCTCTCTCTACAGCACTGTGTGTGTGTGTGTGTGTGTGGTATTTCCTTCCTTTTGCACAGGAAAAGCCTGCAGCAATCCAATTGGCTGTTGCTTGTGGCATGAGCTATGCAGCAATGTATTCTTCAAAATAAGAGTCTAAATGTATTTCAGCTATCTTAAAATGTAAATGACAATGAATTGGCATGTTTTAACATTTTTTTACCCAAATAAAATGTAGTAACATGAAATATAACTTTGTAGACGTTTTTAGTAATATTTAACCATATGAACTTATTTATTGGCTTTTTACATTCAAGCATTTATGCTGTTTTTATTAACAAGTTTTTGTTAATAAAAACAGCTGTGATTGTGTATCCTAAGACCGTAAGATGGCCGACCCTCACATTACATCTGCATCGGCGTGATAATGTCACCAAGTGTCTGCGTCACCACGCCAATATCAGCCAAACTTGTGGTTCCGCCAAACTTGTGGTTACACCATACTACCCCCCCATCCCCTGGAAAACACAGAACAACCCACATGATCCTCCCCAGTTTGGTACCATAGGATCCCGAACTAGCTAGGGCCAGTGGGTAGACTACTGCATAGCCCAGCTTGGCTGAGTGGTTTATTTTACCACTGTGTTGGCAACCACGCCCCTAGCTAAACACAGTCCTTTTATTCCCCTTTCTTGAGGAAGGCAGTCCAGCTGGAGGGGCCTTGTAGCGAGCTTGTGGTGGACGCACCCCTGGAGGTGCGGAGGCCCACGGACCGGGATCATCTCTCACGAAACTCCAGTCCACGGCCCATACCGTATGAGTCACCTCCCACGAAGCCCTGTCATCCAGGGCTGCTGTTCAAACCCGACGGAAATGGTTGGTGTACCACACAAAACCATCTGCCAGCTTGAAGGCTGTTAGGTCCAGTTGTGCGATGATCCTGATGGGTGTCAGTGGTGGTGGGGGCTGTGTTGGGACCAACTGTGGGTCCGCCCGTTCGGTTCTGTGGACCCAAACCCAGTCCATCACTGCAAGGGGCATTCTGTTCGGCCGCACATGGCGTTGGGGCTGTGCTGGTGTAGCTCTTACATCTGTTGCAGGGCATCCACCAGGTTGTGGTGGTACTGTGACATCCTGTTGGGTCACAGACTCTTCATCCTGCATCTCAGCGGCGGATCCTGGAGGCTGATGTCAGTCAAGGATTCGGAAGACGTCCGGTGAATCGACTGCATTTTGTTTGATCGTGGACTCTTCATCCAGCGGCTCAGCAGTGGCTCCTGTAGGCTGGTGCTGTGTGTGGATTCGGAAGTAGTCTGGCCCCTTCTCTTGGTCATGGTGATATGTTGCTATCACCGTTGATCGAACTTGCGCCAGGTTGTTGTGTCCTGGGGTTCCCGATAGACATGGGCTCCCTCTCCTGCAATTCTGCAGCGGCTCCTGGAGGCTCATGCTGGGCGAGGATCTGAGAAGAGTCTGGTTGTTGCCCTTTCTCTGGGCAGTGCTCTTCCTGTGAGCACGGGAGGACTGTACCCTTGTCATCATCATCTGGATGTGTCACATCCCACTCGTCAATGTTGGTCAAACTGAGTCCGTTCCTGTCGCAGATAGAGAAGCCCAGTTGATAAAATAGATCGCATCCTAATATGTGGTCTTCATGTGTGGCCACTTGAAAAACAAAGTCAGTAATGACTCTTGATGCGTAGCGGACCGTTAGTGTGATGGTCCCTACATTGCTGACTTGGTATCTACCATACCCATACAGCACCAGTGTTTTTGTTCTGATCAGGCGGTTGGAAAGAACTTCTTCACTGTGGCCCGATTTAACATCAGTCTCACTGCACCAGTGTCAAGCATGAGCGGCAAGTTGACATCGTCCAGCCCCACCATGCAGAATGTGTACACTGCACCCCTGGACCTCACTGTGTTAATGGTCGTTGCGAGCGAGTGACTTGGGTTGGCCAGCGGGTTCGGCAGTGGTGCTAACTGGCAGACTTTGGTGAAGTGGTTGAATTTTCCACATCACTTACATCATTGCCACCTTGCTGGGCAGAAATGTGCTCTCTCTCGGTGCGTCGGGGAACCACAATTGACACGAGAAGTGCCCTGCGGCATTCTTCTGATTCTCAGTGTTTACCTCGGTCTCTTCTGCCGTGTCACTGGGTTCTTCTGTGCTTACCATGTAAGCGGTGTGTGGCTCGGCTGTCGTTGTTGTTGCTGCACACCTAGCTCTGATGCTAACCTGTCGGTGGACTCCAGCTGGAATGCTAGTTCGATGGTGTTAGTTAGTGGCATGTCATTCGGCATCGTTAGCATCTTCGTCCGCAGCCACGGGTTGCCAGTGTGCTCGGCCAACTGGTTCTGCACCATTTCGTCTTCCACCAGACCAAATCTGCACATGCTAGCTAGGCTGCGAAGATCCGCGATGAATTGTTGTGTCATCTCTCCAGGCTTTTGTTGTCATTGGCAAAACCTAATGCACCACACCAACATGTTGTCTGGTGTAGCGAAGTAGCTAGCTAGTAGCTCGACTGAATCAGCGAACGACTCCGTAGGTCCTAGCATGTGGAAAATACGTTGGCCTTCTATACCCAGATTGTGAATCAGTAGAGCTCGTTTCTGTACCTTGTCCAGCTGCCACATAAATCTCGAAAGCATCGAGCCAGCGTGGCCACGGTACAGGCAGCTCACCAGGGTTCTCAAGAAATGGTCATAGTGGCCTCACACACGCTTCAATGGTTTTACTGTCATCGCCAAATGTTATGTCTGGGAATCTGGGAATGACCAACAGAGAGTGGCGTCTGCTTGGAACATGAACTTTATTACAACAAAGCTATACATGTCTTACGGGGCAGATGTGGCACAGGTGTAGTGTGGCTGACTTCTGATCGGAGGGTCAGGGGTTCGATTCCCACTCTGTCTGCAGTCTGCATGTTGAAGTGTTCTTGAACAAGACACTGAACCCCCAGTTGCTCCTGGTGGGTCAGGCCAGTGCCGGTGCATGGCGGCTCCGCCACCATCAGTGTGTGAATGTGTGTGTGAATGGTGGATAGAAGGATCTGTAAAGCACTTTGGTCATCTAGAGATGAGAAAAAGTGCTATATAACTGAACGCCATTTACCATTACAACACAGGGTCTGCTACGGGAGGCGGAGTGCCAGAGAGCCAAGAGACCGTAAGATGGCCGACTCTCACATTATATCTGCATCGGCGTGATGAAGTCATGGTGATGAAGTCACCAAGTGGCTGCTTCACCATGCCAATGTCAGCCAAGCCTGTGGTTATGCCACAGTTGTGTCAGGAAGGCATCCAGTGTAAAAATTCTCACCAAATTGACATGTGGATCATTTCAATATCAGGTGATGATATGTTGTGGTGACCCCAAAAGGGAGCAGCTTAAAGGGAAAGAAGAAGAAAGAATTATAATACCTTAAGTTGTAATTTGTTAAAAACAAATCTAGCAAAGCTAGAAACTACACTGTTAAACATGACTGTAATTTCTGGAGTTACCATATTTCACCCAGTATGACACTGTAAAATGTTTTTCCAGGGAGTTACTGTAATTTATGTTGCATTATGGGGAATTTTTGTTGAATTCAGCTCTAACATCATTTAGTGTATGTTACTGTACTTTTTGAAAATAGTTTCTTATTTAGCCTACTGTAACGGCTTTGGCACATTTACTAATCAAACAGTCTTCTGTACAAAGAAATTTTAATTCAAAGTCATTTGTTTTTGAATTGCTGATAATGATATTTAAATTAATAAGCCTTCATTTAAAGAAGGAACCATTGTTGGATTGTTTTAAATTACAGTAACTTACTGGCAACAGTGTTGCTAGGCAACACCCCTTGTAATGTCTAAAGGTTTGTTCAGACCAAATGTGAAGCAAATTTTTCGCGGGGGTGCAAATACATGTAAAGTTGATGCAAACATGCGGAAGACACGTAAATATGCGCATTTGCATGTTTGCGTCCGAGGGATAGCGTTTGCTAGTAATGGCCTTGAGATTCTGCTGTCACCGGAGTAAAAATATCAATATTCAGTCCCTCCAGGATTTCGCCATGTTGCAATTGCGCCAATTCACGTGAAATCAGCCAATCAGTGCAACTATTGCGCGACCTTGCAATTTTATCCAATCACCGCAACTTTCCTGCAATTTTGGCCAATCCTCATCAACTTCCGCCAATTTCAACAATCAAATTTCAGCTGAGTGGCACTGAAACGCTCAGTCTAACCAATCAAAAGCATCGCTACATCACGTTCACTTCCGTGTTTACAGTAAGCATTAATGGAACGCTTCAGCAAAAAAAAAGTGTGTGATAAAAAAACCCAAAACACTCACCCGCAAGGTTTCCAACACCGTCTCTTCCTCTGTGTCCCCCAGCCTGCCGGTGGACGTCTCCGTCCTGACCGCGTGTACTAAGTGCTGGGTTTTTGTTGAAAAACGTCCGCCTGCCCCAAAAGCACCCCGTTGCAGGAGCGCACGTGACAAGACTCCATAAAATCACAAACAAACGAGCAAGTCTAACACTACAGCCAGTGTTTGATGATTTCATACATCGTTCAGAACAGCGACTGCCTCCGCTGTCCTCATTCCAGACATAACATTTAGCAACAAGGAGAAAACATCAAGAATTCAACATGGAAGCATGTATGGGCCCCTTCCCACCGTTCCTTGCATCCCCGGCAGAGCCGCCTATCCCATGGCCTCACTGTTTCGAATCGTTCTGCACGTACATGTCGGCGATGGACCTGGCAAGACTCAGCAAGATGAAGCTGCAAGCGTTTTTGATCCACAGCCGGGGTACCGAGGGGCAGTGGGTATTAAGCAATTTAGGACAGGCAGACATGTATGAGGAGTGCATCACGCTGCTGGCTGGACATTTCGCAGCGCCCGAAAGTGTGCTAGCGAGGAGGATTCTTTTCTGCCAGCACCGATAGAGAGCGGGAGAGACGACCTAGCAGTACATTGCGGACCTCCGCTGTCTGGCAAGCATATGCGAGTTTGGCTGTTTAAAGGATGAAATGGTGCAGGATCAGCTAGTGGAACACATCAGGATGCCAAATGACCTACTACTGGCGAAGGTGGCGGATTTAGCATTCCAGCTAGAGGCCGCCAATAAGGCAACATCACAGCTAGGTGAGCCATAACAACAAGCCCCGCTAGCACACGCAGTTACTCCACCAGAAGAACCCGGTCACAATGCGACTTTCTCGAAGGTGCGGCTCCCTGACGCACCAAAAGCGAGTGCGATCCTGCCTGGCCAGGGAGCAGCAATGCAAACATTGTGGCAAGCTCAATCGCTTCGCCAAGATGTGTCGATAAACACGACTGACATCAAGCCCGCTACCCAGTTCAAAAGAACCACCAAGAACCACCATCCACACAATGGGCTCCAGAGGGGTGGCATAAAAGTGGTGCATGGTGAGGTTAGACGACATCACCTTACTGTTGCGTTGCTGCTGGATACCGCCGCTGTGAGATCAGTGATGAACTGGGTTACAGTTAAAAAATTCTTCCCCAACCATCCTATGGGAAGAGTCCAGCGGAGCTGTACAGCTATGAGCACACACATTAGCCTTGTAGGAACCATATCGCTGACGGTTCGCTACAGGTCAAGAGTCCTCCCATCGCTCGTCTTCCGGGTAACCACACACAGGGACAACATCCTAGGATGTGACCTTTTTTTACAAACTGGGTTTTATCATCCGTGATAACCTTGGGCTCTGTTTGACCGCTGATGATGGGAGCGCAACACACCTGGATGAGGGTACAGCTACTCCGTGCTTGACACCGCAGAGAGAACACAGCAAGGAGAGGGGGCAGAAACTGGACTCATCTTGAATCCTCACCCGACATCAGCCTCAAGGAGCCACCGTAGCACTGCAGGATAGGGAGTTGTGGCCCAGCGGGACACAGCAGAGTAAGGCCAACTGAGGGCACGTCCTGCCGCTGGCGTGAAAGGCATGCCGCCACAACCGCAACACTGAGTGCAGCCGGACCGATTGCTGCTCGCAGTGCAGGAATGGGATTGGGTCCGATGATCCAAACGCCTGGACCCACAGATGGTCCCGTCATCGCCGAAGAGAATCACTGTGCAGTTGGGGCCAGCCACCTTTCAGATGGCCGATGGATCGATATGGCATGCTAGCCATCTGCGAAGGGTGAGCACAGCTGCCCCGGATCAAGCTGCAATGCTGGAGCCGATCCAGCAAGTGTGGGACCTGGAGTGGGTCTTTGCAGAAGAACGCCCAGGTCCGCCGCACCCAGTGCTTCCAGGGCTGCAGCCACCCTGGGCTCACTAGAGGCCCCTGAACTGAAAAACTCAGCGGTGACTCCAAAGACTGCTTAGCGGAGCACAACTGCTTCAGAAGTGGCAGAATAACCCACTCAGTTGTGCAGGGTCAACCTGTGGCCTCCCCGCTGGCCCAGGTTTTATTCACTTGATTTTTATAACTGTTCAACAATACATACAGTGGGGAAAAAAAGTATTTAGTCAGCCACCAATTGTGCAAGTTCTCCCACTTAAAAGATGAGAGAGGTCTCCAATTTTCATCGTAGGTATACCACAACTATGAGACAAAATGAGAAAAAAAAAATCCAGAAAATCACATTGAAGGATTTTTAATGAATTAATTGGTAAATTCCTCGGTAAAATAAGTATTTGGTCACCTACAAACAAGCAAGATTTCTGGCTCTCACAGACCTGTAACAACTTCTTTAAGAGGCTCCTCTGTCCTCCACTCGTTACCTGTATTAATGGCACCTGTTTCAACTCTTTATCAGTATAAAAGACACCTGTCCACAACCTCAAACAGTCAGACTCCAAACTCCACTATGGCCAAGACCAAAGAGCTGTCAAAGGACACCAGAAACAAAATTGTAGACCTGCACCAGGCTGGGAAGACTACACCAAGCTGCTTACCTATTGCAGATTCAAAGAAATCAACTGTGGGAGCAATTATTAGAAAATGGAAGACATACAAGACCACTGATAATCTCCCTCCATCTGGGGATCCACGCAAGATCTCACCCCGTGGGGCCAAAATGATCACGAGAACGGTGAGCAAAAATCCCAGAACCACACGGGGGGACCTAGTGAATGACCTGCAGAGAGCTGGGACCAAAGTAACAAAGGCTACCATCAGTAACACACTACGCCGCCAGGGACTCAAATCCTGCAGTGTCAGACGTGTCCCCCTGCTTAAGCCAGTACATGTCCAGGCCCGTCTGAAGTTTGCTAGAGAGCATTTGGATGATCCAGAAGAGGATTGGGAGAATGTCATACGATCAGATGAAACCAAAATAGAACTTTATTGTAAAAACTCAACTTGTCATGTTTGGAGGTGAAAGAACACCATACCTACTGTCAATCATGGGGGTGGAAACATCATTCTTTGGGGCTGTTTTTCTGCAAAGGGACCACGACGACTGATCCGTGTAAAGGAAAGAATGAATGGGGCCGTGTATCGTGAGATTTTGAGTGAAAACCTCCTTCCATCAGCAAGGGCATTGAAGATGAAACATGGCTGGATCTTTCAGCATGACAATGATCCCAAACACACCGCCCGGGCAACGAAGGAGTGGCTTCGTAAGAAGCATTTCAAGGTCCTGGAGTGGCCTAGCCAGTCTCCAGATCTCAACCCCATAGAAAATCTTTGGAGGGAGTTGAAAGTCCGTGTTGGCCAGCGACAGCCCCAAAACATCACTGCTCTAGAGGAGATCTGCATGGAGGAATGGGCCAAAATACCAGCAACAGTGTGTGAAAACCTTGTGAAGACTTACAGAAAATGTTTGACCTCTGTCATTGCCAACAAAGGGTATATAACAAAGTACTGAGATGAACTTTTGTTATTGACCAAATACTTATTTTACCGAGGAATTTACCAATTAATTCATTAAAAATCCTTCAATGTGATTTTCTGGATTTTTTTTTCTCATTTTGTCTGTCATAGTTGAGGTATACCTATGATGAAAATTGGAGACCTCTCTCATCTTTTAAGTGGGAGAACTTGCACAATTGGTGGCTGACTAAATACTTTTTTGCCCCACTGTAAATGTTTGGAGTGGTGGCCTAGTTGACAGAGCATCCGCCCCACAACCAGGAGGTTGTGGAGTTCAAGTCCCGGCCAGGTCATACCAAAGACAATGTAAAAATAGTACTTCCCGCCTTTTAGCTTGGTGCTCAACATAATAGAATGGGGGAAGGAAAAGCTGTTTGTAGTGGTGCCATGCATTGTAGTGGCCCCTCTGATTCTAGATGTGATGAACACTGTAGAGAGGAGAAACTTAATTTCATTCTACTGTACATGATTGGCTGTATGGACTGAATGACAATAAAGTTGGCTTCTTCTTCTTCATAATGTTTTTGGTTTTCCTGGGGGGAGGGGGGTTGAATGTTGTTAATTATAACAACAGACTACACAGACATGACGACAGAGGCATTACGGATGACATCATCACATCCAGCCCTATATTAAGGGACTGACGGCAGGAGACTGCCTCTTTGGCGCTTCGCCTCTACAACCAACACCAACCTGTACTTAACCCATCCATCCATTCATCCAACCATCCATCTTCTACCACTTTTCCGGAGGTCCAGGTTGCAGAGGCAGCAGTCTTCCCTCTCCCCAGCCAGTTGCTCCAGCTCTTCAGAGAGGATACCAAGGTGTTCCTAGACCAGCTGGGAGACAGTCTCTCCAGCGAGTCCTGGGTCTATCTCGGGGTCTCCTCCCAGTGGGATGTGCCCGAAAAACCTCACTTGGGAGACCTCTAGGAGGCATCCTGATCAGATGCCCATACCACTTCAACTGGCTCCTTTCAACGTGGAGGAGCAGCGGTTCGATTCTGAGCCTCTCTTGGATGACTGAGCTCCTCACCCTATCTCTAAGGGTGAGTCGAGCAATCCTACGAAGGAAGCTCATTTCAGTCACTTGTATCCGCAATCTCATTCTTTTGGTCATTACCCAAAACTCATGACCATAGGTGAGGGTAAGAACATACTGTAGATTGACCGGTAAATTGACAGCTTTGCCTTAGAGCTTAGCGCCCTCATCACCACAACAGACCAGTACAACGTTCGCATCACTGCAGATGCTGCTCCAATCAGTCTGTCAATCTCTCGCCCCAGTCTCCCCTCACTTATGAATAAGACCCCGAGATACTTAAACTTCTCCACTTGGGGCAAGAGCTTGTCCAAAACACAGAGGACAATCCACCTTTTTCCGACTGAGGACCATGGACTCGGACTTGGGAGGTGCTGATTCTTATCCCAGCCGCTTCACACTCAGTGGCAAACCATCCCGGTAAGACCTGTAGGTCATTGCTGGATGAAGCCAACAGGACAACATCTTCTACAAACAACAGAGATGAGATCCTGTGGTTACCGAGCATGACACCCTCTGTTCCCTGGCTGCGCCTAGAAATCCTGTCCATAAAAATTATGAACAGGATTGGTGACAAAGGCCAGCCCTGGTGGAGTCCAACTCTCACTGAGAATGAGTCCGACCAAGTGTTGGCAGTACGAACCAAACTCTCTCACCGGTTGTATAGAGACCGGATAGCTCGTAATAACAAGACCAATACCCCATACTCCCGAAGCACCCCCCACAAAAAACCAAGAGGGATGTGGTCGAATGACTTCTCCAAGTCCACAAAACACATGTAAACTGGTTGGGCAAACTCCCAAAAACCCTTGAGGATTATCAAGAGGATAAAGAGTTGGTCTGATGTGCCACGACCAGGATGAAAACCACATTGCTCCTCCTGAATCTGAGGTTTGATCAAGAGCCAGACTTTCCTCTCCAATACCTTGGCATAGACATTCCCAGGGAAGATGAAGAATGTGATCCCTCAAAAGTTGGAGTACACCCTCCAGTCCCAATTTTTAATGAGGGGAACCACCACCCCTGTTTGCCATGCCAAAGGCACTGTCCCCAACCTCCACACAATGTTGCAGAGACATGTCAACCATGACAGCCCTACAACATCTATGGCCTTGAGGTACTCAGGGCTAATTTCGTCCACCCCCGGGGCCCGGCCAACAAAGAGATTTTTAACCACCTTTTTTTTTTTAACCACCTTGCCGACCTCAGCCCCTGTGATAGCAAGTCGTCCCCCTCGTCCACAAGCCCTGCTTCCTCTGTGGAAGGCGTGTCAGTGGGATTGAGGAGATCCTTGAAGTATTCCTTCAACCGCCTGATGATATCCGCAGTCGAAGTCAGCAGCACCCCATCCGTACCATACACAGTGTGGATAGGGAGCTGCTTCCCCCTCCTGAGCTGCTGGACAGTTTGCCAGAATCTCTTCGATGCTGACCAAAAGTCTTGTTCCATGGCCTCACCGAACTCCTTCCGCACCTCAGTTTTTGCTTCAGCAACTACCCGAGCCGCACTCCGCTTGGCCTGCCGGTACACCTCAGCTGTTTCAGGAGTCCCACAAGCCAACCAAGCTTGATAGGACTCCTTCAGCTTTATGGCCCCCCTCACCACTGGTGTCCACCACTTGGTTCGGGGGCTGCCACCACACGATGCACCGATGACCTTGTGGCCGCAGCTCTTGGCAGCCACTTCAACAATGGAGGTGGAGAACATGGCCCATTCAGACTCCATGTCTCCAGACTCCCTCAGAATGTGGTCAAAGTTCTTCCGGAGGTGGGAGCTGAAAACCTCCCGGACAGGGGCCTCAGCCAGATGTTCCCAGCACACTGTCACTATACGTTTGGGTTTACCAGGTCTGAATGACATCTTCCCCTGCCATCGGATCCAACTCACCACCAGGAGGTGATCAGTTGACAGCTCTGCACCTCTCTTTACCCGAATGTCTCTTTACCCCTCATGGGGTAAAGGGATCGTCACCTTATTGTGGTGGGGGGTTTGCATGCCCTAGTGATCCCAGGAGCTATGTTGTCTGGGGCAATTTGCCTCTGGTAGGGTCACCCTGTCAATGATGGCCCGCGACGCCAAAAGCCAGCCGATGAGTTTGCATGTTTAATTACAAAAAACAATGATGACAAAACAATGAGCCACGTGGGGCAAAAACACAACTATGACTAAAGACACAGGATACAGGCTCTGAGGGAATACACTTACTGAAAGGCAAATCCAGAGTTAGACGAGAGTTTGACGAATGATTGATGAGTGTTTGACGAGGTCGCAGCCCGGAGTAACCTAAGCTGCTCCCTTAAATAGGGCTAAGGGATTAATCAGTTGATGAGGATGTTCATCAGCTGAATGGAATCCAGCTGTCCCCGCGGAGCTCGGATCTGACAGCCGGAAGCCCCACCGAGACGCTGTCAGAATAAAAGCCCAGAGGCCATATGGTAAACCTGAGATGAGAACGGGGAGTACTGTCATGGTCCGAGCGCGGACTCCCCGTTCACGAGGTGAATTCCAGGCGCCATGTAACATCGAAGCCCCCCCCCCCCCCACACACACACCCAGAAGATCAACAGGACCGCCCCAGGGAGGGTGGAGGGGGGAAAGGCCAGGAGGGCAAGAACCAACAAACATCATAATCGAGAGAAGAAGAAGAAAAAAAAAAACAGGCTACAACAATCAGAGCATGGTAGGAAATACAAAGCCAAAATACAGGCACATACACTGCACCCAAAAAACCCATGAGGAGGAGAAACAAAGAAAAAAAAAACCTCAAAACGGCTACAAACAGCACACCATAATCAGTCCAATAAAATCACAGGCAAGAAAAAAAAAAAAGAAAATATCTCACAACCCACAGAGGAACCAGGAAAACTCAAATATCGGTACAAAAATGCAGTGTACCCAATAATACCAGAGGAAAAAAAAAACCACACGCTACAGACCGGCGATAAATACAGTTCAATATAGTTCATATCACAAAACACAAGAACATCCCTAATATTTCAGAGGAGAGAGAAGAAAAAAAACACAGGGATGACGGCACGCAGAGCACAATAACACAAAAACAAATAGTTCGGGAGGTCTACCTGCGTCCAGCGTCCAGATCACTGGCAGGGGAACAAGGATAAGTTTAGGCAGTCTACCCCAGTCCCAGGCCCGGAGAACTAGTACCTCTGGCGGCCGGACCAGGTCACTGAACAAAAAGTCCAGTTTGTTGGGTGGCCGACCCAGAATCAGAATCAGATTTATTGCCATTGTTCATGTAGTACACAAACTAGGAATTTGTCTCGGTGCCATGCTGCAACATTAAAAACATGATGAGATAAAGGGATAAACTAAAAAACTAAAGGACTAAAAACATGCAATAAGTGTGGAATAATAAGTAATAATAATAATAATAATAATAATAATAATAATGAGTAATACTAGTCAAGGCAGTTTTAAATAAATTAGCAAGTAGCAGATAATATGGGGTACCACAGTGCAGTCGATAATGCAACAGAAAAACAGTGATGAATGACATGAGTCTGGTTGAGCTGCTGTACATAGTGCACGAGAGTCAATAAGTTACTTAATGTTCAGCAGTCTGATGGCAGAGGGGAAAAAAGCTGTTCATGTGCCGGGAGGTTTTAGTCTGAATGGACCGAAGTCTTCTACCTGAGGGGAGGGGGGCAAACAGTACGTGACCAGGATGTGAAGGATCGGCTATGATCCGGCCAGCACGCCTCCGGGTCCTGGAGATGTACAGGTCCTGGAGAGATGGGAGCTTGCAGCCGATCACCTTCTCAGCAGTGCGCACAACGCGCTGCAGCCTTAGTCTGTCCCTGGCAGTGGCTCCTGCAAACCACACAGTTATGGAGGAGGTGAGGATGGACTCGATGATGGCCGTGTAGAACTGCACTAACATCTTGGTGGGTAGCTTGAGCTTCCTCAGCTGCCGCAGAAAGAACATCCTCTGCTGGGCCTTTTTGATGAGGGAGCTGATGGTTGGCTCCCATTTGAGGTCCCGGGTGATGGTGGTGCCCAAGAAGCGGAAGGAATCTGCAATGGTGATGGGAGAGCCTGTGATGGTGAGGGGGGGCAGGGGGGTTGTGACTTTCCTGAAGTCCACAATCATCTCCGCTGTCTTCAGAGCTTTCAGCTGCAGGTTGTTGTGGCTGCACCAGGACACCAGCTGGGCCACCTCTTTCCTGTAGACGGACTCGTCGCCGTTGGAGATGAGCCCGATGAGGGTGGTGTCGTCCGCAAACTTAATCAGCTTAACAGACTGGTGGGAGGAGGTGCAGGAGTTGGTATAAAGGAAGAAGAGTAGGGGGGAAAGTACACAGCCCTGGGGTGATCCGATGCTGATGCTAACAGAGTCCGAGACAGACTTCCCCAGCCGCACATGCTGCCTCCGGTCCGTCAGGAAGTCGGTGATCCACCTGCAGAGGGAGTCAGGCACGTCGAGCAGGGACAGCTTGTCCTGGAGCAGAGCGGGGCGGATGGTGTTGAATGCGGAGCTGAAGTCCACAAACAGGATCCTGGCGTAGGTTCCCGGGGAGTCCAGGTGCTGCAGGATGGAGTGGAGGGCCAGGTTGACTGCGTCGTCCACAGACCTGTTGGCACGGTAGGCAAACTGCAGCGGGTCCAGGAGGGGAGTGGTGATGGACTTGAGGTGAGACAGGACCAGGCGCTCAAAGGACTTCATGACTACAGAGGTGAGCGCTACAGGACTGTAGTCGTTAAGTCCAGTAACCCGTGGCTTCTTGGGGACAGGGATGATGGTGGAGGATTTGAGGCAGGTCGGCACGTGGCATTGCTTAAGGGAGGTGTTAAAAATGTCTGTGAAGACAGGAGCCAGCTCTTTCACACAGTGTCTCAGGGTGGAGGGAGACACACCGTCCGGCCCGGGGGCCTTGCGCGGGTTCAGTCTGGAGAACTGTCTGTGCACGTCCTGCTCACTGATGACAAGGGCAGGGGGGGAGGAGGAGGAGGAGGAGGGGGGGACCGCTTTTGATGAATTAGGGGCCGAGGAGGCAGTGGAGCTGGGTGGAGTGGGTGAGTTGGACACAGCTGACGAGGTGTCAAAACGGGCGTAATGTTGGGACAGTTTTTGACAAAGGGCTTTGTCATCCTGACCTTTAGAAGCCTGAGGCCGATAGTTGGTGATTTGCCTCAGTCCTCTCCACACAGAAGCCGAGTCATTAGCAGTGAACTGCTGCTGGAGTCTCTCAGAATACACAGATTTAGCTCTCATCAGCTCTCTGTTAAACCAATATTTGACCTCTCTGTAGCAGTCCCTGTCTCCACTTTTCAACGCTGCTTCCTTCTCCTTCCTGATCTGTCTGAACTTGGCAGTGAACCAGGGCTTATCATTAGAGTACCTCACCCTGGTGCGCGATGGTAGAATGCTCTCCTCACAAAAGTTGATGTATGAGTTCACAGTGTCTGTGTACTCATTAAGATCATGTGTGGCTCCTTTAAACATGTCCCAGTCAGTTATTTCCATGCATGTGTTCAGTTTCTCTTCAGCTTCACTGGTCAATTTCTTCGTGGTGGTAACAACAGGTTTAGTGAGTTTCAGTCTCTGTCTGTATGTGGGGATGAGGTGGACCATCACGTGATCAGATAGTCCGAGCGCAGCGCGGGGAACAGCGCAATATGCGTCCTTTACTGTAGTGTAACAGTGATCCAGCGTGTTATTTCTTCTGGTTGGACATTTAATAAACTGTATCGGGGGAGCTCGTGACTCAGATTGCTCTGGTTAAAGTCACCTACCACAATAATCAGAGAGTCTGGAAAAGTCCGCTCCGCATGTAGGATGTGATCTGCGAGCGCGCGCTGAGCCTCGCGCGCGTCCGCGTCGGGAGGGGCGTACACAGCGATCAAAACGAATGATGCGAACTCCCGCGGGGAATAAAATGGCTTGCAGTTGATGGAGAGAAATTCTAGATCGGTAGAACAGTGTTGTGAAATCACCGTTACATCAGAGCACCAGCTGCTGTTAATGTAGAAGCAGACTCCTCCTCCAATAGACTTACCGGAGAGCTCTGTGACGCGATCAGCACGAAACAGCTGAAATCCCTCGAGGCTGATCGCGCTGTCCGGTATGTTCCCTTTAAGCCAGGTCTCAGAGAAACAGATGACAGACGAGAAAGCGAGGTCCTTAAATCGCATCAGCAGTCTTAATTCTTCTACCTTGTTCAAGAGAGAATTGGCATTGGATAGAAATATGCCAGGCAAGGCTGTTCGCATGCCTCTCCTTCGCAGCCGAGCGAGAATCCCCCCTCGCTTTCCTCTTTTTCGCTGTCTTACTCTTTGAGCCAAACAATGAATCAGATCGGCGGCAGGAGCTAAAAGGACTGGGAGAAGGTCCGTAGGAGTCAGAGTCCTGATATTTAATAGCTCTTCACGGGTGTAAGAGCTGGCAGACACACAATCGACGAACAGAAACAAACAAATTAAACAAATTAAAGGGCAGCGAAACACCATGGCGACCACTGTGGGCGCCATCTTGGAAAAAGCACTAGACCAAGAACGCCAAACGAGCAAAGCAGTCTCCCAGGCGGTCGACCCGCGTCATCCAGCCACCAGGACCACAGGGGAGAACTCAGAGGCAGCCTCCCTATTGAGAGGGATCGCGAGAGAGAGCCGAGTCGAATAAGGGAAATCCCAGCGCTACCAGGTGGAGGGAAAAGGGATCGGGGAAACAATGAGGGAACAGTCCGGCGTCGATCGGCGGAGGATCTGCAGCTCCTTCTCCGAACCCCACACAGTCTGGTGCTGCGCTCTCGTTGGATCCCAAGCGGGACCGTGCTGCACCCACGACGGACCCCGATTGGGTCAATGTTGCACCCACGACGGACCCCGACTGGGCCGGAACAATACCCACGACGGACCCCGACTGGGCCGGCGCAGCACCAGGAGCGACCTCCAGACTATAACCTCACAGATAATGAGATTGTCATGTCTTTGGGTAAAAGACATTGATAAATTTATAAAGCTAATAAATTGGTTAAAAGGAATAAATAAGTTAAAATGAGTGATAAAATTGTCAAAAACCTGTGTTTAAAAAGTTATCGAAGTGAGACATCTTTTCCTTAAAGGATTGATTTTTGTTACTGCAGAGTGTGTGCTCTTCCGTATATAGATGATCTTTGATGTGTTTTTTTCCCTCGGCTACAGTCAGCTAGCCACACAGAAACGAAGTTAAAAAGTTCATTGAGTACGCTGTGTTGTTCTTCGTTTGAGTCTTGGGAAATTTTTGTCTTTGTATTTTTATGTACAAGCACTTGATAGAGATCGCTGATGTTCTAAAGTATTACGTGAATGAGTTTTGTTAAGCGATGATGTTTCTGTTAGTTATTTACATGTATTAGCTCTTTGTGTTAGCATACCGCATGTTAATATGTAGATAGTAATTGCATTGTTCTGTATGTTTCAGTTACCACGCCATGCTACACACGCATGCAAGAAAACTTTATAAAGACAAGAAAAGCAAGCCTTGTGTGCGAAGTTTTCTTCAATGGTTCGCTGGCTGTCTAGCAGCACAGAGAAACGTGCTGTGAGGGCAGCATAGTAAAAAGACATTAAAGACGTCCGGGGCGGGACGTTTTCTCGGCGGATTCAAGCAACACAGAGCAACATTAAGCAGACATGAGCTTACGTTCAGGAAAAAACTATTTGAAAAACTATGAGCTGCGAAACGAAGCAGAGCAACGACCAGACGTGGAGAAGCCAGACACCGCAGACCAAACGTCGGACATGCAGCCACCATCACCGCCATTCGACACCAGGTCCAGGGTTACCAGCAGGCAGTCTCACACATCATCTACAGGGTCTTCAGCCATAAAGGCCTACGCCAGGGCGCAAGCGGCTAAAGCTCAACTAGCCTTTGCTGAAAAAGAGGCTAGTATGATGAAACAAAAGGCTGACTTAGATGCTAGCCTCCACATTCTAAAATGTCATAAAATTATAGCAGCAGCTGAAGCAGAAGTTGCGGCCTACAAAGAAGCAGAGAATCAGAGCGGGGAGAGAAGCATAGGGCCCCCTACTGAAACTGAGCCTCTTGATACAGTATGGCGCACCAGCGAATATGTTGCACAACAATGTGAGTTACTCTCTTCAGAAGCTTCCAAGAGGCCACAGCAGCCCCTTGAAATGAGAGACAATGCAGTAGAAGTGCAAGCCACCAATCAGTCAGTTGATCAGCTAACAACTACAACCCAGTATGTACCTCCTCCAATGAATACAGGCATAAAACAAGAGCAAAAGGTAACCAAGGGTCTGACAAACACCCACCTGTTAAACCCTCTAGCTCACACCTTTCAACCTCTTAACAATAACTCGGCTGAGTTTAATGGAGGACAAGATTTTGCAAAATATCTCATCCGCAAAGAACTAGTCAGTACTGGTTTACTGCATTTTGATGACAAGCCTGAAAACTATTGGGCATGGAAAGCCTCATTTGTTAGTGCAACTAAAGACTTAAATCTGTCAGCAAGAGAGGAACTAGACTTGCTCACAAAGTGGTTAGGGCCAAAATCCTCAGAGCAGGCCAAAAGAATCCGTGCAGTACATGTCCTTAATGCCCCTGCAGGTTTGATAATGGTCTGGCAGCGCCTTGAGGAGTGTTATGGCTCCTCAGAGGCCATCAAAGACGCACTCTTAAAAAAGGTAGAGGACTTTCAAAGGCTAACAAACAAAGACAATGCCAGGTTAAGAGAACTCGGTGACCTCCTTTTAGAGTTACAGTGTGCCAAAGTAGATGGTGCACTACCAGGGCTAGCATACCTAGACACAGCTAGAGGGGTAAGACAAATAGTTGAAAAACTTCCCTTCAACCTACAGGAAAAGTGGACAACTGTGGGGACGAAATACAAAGAGACTCATAGTGTGTCATTTCCCCCTTTCTTTGTTTTTGTGCAGTTTGTTCAGCAACAAGCTAAAATGAGAAATGATCCAAGCTTTGCTACATCTAGCTGTAACAGTCGACCTTCCACGCGCTTAGAAAAGCCCACTCCATACAATCGCAAAGCCACTGTGTCAGTACACAAAACAGATGTCGCAGAGAAAAGTGGTTCTGAGACTAAGAAAGTAGAAGAACCAGATCGGCAGTGCCCGATTCACAAGAAGCCACATCCACTCAAAAAAATGTAAGCTGTTCAGAGATAAACCTATAGAAGAACGTCAAGCTTTTCTCAAAGAGCATCGCATTTGTTATAGGTGTTGTGGTTCAGTTCAGCACATCGCAAAGGATTGTAAAGTGGCAGTCATGTGTAGTGAGTGCAACAGTCCCAAGCACATATCAGCACTTCATCCAGATCCTGCTCTTGTTTTGAAAAGTGCCACATCAGGAAGTGATGAACAAAACAAAGGTGAAGAGCAAACGGAGAGCTCTCCTTCAGTCATCTCCAAGTGCACAGAGGTGTGTGGTCAAAGTAATAGCCCACGCTCTTGCTCTAAGATCTGCTTAGTGAAAGCCTATCCAGAAGGTCAGAAAGACAGGGCAATGAACATGTATGCAGTAATTGACGAACAAAGTAATAAGTCCCTGGCTAAGACAGTTCTTCAGCCTGTTTGACATTAAAGCTACACCTGCACCGTACACATTAAAAACCTGCTCTGGCAAAGCTGAAACTGCAGGCAGGAGAGCTGTGAACTTCTTCATACAATCCATGGATGGAAAAACAGATATCCGGCTGCCTCCCTTGATCGAATGTGATTCAGTGCCGGACGACAGAACTGAAATACCCTCACCTGAGATTGCTCAGCACCATCCCCCTCTGCTCCCTATCGCAAACAAAATCCAACCTGTCGACCACCACGCTCCAATCCTCTTACTCCTGGGAAGGGACATCCTCAGGGTACATAAGGTACGCGAGCAGATTAATGGGCCAAATAACGCTCCTTATGCACAAAGACTGGACTTGGGTTGGGTTACTGTTGGAGAGGTGTGTGTAGGAAAGACTCATAGCGCATCAGAGGTGAATGTTTACAAGACACACACATTAGACAGTGGTCGCACATCTTATTTTGAGCCATGCCCAAACGTCATTACAGTTAAAGAAAACTATGGCATTCTGTCAGAGCAAAACACTCAGTCAGTCATAAGGTGTAAAGACACAATTGACTTTGCTCACAACACAGACAAGCTAGGTCACTCTGTGTTTGACAGATCTGAATCAGATGATAAAGTTGCACTGTCCATAGATGACAAAACTTTCCTAACTCTTATGGACAATACAGTTAGCCAGAACAAAGAGAACAGTTGGGTTGCTCCTCTGCCCTTCCGCTTCCCAAGAAGGAGACTCCCAAGCAATAGAGAGCAAGCCCTGAAACGCCTGTACTCACTCAAAAAGACTCTGGAAAGGAAACCAGAAATGAAGAGTCACTACATCCAATTCATGCAGAAAATGTTAAATAATGATCAAGCTGAAATTGCACCACCCCTGCCAAAAGGTAAAGAACACTGGTACCTGCCTACATTTGGTGTATACCACCCGCAGAAACCAGATCAAATACGAGTTGGTTTTGATTCTAGTGCAGAGTATGACGGCATATCGCTAAATCAAGTGCTCCTTAGTGGACCTGATCTCAACAACTCTTTGATAGGGGTGCTATTGAGGTTTAGAAAAGAGCCCGCAGCCCTGACAGCAGACGTACAGCAAATGTTTTATTGCTTTGAGGTGTGCGAAGAACACAGAGACTATCTTCGCTATCTGTGGTTTGAGGATAATGACATCACTAAGGGTGTAGTTGAATATAGAATGAAAGTTCATGTTTTTGGTAACAGCCCGTCACTCGCTGTAGCCATTTACTGTATGAGACGGGCAGCACAAGAGGGTGAGAAAGAACATGGCACTGATGCAAGACAGTTTGTTGAGAAACAGTTCTATGTCGATGATGGACTCACGTCAGTTGCCACACCAGAGAATGCTGTTGATCTGTTAACAAGAACCAAAAACATGTTAGCTGAATCTAATGTGAGACTTCACAAGGTTGCATCCAACTATAGCCTAGTTATGGAAGCGTTTCCTGTGGAGGACCGTGCAAAGGATTTAAAAGATTTGGACCTTGGAGTAGATCCTCTCCCAGTTCAGAGGAGTCTGGGACTTTGTTGGAATCTACAGACAGCTTCACTTACCTCGTAACCAATGAGACCAAACCAGTCACACGCAGGGGAGTGCTGTCAACAGTCAATAGCCTGTATGACCCTTTGGGCTTTGTTGCTCCCATAATCATGCAGGGCAAAGCGCTACTCAGAGAACTGTCATATGAAGAAAGAGACTGGGATGCTCCACTTCCTCCAGAAAAAGAGGAGATGTGGGTCACATGGAAAGACTCCTTAAAAGCCCTTGAAGATCTGCAAATCAAAAGGTGCTACAGTCCAGCTTCATTAAGTACTATGAAAAGTAATGAACTGTATATCTTCTCTGATGCGTCTACTGTAGCAATAGGAGCTGTAGCTTACTTGCGCTCTTTAGACAGTGACGGTCAGTACCATGTGGGTTTTGTGATGGGAAAGTCTAAACTTGCTCCTCGTCCCGCACACACTGTACCACGGCTTGAACTTTGTGCTGCTGTACTTGCGGTTGAGATGTATGAGCTAATCACAGGCGAGTTAGACATAAAAATAGACAATGTGAAGTTTTTCACTGACAGTCGTATTGTGTTAGGGTACATACACAATACCTCCAAAAGAATCTACATGTATGTAGCCAACCGTGTTGCACGCATTAGGCTATCCACACAACCTGACCAATGGCATTATGTTGCAACTGAGCTAAATCCAGCTGACCAGGCAACTAGACCTGTTGCAGCCGCTGAACTCAAAAACAGTAAATGGTTCACAGGCCCAAACTTTTTGTATACAGACTATCCTGATAAGTCACACAAAGACAATCTGTATGCACTAGTGGAACCTGAAGAGGACAAAGAAATATGTCCAGAAGTAAAAACACTCTTAACAGCAGTATCAGTGTCACAGTTGAGCTCTGAGCGGTTTAAAAGATTTTCAAGCTGGACGACGCTATGCAGGGCAGTAGCCAAACTTATTCAGGTTACTGCATCTTTCAAACAAAAGTCCAGTGGACAGAAAGGATGGAAAAGTCTCAAAGAATGTACAAACATGAAAGAACTCACTCAAGCCGAGAACGTTATCATTCACTCAGTCCAGCAGGAAGCATGCAAAGAGACATTCGAAAAGATAAAAGAAGGAAAACAGGTAAACTCCAAAAATGACACACTCAAGAAGCTCAATCCAATTGTAGACAAAGATGGACTACTACGAGTCGGTGGATGTCTCTCCTCTGCCGATCTCACAGACAATGAAAAGCACCCTCTGATCATCCCTTCTGCCAGCCATGTTGCCACACTTCTTGTAAGACACTTCCATGAATGCTCAGCTCATCAGGGACGACACATTACTGAAGGAGCTGTCCGTGGTGCTGGTTTCTGGATAGTTGGAGGTAAACGACTTGTGTCTTCTATCATATATAATTGTGTTACTTGCCGTAAACTCCGAGGCAAACTGCAAGCCCAGAAAATGGCAGACTTGCCTGCAGACCGTGTAAATCCTGAACCTCCCTTTACTACTGTGGACTTGGATGTGTTTGGGCCATGGACTGTTACGCGTCGTACTAGAGGGGGTAGTGCTCAGAGCAAAAGATGGGCTGTCCTCTTTACATGCATGTCAACTAGGGCTGTACACATCGAAATGATTGAAACCATGTCCACAGATAGTTTTATAAATGCATTAAGAAGGTTTTTCTCTGTTCGTGGCCCAGCTAAGCTCTTGCGCTCAGAGGCACTAATTTTGTAGGAGCTTGTAAGGAACTGGGTTCAGACACTGACGACACAGCAGTGGGAAAGTACCTCCGGGACAAGAGGTGCTCATGGACATTTAACCCTCCGCACGCATCACATATGGGAGGGTCCTGGGAACGTCTCATAGGGGTGGCTAGGTGTATCCTAGATGCAATGTTGTTAAAAAACACTCAGACATGTCTCACTCACGAGGTTTTAAGCACATTCATGGCCGAGGTAATGGCTATTATAAACGCAAGGCCTCTTGTTCCAATATCTGCTGACCCAGACTGTCCAGCAATACTCACTCCAGCGATGTTACTCACGCAGAAGTCAAGCACGGTTTCTGCCCCTTCCGGAAACTTCTCCTCAGGACAGTTGTTTGGAAAACAGTGGAAACAAGTACAGCATCTTGCAGATACATTTTGGAAGAGGTGGAAAGGAGAATATTTGTCTATCTTGCAGAAACGCACAAAATGGAATGACAGCAAACCAAATGTCAAAGAAGGAGACATTGTTCTGTTGAAGGACATACAAGTAAACAGAAATGAATGGCCCATGGGACTTCTTGTAAAAACTTTGCCCAGCAGTGACAAAATGGTCCGCAAAGTGGAAGTGCAGATCGTAAAAGAAGGGACTGCAAAAGTATTCCTGAGACCCATCTCAGAGGTCATAGTCTTACTTTCAAAGACTGAGTGATACTGCATTTTTGATGTCATGTAACACTGGAAATGTTTTATTGTGTTTGGTATTTGTGATAATATAATGTGATTATATCAAGCGGGGAGTGTCATGTCATTGGGTAAAAGACACTGATAAATTTAAAAAGTTAATAAATCACTTCCGGTTATGGCTGCCACGTAGGACGGACGTGTCTCGCTCTGCTCTGCTCCTGGAGAAAAAAAATCGGCAAATAACTCTCTCATTTGGGACAGAACGTATCCCAGCATTTGGGCGAGGATATGTCGGCGAAGCCTAAGGCTGGAAAACCAGGAAAAGGAAAAAGCGAGCCGCCGAAACAGTCCAAATTAACGGACTTTCAGGTCTGTGACGCAGCAAACAAGGCTCCATATATGGCGGAGGAGGCTGGCGGCGGTGCGATTTCTGCGGGGAATGGCGCAGATGCGCTGATGGCTGCCATGAGTTCAATGAGAGCGGACTTTTCCTCTAGATTTGATGGGATTATGACAGCGTTGGAAGGAATAAGAAAGGAATTGGGTGACTGTGTAGAACGAACGGCGCAGATGGAGCTCCGTCTCGCTAGTGCTGAAGATGACGTCACCCGTCTTCAATTAAAGGTGCGCACTTTGGAAAAAAAAAATAAATCTCTGGAAGATAATATTTTGGATTTGGAATCTCGGTCGAGACAGAATAATTTGAGGCTGGTGGGTCTTCCAGAGGAATCAGAAGGTCGGGACGTATGTTCCTTTCTGGAAAAGTGGATTCCGGAGGTGTTGGGCAGCGAGGAGTTGCAATCAGCAGTGGTTCTGGAAAAAGCACATCGTATTGGCCCACGGAGAGATAAGGGACCGCCGAGGACCTTAATTATGAAGTTTCTTAGCAACAGAGACAGGATGAAGATCTTCAACGCTGCACGTGCTAAAGGAGAGATTAAACACCAGGATCAGCAGGTGCGGTTCTACCCAGATTTGGCCACAGGAATCCAGCAATTGAGGAAGCAGTTTGATCCCGTACGTAAGGAGCTGCGCAACCTTGGGATTCGTCATGGTGTAATCTATCCTGCGAGACTGCTGACCACGTATGAGGGCAGAACCCACATCTTCAAGACCCCAGAGGAGGCACAGGAGTTCATCAAGAAGATCAAAGAAGAAGAAGAGACTGGTGGGAGCTAAGCATGAACAAAATATAAGGTAGAATAATTAAGCATTTGCACAGGCATCTGACTAACTTGAAGTAAATAGTAAGTTTACAAAATATAGATTGTATTATATATTAAAAAAACAAAACAAAAACAAAACAAACACAAAAAAAAAACTATGATGTACAAAGTTGTTAAAAATTTTGGAGTTAAGTTGGAAAACTACAGAGGAGAGTTAATGTTACGTCATTAAAAGCAGTAGAGTTAGGGTGATTGGGAGGATGAAGAAGGAGTGGCTTAGGCTGTTCCCCGTGGGTGTGGAACGGTCGATGGCTATATCGGGAGACAGAATTTTTCTTTTGATTTTGGGGGGTTTGCCACAAGTGTGGGAAGGGGAAATTTGTTTGTGTGTAGTTTGTAGGATGAATGTTCAACCACTCATGTTTTTGCTTCTCTGTATGAGCATGTTTACACTGCAAGGTAATCCCAAACTCTCTATTGATCATGGACCAAAGTGTTAACCTTAATTTAACTTCATGGAATTGCAGAGGTCTACAAAATTTAAAAAAACTTAAACAAGTTATGAATAAAATAAAGGACATGGGTTCAAGAATTGTGTTTTTACAAGAAACTCATCTGATAGAGGAGGATGTTAAAAGAATTAGGAGTAGATGGCAGGGAAGTGTATTCACCTCTTCATTTTCATCCCGAGCCAGGGGAGTTATGACTCTCATACATAAATCAGTTCCTTTTCAAGTGAAAAATGTAATTGGAGACAAATTTGGAAGATATGTAATCATTCAAGGTTCTTTGCTATTAGAAAATATAAATCTTGTGAACTTATATGGTCCCAATATAGATGATCAGAAGTTCTTTGCTAATTTATTTCTCATCTTATCATCACTTACAGGGCAACATATAATAGCAGGGGATTTTAATTGTACATTGAATCCAGGTGTGGATAGATCAACAGGACTGGATTGTACGCACATTGGATGTAGGATGACTATTAATCATTTTATGAAAGAATTGAGATTGTTAGATATATGGAGAGAAATGAAACCACAAGTTAAAGCCTATTCTTGTTATTCCAGTACCTACAAGACATTCTCACGTATTGATTATTTTTTGATTTCCACAGAATTAAGGTCCAAGATTCAAAACTGCTTTTATGATAACATCGTGATCTCTGATCATGCACCCTGTTGTCTAATATATGTAGATAAAAAATTGACAAAGGAATCAGGTAGATGGCAATTTCAGCATAAATGGCTTCAGGATGAGGAATTTGTCAAGTATATAGAAAAACAGATAGACGAGTTCTTTGACATCAATACTACACAAACATCAGCATGTGTAAAGTGGGAGGCTTTCAAAGCTTTTATTAGGGGACATATTATTAGTTATACAGGATCAAAATCTAAGAAGACTCGAGAGGAGAGAGCTAAATTGGAACATAAAATAAAAAATCTTCAGGAAAAAGTGTATGCAGGAAG
Source organism: Pholidichthys leucotaenia (assembly GCA_020510985.1). Lineage (NCBI taxonomy): Eukaryota > Metazoa > Chordata > Actinopteri > Cichliformes > Pholidichthyidae > Pholidichthys > Pholidichthys leucotaenia. The sequence continues at coordinate 75,506,054 of CM035850.1, read as the reverse complement.
TGACCCAAGGTTGGAGAATGAATTACTGATTTTGAGAGCTGAATACGACAAAAAATCAGCGAATAGAGCTGCCTCGAGTCTTCTAAGATTGAAACAATCTTTTTATGAACAAGGTGAAAAATCGGGAAAATTATTAGCATGGCAGATTAAACAATTGGAAATTAAAACACCAATTACCAGTATTATAAGTAACGGACAGGTAGTTATAGATCCTTTAGAAATTAATAGAGCCTTTAGAGATTACTATGAAAAATTATATGATACCAAAAATGAACCTGATTTAACAAAACTAAATGGGTTTTTGAACGAACTATCTATACCGTGTATTCCAAATGAAAACAGGGAGATATTGGATTCTAAAATTAGTCAAGAAGAAGTTGGGCTAGCCATTGATAATATGAAATCAGGAAAAAGTGCAGGACCAGATGGTCTTCCAGTTGACCTTTATAAAAAATTTAAGAATAAATTAATAAAACCTTTTTTGGAAATGGTTTTAGAAGCATTTCAAAATAATAATTTACCATCATACATAAATAATGCCTTAATTATACTGCTGCCAAAACCAGGTAAGCCCTCTAATAAATGTGAAAATATGAGACCAATAAGCCTATTAAACGCCGACCTTAAGATAATCTGTAAAATTTTAGCAAGACGAATACAAGAAATTTTACCAAATATTATTAATCGAGATCAGAATGGCTTTATAAAGGGTAGACAAGGCTTCCATAATGTAAGAAGACTATTTAATATTATTTATTTTAATAAAGAAGCACCGGATACAGCTCTCCTATCATTGGACGCCGAAAAGGCCTTTGATAGAGTTGAATGGCCCTTTCTTTTTGAAGTCCTACAAAGGTTTGGACTTGGAAATAATTTCATAAAATGGGTTCAAATAATATACAATAATGCTACAGCAGAAATCCTAACAAATAACAATATTTCAAAACCAATAAAAATCAATAGAGGATGTCGACAAGGCTGTCCACTTTCACCTTTACTGTTTACTATGGCAATTGAACCTTTAGCGATAGCGATACGTTTACATTCACAAATATATGGAATTAAAGTTGGACCAACAGAACATAAAATCTCCCTGTACGCCGATGACATAATTTTGTTTATGTCGAATCTAAAAAAATCAATTCCAACCTTGTTGAATTTAATAAAGAATTTTGGGGAAATATCAGGATATAAAATAAATAAAACTAAATCTTCAATATTAATGCTAAATGAGACCCAGAGAAATTACCCAGCCCCTGAGGTAAATCAATTCAATGTTGTAAATCAGTTTAAATATTTAGGAATCCAAATTATGCCTAAGCTAGAATCAGTCGCCAGTGTCAACTATGAAGCCTTAATGTCAGATATCAGTGAGTTAACTCAGAGATGGATGTCACTACCAATGTCGATGATCGGGAGAATCAATATACTTAAAAGTAATATTTTACCTAAAATACTTTATTTATTTCAATACATTCCCTTATCACCACCTTTAGATCTATTCTCAAGAATAAAAAAAAAGTTAGTGGAATTTATATGGAACAACAGGAGGGCTAGATTACGTTTGTCTTTATTATATTTACCATTTGATCGTGGAGGTCTGAAATGTCCAAATTTTATGTTGTATTATTGGTCGGCACAACTGAGGTCTATGACATTATTTTTCATCAAATGATCTCCCTCACTGGACTGAAATGGAATCATACAATTTACCTTTACCTCTTCCCATATTCATATACTCAGATTCGGCAAAAAAATTACAAAAACAAGTTAAAAATCCATTTGTAAAGCATATGATCAAAATATGGTGTGAAGCTAAAAACTATTTAAAAGAACCACAGTTATTGTCACAATTTAGTCCAATATGGGGTAATCAATATTTTAAACCAGGGAGAGCGGACGCTGTATTTAAAGTATGGAATTTAAAAGGGATACAAAAGATTCAGGATTTATATTTGCCATGTGCAGACAACATAATGTCTTTTGAAGAGCTGAGGATCAAATTTAATCTCAATAGAACACATTTTTTTAAATATCTTCAACTTAGAAACTTTATTCGATCAAATCAAAATAAAGCTCTCACTCGACCTATTTATTCATCCTTGGAAAAAATGATGATGAAAGATAGTAAAAGAAAGGGTATTATTTCAGAGTTTTATAACTCATTGACACTATCTTCAAGTGAAAATTCACTGAAAAGATTAAACTACTGGAAAGAAGATCTGCAAATTGAAATTTCAGAGGAACAATGGGAATTGGCTTGTACAGAAGCTCAAACCAAATCAATAAATGCACGCCTTAAATTGATACATTTCAAATGGTTAATGCAGATGTATGTTACACCGGAGGAGTTAAATAGATATAACAAAAATATACCAGATACATGCACAAAATGCATGGAAAGTAAAGGAACCCTATTTCATTGTTTATGGGAATGTAGATTAATAAGAATGTTTTGGGAAGAGGTGAGGGTAACAATTGAAAAAATAATCTCAAAACAAATCATATTGAATCCTAAACTGTTTTTGTTGGGTCTGTACCCAGAAAAGCATAATTTTAATAAAAGTGAAAGAACATTCATAGACCTCAGTTTGCTTAATGCCAAAAAATGTATTGCACTATTATGGAAAAAGACTCATAGACCAGATGTGACTCAGTGGTTAAGACAGATGTTAACAAACCTTCCATTAGAAAGAATAACATATATACTAAAATCAAAGGAAATTGTGTTTGAGAATATATGGAGACCTTTTATTGATTATGTAAAAAATTTAAACATAACTCTTGAAGAAGAAGGTGAATGATGTGTGTGGACCTTGTAAATTCCAAACTGGTGAACATAATATGTATACTTATGTATTGGATTGTCTAGACTAAACAGAGGAGCATTGTTGAAGACTTGATTTTGTTGGTGGTTGTTGGTGTTTTTAGTGCATTTTTTTTTTTTTGTAGTACTTTAGTGTTAGTGTTTGATTGTTTGTATCATGTTTGTTAAAAAAAAAAAAAAAGGTTCAATAAAGATATTGTGGAAAAAAAAAAAAAAAGTTAATAAATTGGTTAAAAGGAATAAATAAGTTAAAATGAGTGATAAAATTGTCAAAAACCTGTGTTTAAAAAGTTATCGAAGTGAGACATCTTTTCCTTAAATGATTGTTTTTTGTTACTGCAGAGTGTGTGCTCTTCCGTATATAGATGATCTTTGATGTGCTTTTTCCCTCGGCTACAGTCAGCTAGCCACACAGAAACGAAGTTAAAAAGTTCATTGAGTACGCTGTGTTGTTCTTCTTCGTTTGAGAGTCTTGGGAAATTTTTGTCTTTGTGAGTATTTTTATGTACAAGCACTTGATAGAGATCGCTGATGTTCTAAAGTATTACGTGGATGAGTTTTGTTAAGCGATAATGTTTCTGTTAAGTTATTTACGTGTATTAGCTCTTTGTGTTAGCATACCGCATGTTAATATGTAGATAGTAATTGCATTGTTCTGTATGTTTCAGTTACCGCGCCATGCTACACACGCATGCAAGAAAACTTTATAAAGACAAGAAAAGCAAGCCTTGTGTGCGAAGTTTTCTTCAATGGTTCGCTGGCTGTCTAGCAGCACAGAGAAACGTGCTGTGAGGGCAGCACAGAGATAGCATCCCGGCTTTGGTACAAACGCATTGGATGAGTTCCCTCAAATAGCATGAGCCATTTTCCATCCAACCAAAAAATAAGTACATGGGGGGAGGGGAATGGACTCCTGCTAACCTCCAGAATGATCCAACCTAAAACTGACCAAACCCTGGCATACATACACACACACACACACACACACAAAAAAACATCAATAGCAGCAGATTTTTGTCCCTCAGGGTTCCCACTGAAAATTGAAAACTAAATTCCAGGACTTTTCCAGGATATTCCAGGATAAAAATCATCCAATTTCCAGGACTTTGAACGGTATTTCTGAAACAATTTTCTAGTACAAACTGATCTTTCTGGCCTCCTCCACCCCTTACAGCCAGCCGATTCCACCCACTTTATTACACTATACAGTCTACCTGTGTTAGATTACAATATCAAAGTGTCAGGTATAATACCAACTACAAAAATTCAGCAAAATTATTGTGCACACTACTAGGCTATAGGCGCTATTTCAGCAGAACAGAAAGCAGACCACCACCTGAAGGGAACGTTTCTCTAACTACAATGCAACAAATCTTTCTAGAGTCATGGCCACATAAAATTGTACATGCTACTATATATAATACAAAGTGAAGAACGGGACATTCATAATCAGTAACTGCACATAGAATTCACCTTTTGCTCTTGAAAATAGTCACTCTAGTGATTTCAGTTTCTGCTTGAGGTCTTCTAGTTTCTTTTCCAGTTTCAGATTTTCATCTGCCTTCTCAGACACTTTCTGCCTGAAAGCATTGGACTTAGCCAGCAAAGTGAAGTCGTGCTTTGTTTCCGCTTTCTTTGCCAGCTGGTCTGCTTCCTTGGTCATTGACTCGATGCTATCTTTCAAGAACTTCCTCTTCTTCTCTGCTGACTGGATGTCATCGTGTAGTGCCTTTCTCTTTGTGGATTTCTGATCATCTGTCTGTGACTTCTTCTGATCCTCGAGATACTGATGGTATCTCATCCTTGATGCCCTGACATGCCGTTTCAGTCTAGGAGTAAAGGGTAAGTCAGTGAAGTGCTGGCCTGTAGCTAGGATACTGTCATAAACTGTATGCAGAGCTACAATGGTCTTCTCCTGCATGTTCTCAACTAGGAGGTCTTTGTTCACAGAGTAGCCCCTTTCAACTGATGCCTGACCATGGGAGATTGTGAGAAGCATCTTGAAAACAGACCAGAGCTTGCTGTACAATGAAGGACAATGAAGTCCATCTGTTCATTTTGTGAAACTGGATTCATGCACTCATCAAAGGATATGGTATAGCACTCAGCACTTCTCACTTTTTCCACCAGCAGATCTTGGAAATATGGAGACAAGCCAAAACAAACTAGATAAGCACACTTTGTAGCACCACATGAGAAAGTTTTTGCAATTTGGCTGTCTGGAAACATTCTTGGGAACAACATGCCCACATCAGATGATGAATTGAATGAATAGTGGCTCATAACCAGCTTCAGAGCCCAGAGAACCTCTGCGTGGAGTGCCGCATCTGACAACAACTGCAACCTCTGATCTTTGTGGAGCTGTACTTGTACTAGCAACTGGTGCATTGGAGATGATATTGGCTGCAGCATCATCTGCCTTTTCGTCTTGTTTCTTTCCAAAGAAGTTGGTGATTGCTGATGGGTTTTGCCTTGACTGGCTCATCCTGTTATGCAGGTTGCTTTTCATGTGACTTCTCAGAGCGGAAACTCCCATGTTTGCTATGTCAAAACGCTTCTTGCAAAGTTTGCAGTATGCTTTGGTGTCATCCTTGGGGTCTTCCTCGACCCATGCTGAAAACAGTGGATCCTCCACCCAGAGTGAATTGAAGTGACATTTCTTGGATGCCATACTACTGCAAAGGAAATTCATGTTAAAACCCAGACATGCATCTACAACGCTATAAGGCGAGACATAATTGCTTTTCAACTTCATAGATCTGGCGCCTATAAGTACAAATAAGGCCACGGCTTTTTGATTCCTTGTTGCACAGAACTCTCTCAGAGTCTTCTGAAGCAGTCAGTCGGTCGGCAATTAAAATAAAAAATCATTTCATTTGAGCATCGGTAAAAAAAATAGTGATCAGGCTAGTTTCTGCCCCTGCCACTAGGAGCGCCACAGGAAAAACGACACGTAGCCCCCTAGTGGCGGTCGGAAAAAATAAAAAATAAAACTGAATGGCAAATTTATTTCTTGAGCGGCAGTTGCAACCTGGAGCCGCGGTTCTATGCAACAAGGAATCAAGAAACTGTGGCCTAACTTGTAATAAAACAATGACATTGCAGTTTGCTTCACACAAGAAGGCTTATTGCAATTTTAGTTTAACATACATATTTCTAATTCTAACTTCAGGATGAAAACTTTGCCAATCATTTGCTTGTTTTCTTTTTTGTTTAAATCACTCATCTCAGAAAAAGCCTGGGAAGTTCAGGCAAGCTAAAAATCAATCATGTCTCACCTGATATATGTACCACCACCACCACAGACAGTACAGTGGGGTGACAAGCAGCCACTGTATTGCCTATAGATGTGTGACAAATAGCTCTGGAGGCAAGGGATGCCAAACCCTTTCAGCTTTTCTAAACCTACACACTACACTAAACCAAAGACCCAAACAAGGTTACATGTACAAGTATGGCAAGAAGTGCACTACATAGGAGAGTCCACAGCATAATGTAATACAAAGATTAGAAATTGGAAGGCTGCCATAGCCATGTGATAGGTGCAGACACTACACACTGTAGAATATTGAGCACAACCAACATCCATGCAACACTGAATTCAAGGACTTTCAATGACTTTTTTTAGCTGGTAATCCTATTTCCAGGACCACCTGATTTTTGGCAGTATTTCAGGACTTTTCCATGACTTTCCAGGATCACTTTTTTTTCCAGGACTTTCCAGAATTTTCAAGGACCGTGGGAACCCTTTTTAATAAAAACAACGTGGGAAGTTCCATTGTTGCCTCCAAAGTGCTCAATTACAAACACGGGTAAAGTTCTCAGACTCTGTGGTAACCAGCATCAGGCATGTGACAGGCAGTAAGGTGCACACAGCTACATCAAGTACATTCACACTGAAGAAAGCTTCACCGAGCTGCCGCCAACAGAAATGGGCCTTGGCTTTACGGAGAGAAGTGCAAGGACAGAAACTTGTCTGAACTCTATGCAAACTTAAAGCGTACCTGTGGTGGTCGTGAAAAAAAGATATTATATTGAGCCCCTGTCTCACGTTCTAGTTCAAGTTTAAGTTGAAATTCATGCTCAAAGCAATTTGATATGAATCCATTGCTGATGTGCTGGTTCAGCTATGTCAGCAAAACATGGGTGCAGCCATACTAGCGGCTACATGGCCTGCCAGGACACTTCCTGTGACGTAATTTCGTTGACACCGTGATCTGGATCAATATTGGCTGAGCCTGGAGTGCCCGGATGAGCAGTGGCTTTCGGGATATTCAAATTCAAACGTTTATTTCAAACTCAGGGTTCATATTAAATGCAGAACTAAAACGAGTAGAAAATAAATAAATTCTTAAATTCAGCGGGTCGTCTCGTCTGATCTGAGCTCGTAACGGCCGCCAGACGGCCGATGATTCTAAAACTATATACAGAGCGGCAGACACTCGGCGCTCTTGTAACAACAAAAACATACATGCGTTGTGTGTGAGGACCAAAATTCAAACGTTTATTTCAAACTCAGGGTTCATATTAAATGCAGAACTAAAACGAGTAGAAAATAAATAAATAAATGCTTATTCAGCAGGTCGTCTCGTCTGATCTGAGGTCGTAACGGCCGCCAGACGGCAGATGATTCGGCTCCTCCCTCGCCGCTATACAGAGCGGCAGACACTCGGCGCTCTTTTAACAACAAAAATATACATGCATTGTGTGTGAGGACCAAAATTCAAACGTTTATTTCAAACTCAGGGTTCATATTAAATGCAGAACTAAAACGAGTAGAAAATAAATAAATAAATGCTTAAATTCAGCAGGTCGTCTCGTCTGATCTGAGGTCGTAACGGCCACCAGACGGCAGATGATTCGGCTCCTCCCTCGCCGCTATACAGAGCGGCAGACACTCGGCGCTCTTGTAACAACAAAAACATACAATGCAATATGGATATCGCAACATGGCAGAATGTAAAGCCTTTGGATGTCTCAATAATAAGCGAAAAAACAAAGATAAACACTTCTTTTGTGTACCCAAACCCAGCTCACCTTGTCAGAAGATCATAGCGGAAAAGTGATTGCACAATCTCGGAACAGGGCACAGACGAATCCTTTCCGACGAAATTGCGTTGTGTGTGAGGACCACTTTGTCACTTTCACCCTCAGAAGACCTTTCTGGCTCAAACCTGTAGCCATGTTGGACGATTTCTTCCTCAGAGTCCGACAATTCAGCCATAATAGAATAAAAACACTCACAACAGCACCCTAGTCTCTCATACAGGCGGAGCATTGACTGTTCAGTATCAACGAAGTGACGTCACATCCGCATGTGTCATGGCTGCGCGCAGAGTTTTCATTGGCTGGCCATGCCTGCGGTCGTATTTGCATATTTCTCTGGTGGTATATGGCTGGCAATAATTATTTAACCAAATAACGAATACTTTGCCTAATGTTTTCAAGTTGAATGCGTTTACACGACAACCACAGGTACGCTTTAAGGAATGACTTGAGTTGAAAAAGGTAAAGCAACTACCTTCCTTTCTGAGGAAAAAAAAAGTGCATCAATGAAAGGACTGAACTAGTTTGGCAATGAGTTTATTTAGATGGCTTCCAGCTTGGTGTGTCAACAGTTTATAATACAAGAGCCTAACACCACAGCAGACTGAACAGGTCCATGGGCCTTTGTGTTTCCGTTCCTGTCAGTTTGAAGCCTCAGTAGATCGTGAGGCTGACCGATCGGCTCGTCTGCTTCCCAATAAGGCTGGAGGTTCTTGTGCCGGACTGGACTGTGGAGCGGGTCAGGATCCTAACAGTGGACAAAAACCTTCTCCTCTGCTGCTGCTCTGGCCATCTGGGCCTTCTTAAGCTCTCTGGGAAAGTTAAAGTAGCACAGGTAACTATTAGGGAAAAACAGACAGCCTATCTCAACAGCCATTTCTCAGACCATAAACTATGTCCTGGATATAAAAAGTTGACAAATTCCTGAAGGTAAAATTTAAGCAACAAACTGCATGCCATCAAGAATCAAGCAGATATTCAAGCTTATTTCATGCACTGTGGCACTTCCCAGTAAGGTGTACACTAAAATTAAGGGATACTAAGAATAAAATTAGCATTTTCAGTATTTACAAAAGGGTACCATGTTATTTTTTACCAACTTGTTCTAAATGGCAACTTTGGCTGAATTCAAAGTCTGGTCAGAAGCAGGTACAGTGGGGTAAAAAAGTATTTAGTCAGCCACCAATTGTGCAAGTTCTCCCACTTAAAAGATGAGAGAGGTCTCCAATTTTCATCATAGGTATACCTCAACTATGAGAGACAAAATAATAAAAAAAAAAAAATCCAGAAAATCACATTGAAGGATTTTTAATGAATTAATTGGTAAATTCCTCTGTAAAGTAAGTATTTGGTCAATAACAAAAGTTCATCTCAATACTTTGTTATATACCCTTTGTTGGCAATGACAGAGGTCAAACGTTTTCTGTAAGTCTTCACAAGGTTTTCACACACTGTTGCTGGTATTTTGGCCCATTCCTCCATGCAGATCTCCTCTAGAGCAGTGATGATTTGGGGCTGTCGCTGGGCAACATAGACTTTCAACTCCCTCTAAAGATTTTCTATGGGGTTGAGATCTGGAGACTGGCTAGGCCACTCCAGGACCTTGAAATGCTTTTTACGAAACCACTCCTTCGTTGCCCGGGCGGTGTGTTTGGGATCACTGTCATGCTGAAAGACCCAGCCACGTTTCATCTTCAATGCCCTTGCTGGTGGAAGAAGGTTTTCACTCAAAATCTCACGATACATGGCCCCATTCATTCTTTCCTTTACACGGATCAGTTGTCCTGGTCCCTTTGCAGAAAAACAGCCCCAAAGTATGATGTTTCCACCCCCATGCTTCACAGTAGGTATGGTCTTCTTTCTCCTCCAAACACGACAAGTTGAGTTTTTACCAAAAAGTTCCATTTTGGTTTCATCTGATCATATGACATTCTCCCAATCCTCTTCTGGATCATCCAAATGCTCTCTAGCAAACTTCAGACGGGCCTGGACATGTACTGGCTTAAGCAGGGGGACACGTCTGGCACTGCAAGACTTGAGTCCCTGGCGGCGTAGTGTGTTATTGATGGTAGCCTTTGTTACTTTGGTCCCAGCTCTCTGCAGGTCATTCACTAGGTCCCCCCGTGTGGTTCTGGGATTTTTGCTCACCGTTCTCGTGATCATTTTGACCCCACGGGGTGAGATCTTGTGTGGAGCCCCAGATCGAGGGAGATTATCAGTGGTCTTGTATGTCTTCCATTTTCTAATAATTGCTCCCACAGTTGATTTCTTCACACCAAGCTGCTTACCTATTGCAGATTCAGTCTTCCCAGCCTGGTGCAGGTCTACAATTTTGTTTCTGGTGTCCTTTGACAGCTCTTTGGTCTTGGCCATAGTGGAGTTTGGAGTCTGACTGTTTGAGGTTGTGGACAGGTGTCTTTTATACTGATGAGTTCAAACAGGTGCCATTAATACAGGCAATGAGTGGAGGACAGAGGAGCCTCTTAAAGAAGAAGTTACAGGTCTGTGAGAGCCAGAAATCTTGTTTGTTTGTAGGTGACCAAATACTTATTTTACTGAGGAATTTACCAATTAATTCATTAAAAATCCTTCAATGTGAGACTTCCGGTCTGGACGCCATGGTGATAGCAACCTAACGGTGAAACTCCCAGACTCAATCCAAGGAAAACCTCCTCAAAATCAGACCTAACGGATTTTTGGAAGATTAAAATTCAAAAGACAATAACACCATGCCTAACCAAAAGCAGAGGAAACTGACATTCCCCAGATCAGGACGCACAGCAGCCGCAGAATCGGAACCAGAAGACCTCCGTTCAGAAGACGAGTGCCTGGGCCTAGCTAACAAAAGGATTAGCTTGAAATCGCTATTTGACGAATTACGACGATTTCGGGCCGAATTTCTTGAATTCAGAGAGGATCTAAAAAAGGTGAACAGCAGATTGGACCAGGCCGAAAACCGAATCTTGGAAGCTGAAGACAGAATAAAAGTGCTTGAAGATTCTGTGCTGGATTTACACAGAAAACAATCAAGGCTGGAGGCTAAGCTAGCCGACCAAGAAGGAAGACAGAGACGGGACAACATCAGAATTCACGGTCTGAAAGAAGGAGCTGAAGATGGTTTCAACACAGTGGCAGAATGCGTGGAATCCTTATTGAGAGAGAAGTTGGATATGCCACAATTCACCGATTTGAAGATAGAAAAGGCACATCGCACATTAGCCGCAAAGCCAGCCCCGGAAGCGCCCCCACGTTCAGTGTTGGTAAGATTCTCCGACTTCAAAATAAAACAAGAAGTTGTAAGACGGGCTTGGCAGAAGAAAGGATTTATGCATCAAGAAAGAAAAGTCTTCGTGGAACACGACTACGCCCCTGAAGTTCTTAAAAAGCGACGGGAATATAACGACGCCAAAAAGGTTTTACGGGAAAAGAATCTACGCTTTCAGACGCCATTTCCGGCAAAGCTAAGGGTCTTTTACGGGGAAGAGTCATGTCTCTACAATTCAGCGGAAGAAGCAACATCTGACATGGCAAGAAGAGGACTCCCGGTCACGGTGTTTAAACCCGCAGCGGATCTGAGCGTGAAAATCAGAGCTCAAACGTGGTCCACTCAGAGACCTTCAAAATCCACGGGCCAGCAGCGGGAACACCCAGCCCCAGAGCTACAAAGATAAGCTTTCCAGTACCAGAAAAGAATAGCGACCTTTTTGGTTTTGTTTTTGTTTTTGTTTTTTTCTCTCTTTCTCTCTACAGTCACTCTGTTACCTTGTAGGAGGGGGGATGGAAGTGCAAACATTAAAGAAGATGCAGAATCAGCATGTGGTAAAACCTTTAATGGAGCAGTTTTAGCATTAGAAACAAATGTCTTCTTAATTTAAAGGGGAAAAAAAAAAATCATGTTAAAATAGAAATGTAACAATGACCCACATGTTCTCCCCACACTAACAAATACTGTATTAGAGTGAATGTTTGCTGTGATGGGGGTGGGAGGGTGCACACAAGCTCATAGAATATAGGCATAAAAAAAAAAAAAAAAAAATCATTACAAATTCGGATTGGGATCTGAAATTCACGTTAAAAACATGGGACAACTTACAGGGGTAAGAGAGGGCCCTCAGCACGTAACAGAGTTTGAGGAATTTCCCTCAGAGCCCATACTCCATCAGGGCTCTTACAGGGTCTTTAAAGAGACCCCAGCTCAGGAAGTTTTTTTGACAGTTTTTTGTTTTAAAGTTTCGTTCATTATGTACTTAATGTTTTTTATGTTCTTAATGATCTTTCAGTTTCTGAGAAGCAAAAAAGAGGGCCACCACACTGTTATACTAAATAAGAAAATACAATGGAGAAACAGGGTGTAACCAAAATAGCCTCATATAATGTGAAAGGGATCCTGAATCCAGTTAAAAGATCCAAGATTCTACACAAAATGAAAAAAGACAAAGCAGAAATAGTATTTTTACAAGAAACCCACCTAACAGACATGGAACACACTAAACTCAGTAGACAAGGGTTTAAAATGATCTCTTCATCTTCATATAAATCAGGGAGGAGGAGGGGAGTAGCGACATTGATATCAACCAAAATTACATTTGAAAAAAAATCAGAACACAAAGATAAAGAAGGGAGGTACAGTTTGGTAACTGGGCGGCTAGAGGGAGAAGATATCACCCTGCTGAATATATATGCACCACCAGGGGCTAAATGGAAATTTTATAAAAATGTATTCGACCTAATGATAACTAAAGCCCAAGGTTTAGTGATATGTGGTGGAGACTTCAATCTAAGACTGAATCCATACTGGGATGCAACAGGTAATTCTTCACATCAAAATAACACCCAAAATAGGAATACTCGGATGCTACTAAAAGAAATGGGAATCTGTGACGTATGGAGGGAATTCAACCCCAATGTAAAAGATTATACTTTTTATTCAACGCCACATTCATCTTACTCAAGGATTGATTCTCCTCTCGGCGCCACACCAGTAGGCTGCCTTTTGCAACAGCGGCTCGATTCCGAGTTTTTTTTCCCTTCCTCTCTCTTTTGATCACTTTTTTTTTTTTTTTTTTTTTTCACCCCACTTATATCACGGACACACAGATCGTCCCAAATGTCTCCTGAGCCGGTGGACGGAGCCACTGTTTATAGCAGGATACGATACAACAGGGAAGAGCTGCTAACATTTAACCGCCACCTGGTCCCACTGGAAAAACTCGACATACCAAGAGAATTGAGGCGAAAGCGTCGCGGCTGCCGGGCTGGAGTAAGGCGGAGGACAAAAAATATAAGGTACAGACCCTCCCTTCCATCTGTTGTCATGGGAAATGTACGGTCGATACTGGGAAAGTTAGATGAGCTAGCGGCTATCTCCCGTTACGATAGCACTTACCGGGAGTGCTCTCTCCTTTTGTTTACTGAGACGTGGCTAACTGAACTAGCAGCAGATGCTAACATTGAGCTGGAGGGTTTTCACATGATACGAGCTGACCAAACACCAGAGAGTGGCAAAACTAGGGGCGGTGGAGTGATAATGTATGTTAACAACAACTGGTGCAGACCGGGACATATCACTGTTAAACAACGACACTGCAGCAAAGACATTGAGTTGCTAGCTGTTAGCATGAGGCCTACATATCTCCCGAGAGAACACTCACACGTGATCTGCATTGTTGTTTATGCAAATCCGACGGCGAACGCTGGGACAGCGCGTGACGTCATCCATTCAGTAACCAGCAGGCTGCAGACAGAACACCCAGATGCTCTTCTCCTCATCTCAGGCGATTTCAACCACGTTTCACTGTCTCCCATTCTGCCCACTTTCACCCAGTATGTCACATGCCACACTAGAGACAATAAAACACTGGATTTGTTCTACGCAAACACTAAGGAGGCGTACACCTCATCACAACTCCCCCCACTTGGGAGATCGGATCACAACTTGGTTCATCTCCGACCGGTGTACAAACCCCTAGTGCACAGACAACCTCCGGCCATGCACACTGTGGAGTTATGGTCTGAGGAGACAATGGACACTCTAAAGGACTGTTTTGAAGCCACTGCCTGGAAGCAGCTCTGCGATCCACATGGTGAGGACATCGATGGCCTCATTCACACCTTCACGGGCTACCTCAGCTTCTGTGTGGACAAATCCGTTCCCACCAAGACCATACGGCGTCACTCAAACAACAAACCCTGGATCAACCCTGAGATAAAAACACTTCTGAGAGAGAAGAAGAGGATCTTCAGGTCGGGGAACAGGGAGATGCTGAAGTCCGTACAGAGGGAGCTGAGGAGAAAGATCAGAGAAGGCAAGGACAGCTTCAGGAAGAAGATGGAGGACAAGCTGCAACAGAGCGACATCAGCGGGGTCTGGAGAAACCTCAAAACCATCTCGGGGCTCCAGAATACCTCCCCCCAGGCCACGGGGGGCAGGGAGTGGGCGAACAACCTGAATCTGTTTTTCAATAGATTTGACCAACCGCCCTCCCCCCTGTCTGCACAACAACCACTGCTGCCTCTAAGAAATCAAGTCCTGCTGCCCACTCCCCACTCCACCGACACCCCCCCCACTCCCAACACACAGCCCCCCATCCTGACCCTGACCAAGACCCAGGTGAGGACGGAGCTGAGGAAGATCAAGGCGAGGAAGGCGTCGGGACCGGACGGCATCAGCGCAAAGCTCCTCAAGTCCTGTGCAGACCAGCTGTGTGGGATTGTGACGTATATCTTCAACATGAGCCTGAAACTGGGGAGGGTACCACAGCTGTGGAAAACATCTTGTGTGGTACCTGTACCAAAAACTTCCCACCCCAAAGACCTGAACAGCTACAGACCGGTGGCCTTGACGTCCCACTTGATGAAGACCCTGGAGAGACTGCTCCTTGCTCATCTCCGCCCCCTGGTGGAACCAGCGATGGATCCACTCCAGTTCGCCTACCAGCATGGCATTGGGGTGGAGGATGCGGTGATCTTCCTCCTTCACCGTTCTCTGTCCCACCTGGAGAAGCCTGGGAATATGGTGAGGATCATGTTCTTTGACTTCTCCAGTGCTTTCAACACCATCCAACCGATGATCCTGAAGGACAAGCTGCTGCGCGCAGGGGTGGACCAGCACCTGTCATCATGGATCCTGGACTACCTCACGAACCGGCCTCAGTTTGTGAGAACCCGGGACTGTGTTTCCGACACGATCATCAGTAGCACGGGGGCCCCCCAGGGAACGGTGCTGGCTCCCTTCCTGTTCACTCTTTATACTGCGGACTTCTCACACAACACAACACATTGCCATCTACAAAAGTTCTCTGATGACTCTGCGATCGTTGGTCTCATCTCCAACGGAGATGAAGCTGAGTACAGAGGGCTTATCCAGGACTTTGTGGACTGGTGCCATCGGAACTGCCTCCAGATCAACGCGAGGAAGACTAAGGAGCTGGTGGTGGACTGCCGCAGGCATGGGCAGCCCCTCACAGCACCAGTAAATATACAGGGAACAGACATCGAGATGGTGACATCCTATAAGTACCTGGGTATTCATCTGAACAATAAACTAGACTGGTCACACAATACTGACGCACTCTACAAGAAGGGACAGCGCAGGCTGTTCCTGCTGAGGAGACTCAGGTCTTTTGGTGTACAAGGGGCGCTGCTGAAGTCATTCTATGACACGGTGGTGGCATCAGCCATCACTTTTGGAGTGGTCTGCTGGGGCAGTGGCATTACTGCAGCCGATAGGAAGAGACTGAACAAACTGATTAAGAAAGCTAGCTCTGTCCTGGGGCAGCGCCTTGATCCGATGGAGGAGATAGGAGAGAGAAGGACGGTGGCTAAACTGTCATCTCTGCTGGAGTCCGAGTTCCACCCTATGCAGGACATACTGGATGCACTGAGGAGCTCGTTTAGCAGCAGACTACATCATCCCAGGTGCACAACCGAGAGGTTTCGTAGGTCCTTCCTACCAACGGCTGTCAGACTGTACAACCTAAGCAGGGCTGCTCGCAGAGATAGCAAAAAGACGTAACAAACTAATAGTTTTTTTGAATGCAAAAGATGCAATAGACTTACACAATGGTCCTCTCCGGCATACAACTAGGAACATACCGGTCGCTGTGGAGGGTGAGAATACGTATGGGCACATAATCATACCATGTAGGATAACTAAATAGACGGTTATGCTGTTTCATCCCACCTAGCAACAATGCTCTGCACTGTGTGTGTTTATATATTTACATATTTATTCCATCTAGCTACAATGCTCAGCACTGGGTGTGTTTATATTTATATATCTATATATTTATTCCATCTAGCTACAATGCTCCGCACTGTGTTTTTATATATCTACATATTATTCCATCTAGCTACATTGCTCCGCACTGTGTGTGTTTATATACTTGCATATTTATTCCACCTAGCTGCAATGCTCCGTACTGTGGGTGTTTATATATTTACATATTTATTCCATCTAGCTACAATGCTCTGCACTGTGTGTTCATATATTCATATATTTATTCCATCCAGCTACAATGCTCTGCACTGTGTGTCTGTGTGTGTGTGTGTATATATATATTTTATAGTAATATGTACATATGTATATTAGCTGCTCTTGCTTGCTTGTTTTTTTTCTTGCCTTCTGATTGTTGCTCTGAGTGTTGCTATCCCTGTGCTGTTGCAATCCTGGAATTTCCCCGTTGTGGGACTAATAAAGGCTTATCTTATCTTATCTTATTACTTTTTTATGTTTAGTAGAGACATTGGAAGAGTAAAAACATGTAAAATAGGACTGATGGATCTCTCCGACCACAGTCCGATCTATATGGATTTAAACATCCAAAAATACACAAATAATACATTTTCCTGGAGGTTGAATTCAAGTGTCCTCAAAGGGCCACTGAAAGATGAATTGGAATCAAATATTCTCAGATATTTGGAAGAAAACGATAATGGAGAAGTATCCCCTTTAATACTGTGGGATGCGTGCAAAGCTGTAATAAGGGGAAAAATTATTGCAAAACTGGCAACCCAAAAGAAACTGAGACAAGAAAAACTAACCACACTAGAGTCAGAGCTCAAGAACCTAGAAAAAGAACACAAAGATAACACTCATTCTAATGGCTCGCTCAAGATCAAAGAAATTAAAAATCAAATAAATGAGATCTACACAATAGAAATCCAGAAGAAACTTACATTTCTGAAACAAAAACACTATGAAGCAGGCAGTAAATCGGCAAAATTACTAGCCTATAAATTGAGGAAACAACAAACGGAAAGAGCAATCTACAAAATCAGAGACCCAGTATCAAAGGAAATAAAATTCAGAATTCAGGATATTCTTAAAAGCTTCGAGAATTACTACAAGAACTTATACTCTCACAAAAAACATAAAAACGCATCCGAGACATTCCTAAACACATTAAACCTTCCCCAACTTACGGAATCACAAAATAAAACCCTACTGTCAGAAATACAACCTAAAGAATTGGAAAAAGCAATTATGAAACTTAAAGCTAACAAATCCCCAGGAGCAGATGGCTATACAGCAGAATGGTACAAAACCTTTAAACAGCAACTATCTCCTCTCCTCCTGAAAACATTTAACTATGTCCTCCACACAGGGGAAATCCCCCCCTCCTGGAGAGAAGGGGTCATTGCAGTCATACCTAAACCTGAAAAGGATAAACTAGACTGCTCCAACTACAGACCAATCAGTGTATTAAATCAGGACTATAAGCTTTTTACCACTATCCTTGCCAAAAGGTTAGAAAACATACTGACAGACTTAATTCACTTAGACCAAACAGGTTTTATAAGACAAAGACAGACACAAGACAACATTCGACGCACTTTACACATAATTCATCATATAAAAAAATATAACTTAAATGCAGTCATATTGGGATTAGATGCTGAAAAAGCATTCGATTCGGTTGACTGGTCTTTCCTCTATAAAATCTTATCCAGTTTCAATTTTCATAACAACTTCATTAGAACTATACAGGCATTATATAAAAAACCAACAGCTAAAATAAGGATTAACGGTAATTTATCATCATCTTTTGAGCTGGAAAGAGGATGTCGTCAAGGCTGCCCCCTGTCTCCACTGCTCTTTGCAATCTTCATAGAACCTCTGAGCCAATGGATAAGACAAAATCAAGAAATTCAAGGTATTACACTTGGTCAGAAAGAACATAAAATAGCACTCTTTGCTGATGACATTTTAATATACCTAGGGCAGCCAGACACTTCTCTACCAGAACTAATCTCAGTTTTTTCAGACTATGGAGATTTATCAGGGTACAAATTAAACATGCATAAAACCCAAGTTTTAACATTCAACTATGACCCAAATCATTTTTCACTAAATGAACTCAAAACTAACTGGGAGTTGGATTCTATGAAATATCTGGGGGTCAATATCCCGAAACAGCTCGACAAAATTATAACACTAAACTATGATCCACTGGTGACAAAAATAAAATCTGACCTAACAAGATGGAATATGATACCATTCTTAGGTACCGCACAAAGAATTGAAGCAGTCAAAATGAATATACTTCCACGTCTTCTATACCTTTTCCAAACAATACCGGTAGAACCTCCCAAAAAAACATGGCAGGAACTGGACAGAAGGATCTCAAGATTCATATGGCAGGGTAAGAGACCTAGAATCAGATATAGAACCCTACAGCTAAACAAAGACAAAGGTGGGCTCGCACTGCCAAATATCAGGGACTATTTTATAGCTGCACAAATTAAAACTTTAGTAGAGATATGTAACCCAGTCTACACTGCACAATGGAAGGAGATGGAATGCCAAATAACAAGTGACATCCCCCTACAGGCGATAATAGGGAACAATGCCTTAACTAAACTCCTGAATAACACTAACCCGTGGATAGAGACCCCGCTAAAAATTTGGTTTAAGATAGTCAGAGAGAATCAAGCTAAAGAGCCCTATCGACTTCTGCAATGGATTGCCTATGATCAAGACTTTACCCCCAATAAAACAGACACTAGATTTAAAGAGTGGAAAGAGAAAGGGCTGATAAAATATTACGATTTTTTTAAGGGGCAAACTTTAAGAAGTTTTGAAGATTTGAAAAAACAAGGTCTAATAAATCAAGATCTATACAGGTTCTTTCAGCTTAGACACCACATAAACAATATACTTAAAAAGGAGGATTTGGAAAGGGCCCAGTCAGGTGTTCTGAAGGTCTTCTTAATGGCATATAAAGGGATCCCAGGGATCAGATACATTTCTAAAATATACCAAGGTCTTCAAGACTTAAAAGGAGACAACACATCATATATAAAAGAGAGATGGGAAAAAGAGGGGAATTTCACTTTACAATTGGAAATATGGGAAAAGCTAAATAAACAGCAATGGAAAAGTACCTCATCCCTGCAGTGGAGAGAATTTGGATGGAAAAACTTGGTAAGATTTTTCAGAACACCTGCACAAAACAAATTTACCCATAAGGGATTGAACTGTTGGCGCTTGTGTGGTGAAAAGACTGCAAATCATTTTCATGTGTTTTGGTCATGCCCAGTTATCCACCAATATTGGTCCAACGTACAGACAATATTGGGGAAAATATTCAAAATAACAGTTCCCTTTTCTTTTGTAACTTTGTATTTGGGTTTATTACCGGACTCACTGGAAAGACGAGGAGATAAATACTTATTCAATGTTTTAATATTGGCAAGTAAAAAAGCCCTAACTAAAAAATGGATGCTGAAGGACTGTCCTACACCTGAAGATTGGATTAACGTGATTCAAGACATTTACTCGATGGAAAAGTTGACATTCGCACTGAGACAGGACATGGATGGGTTCATGAACTTTTGGCAACCCTGGATCACATATGTGTCTTCCATTAGATCTAATCTTTGACAAATACCATTTCAATAATGGTCCCGCTCTTTGTTCCAACACTACTCAGATGCTCTTTTACTTTTAATTACTTAATTTTCTGTTTGTTTTTTGCTGTTCTGTTTGTTTGTTTATTCGTTTGTTTGTTTTTTATTTAATTCTCCTTAACTTCACTTTTTCTTTCACTTAAAAAAAAGGGGGGGGGGGGTTGTTGTAATAACTATCCTACCAATGTTGTCAAATAGCAAAAAATAAGGGAACATGTGATGAAAATGTAAACAATGCAATGCTGTAATGACCTGTATACCCTTTACAAAAACTTAAATAAAAAGAAAAAAAAATCCTTCAATGTGATTTTCTGGATTTTTTTTTTCTCATTTTGTCTCTCATAGTTGAGGTATACCTATGATGAAAATTGGAGACCTCTCTCATCTTTTAAGTGGGAGAACTTGCACAATTGGTGGCTGACTAAATACTTTTTTGCCCCCCTGTATGTTCAGAGCATGACTGGAACTAAACATTATTTTTGTTATTGATTAATCTGCCGATTACTTTTTCAGTTTGGCAGCTAATCATTTAGACATTTATGTTTTCCTGAGTGGGCCAATCACAAGTAAGGAGGCAGTCAGGGTGTGTTTGTTTTTTTAACTAATGGTGCATTCAGACCAAAACGCAAAGCAAACCATGCGTGAATACGGGCAAATTTGTGCAGGTCGAATTTTTGTTCATTTGATGCTTGGTTGAGCCAATCAGCATCAAGTTTCTCCCATCACTGGGGAGAGTATCAACAATGGAGGGTAAACTGAAAATGAGCCTGCTGTTCACCAGAGAGATGGAACAATGAAGTGTTTGGCCCTCTAATGAGGGTCAAACTGGACATTGGTCAGCCTCAGTTTAGCAGTCATCAAGATGCAGTTTCTGGAGGAGGCAGTGAAAATTTCACACAATCTATCTCTGCTCTTTGTGTAGTGCATGTCACGTTGCACCGACTGGCGAAAGTCCACCACAGACTTTGCGACAGATGTGTTTATCTGCCAGGATGTCCAGTCTCACCCCGTGTTTGAGGGATAGGTGTGTTGTAATTCCAGTTCATGGACAGGATCATGAAAATAGATATGAGCAAAAAGTGGCTTTCGACCCTGTTCAGGAAGACCCATGCATGCCTGTCGAAACCCAGAAACCGAAGCACTCAGAGAAAATCAGCGCTTTGCTTGGTATTTTACACATTTGTAGTGTAGACTGCCATCCTTCATGCGTACTGCTTCGAATGGGTGTGGTTTAAAGTAGGGTGTCCTATTCTTAATTGGGTGACAGACTGACAGATTTCTTGAATTTATAGAGTGCCTTCTGCATTACTGAGTGAGATTTCCAGATTTACTGCTTCAAATGGGTGTGGTTTAAAGTAGTGTGTCCTATTCAGTCTCAGCTTCTCTGTGCCTTGCCTGGCGTGCAGCGTTGGCAGCCAGCTGACTGTGGTGTAACAAAACATATGTATTTTTGGAAAGGGTGATGTGCAACCTTTCCAATGATATTAGGCATTGATGTACGCTTCCCCAGGACTTCCCGTTAGCAAGCAAACAAAGTCATCATTTCACTTCTGGTGCTGATAGCTCCTAATGACGCAGTACGCATTCCAAGTCATTTTGCCAACATGGATCTCAAATACTGTTACTATTGTGACTGTCTCTGTCACTTGTGTAATTACGCATGTATGACAACCTTTCAAAAGTAATTGTTACCCATTACTGCCAAGATCATAGCATATTGTTTCAGCACACATTGACATAGCGCCGCGTCACTTCTCATGAGGCCCAAATACATATTTGTTGGAAATTCTTTTGCGGATACTTACCAGTAGAAGTTGAACTCTGTCCTTGTCTTCTTTTATATTTGCAATAAAAGGGAGCTTGGTCCGAGACTGAAGGTGGGGGTTGTTAATTTGAGAGATAAAACCAAGGAAGTGCAATTCTCTTTT
Organism: Pholidichthys leucotaenia; assembly: GCA_020510985.1. Classification (NCBI taxonomy): domain Eukaryota; kingdom Metazoa; phylum Chordata; class Actinopteri; order Cichliformes; family Pholidichthyidae; genus Pholidichthys; species Pholidichthys leucotaenia. Next base: position 75,484,343 of record CM035850.1, on the reverse strand, counting down.
TCTTCAGGAGCTTAACTAACAGGCAGAGTGTATTTCATTGTGATTATTTTAATGGTATATAATTGACCCATGACTGTTTTGGTAAAAATACATATATTTATGATGATCCACTGCAACCCTGTTTTTGACATTGGTGCTAGTTGTAATAACCATTTTCCCTTTATCATAGAGCCAATGATGCAGACGTGGACAAAATTGTTGGTACCCCTCTGTTAATGAAAGAAAAACCCACAATGGTCACAGAAATAACTTGAATCTGACAAAAGTGGTAATAAATAAAAATTCTATGAAAATTAACCATTGAAAATCAGACAATGTTTTCGAATTGTGGTTCAACAGAATTATTTTAAAAAAACTCATGAAACAGGCCTGGACAAAAATGATGGTACCCTTTACTTAATATTTTGTTGCACAACTTTTTGAGGCAATCACTGCAATCAAACGATTTCTATAACTGTCAGAGAGACTTCTGCACCTCTCAGCAGGTATTTTGGCCCACTCCTCATGAGCAAACTGCCCCAGTTGTCTCAGGTTTGAAGGGTGCCTTCTCCAGACGGCATGTTTCAGCTCCTTCCACAGATGTTCAATAGGATTTAGATAAGGGCTCACAGAAGGCCACTTTAGAATAGTCCAATGTTTCGCTCTTAGCCATTCTTGGGTATTTTTAGCTGTGTTTTGGGTCATTATCCTGTTGCAAGACCCATGACCTGCGACCAAGCTGTCTGACACTGGGAAGCACATTTCTCTCTAGAGTACCTTGATAGTCTTGAGATTTCATTGTACCCTGCACAGATTCAAGACACCCTGTGCCAGATGCAGCAAAGCAGCCCCAGAACATAACAGAACCTCCTCCATGTTTCACAGTAGGGACAGTGTTCTTTTCTTGCTGTGCTTCATTTTTGCGTCTGTGAACGTAGAGCTGATGTGCCTTGCCAAAAAGTTCCAATTTTGTCTTGTCTGTCCATAGGACATTCTCCCAGAAGCTTTGTGGCTTGTCAACATGCAGTTTGGCAAATTCCAGTCTGGCTTTTTTATGATTTGTTTTCAACAGTGGTGTCCTCCTTGGTCATTTCCCATGAAGTCCACTTTGGCTCAAACAACAACGGATGGTGCGATCTGACACTGATGTACCTTTTTTTTTTTTTTTTGTTACTTATTTGTACCCGTAGGTAGATTTGGTTTGCAGTCTGGTGACAAGCCACCGGCTGCTGGTCGCTGCGTGCGCGAGCGCCCTAAACCTACATGTTTTTGGTATGCGGGAGGAAACCGGAGAAATCCCGGAGTAAACCCACGCAACACGGAGAGAACATGCAAACTCCACACAGCTCACTGTTGGTCGGGGGCTGGGATCGAACCCACGATCTCATGATCCCCGCGGTCCCCCGGCCGAGGGTAAAACTGTGCTGCCACAGTGCTAAACCACTGCACCACCGTGCCACTGCACCGTACCTTGACCTTGGAGTTCACCATGAATGTGTTTAGAGGTTGTTCTGGGCTCTTTTGTTACCATTCGTATTATCCGTCTCCTCGTGCAGCCATGTCCAGGGAGGTTGGCGACAGTCCCGTGGATCTTAAATTTCTGAATAATATGTGCAACTGTAGTCACAGGAACATCAAGCTGCTTGGAGATGGTCTTATAGCCTTTACCTTTAACATGCTTGTCTATAATTTTCTTTCTAATCTCCTGAGACAACTCTCTCCTTTGCTTCCTCTGGTCCATGTTTAGTGTAATACACACCATGTCAACAAACAGCACAGTGACTACTTGTCACCCTTTAAATAGGCCGACTGACTGATTACAAGTTTGTAGACACCTGTGATGTTAATTAGAGGACACACCTTGGTTGAACATGTCCCTATGGTCACATTATTTTCAATCTTTTCTAGGGGTACCATCATTTTTGTCCAGGCCTGTTTCATGAGTTGTTTTTTTTTTTTTTTTTTTAAATAATTCTGTTGAACCACGATTCAAAAGCATTGTCTGATTTCCATTGGTTAATTTTCAAAGAATTTTTATTTATTACCACTTTTGTCAGATTCAAGTTATTTCTGTGACCATTGTGGGTTTTTCTTTCATTAACAGAGGGGTACCAACAATTTCGTCCACGTCTGTAAAAAGGGGAAAATGTAATCAATATACTAGTGGTGCAGGTCTAACATTTAAAATCAAAAGCTCTCCTACCCTGGTCTGCAAGTCAAAATCATGACATCTAAGAATCAGATTAATGGTGTGTGATTAATTGTATCAATCTTAGTGGTCAGTAAACACACACACACACACACACACCTAGGCCCTCTCACCACAGTCATGAGTTTAAACCCTAAACAGTAAAACCTGATGAGTTAAAGATTATCCGTCAATGCCTGCTGTGCTTACTTCTGAAGCAGGGCATTCTTGAACTTCTCTGCATTAAGCTCTACTCTGAGTTGATCTGCACTCATTCTGGCAGCAGTCAGGAGCACCGGGTGTTTGACAAGATCAGAGGCTGACGGTCGTCTTGTTGGGTCAGGGTGGATCATTAGCTGGAAGAACAAAGGGGAAAATAAACAAATGCCATAAGACAGGTAAAGTGTTCAGATAAGAATAACGTGAAAAGGACTGCAGATGGTAATGTCTTCTGGAAGATTCTTCTGTATTTGATTTCATTGGTTAGTTGTTAAAACAGTGGGGAAAAAAATAAATCCCGAACTCTCCAATACCCCAACAGTTTTCCCTTTAAAGCTTGTAAGCCTCCCCTGAGGTTTGATTACACCTCAGGTTGTTTACCACATGCTCTTCCCTCATCATCTTTGTATTCCTGTGTGTCACTATTAATAAAGGCTGAACACCAAACATATTTAGGGATACACCGATTTAGTGATGCACAAAATGGACAATATTTAGCCAAAAATCTGATACACAACAGGTAAGTATCAGCTGCCATTGTCATTATCTCACTTTTTTTCCCAGATTTCAGGAATTTGTAATCATTTCTAAAGTTTCTAGAGTAATTCAATGACCATTCCAACAACTGGCTTGCATCTGATAAAGGACAAAAGTGAAAACTTTTTCACTGAGTTTAAAACAATAAAATTTAGTTAAAATATACTTTTGCATGCAAGTTGGTGGAACAGCAGTTAACACTGTTGACTCCTGAGTAGAACTCGGACACGCCTTCCCCACTGGAGCTGGAACCAGGTGAGCACTGTTCTTGGCCTATGAAACCAGTGCCTCATTTTTTAAAACTCAAATATAAAGCTGGGTTTCTGGCCCCAATGATGTCACAGACCAGGTGCTGGGACACCTGTTTTTCCCAGAGCACACCAATATCTTTAAAACTGATGTCATCAAATTGTTGTCAGTTTGGCTCCACCAGTGGAAAAGCAAACTGGCACCTTCAGGAGCTGAGCACCGCCACCAGCTGTCTTCCCATGTTTACTGGAATAGAGGTTATCACTGACAATTCAATTCAATTAAATTCAATTCAGCTTTATTTATATAGCGCCATATCTCAACAAAGTCATCTCATAGCACTACCAAATGCAGGGAAAACCCCACAATTGCGGAAAGACCCAGCAATCAGATGATCCCCTGTGAACAAGCACTTAGCGATGGTGGAGAGGAAAAACTGCCATTTAACAGGAAGAAACCTCTAGCAGAACCAGGCTCAGGGAGGGGCAGTCATCTGCTGTGACTGGCTGGGGGTGAGGGGATAGAGAGGATGAAGAGAACAGACATAAAGAACAGGAACAATGAGAAGTCAAGTACATTATTGGAGGTCACCCGGCAGTCTGAATCTATTAACAGCAAAACAAAAGGGGGGTTAAGAGACACAAGATCCCTCCCTAATCGTAGGCTATATTGAAAAGGAAGGATTTTACCCTGTTCTTAAAAACAGAGATCGAGTCTGACTCCTGGACCCAGAGTGGTAACTGGTTCCACAGAAAAGGAGCTTGATAGCAGAAGGCTCTGCCTCCCATTGTACTTTTAGAGATTCTGGATATTACATGTAATCCAGCATTTTGGGAGCGTAGTGCTCTGTAAGGATGATAGGGTAATATCAGATCTTTTATATATAAGAGGGCCTGATTATTAAGAGCTTTGTAAGTGAGAAGAAGGATTCTAAACTTAATTCTAAACTCTATGGGAAGCCAATGAAGGGAGGCCAGAACCGGAGAGATATGATCTCTCTTTCTAGAACCAGTTAAAACTCTTGTAGCAGCATTTTGGATCAACTGAAGACTTTTTAAAGATATTTTAGGACAACCTGACAATAACGAGTTACAATAATCTAATCTAGAGCTGACAAAGGCGTGGATCAGTTTCTCAGCATCATTCAGAGACAAGATGCTCCTAATCTTGGCAATATTGCACAGATGATAGAAGGCAGTCTTAGAAACAAATTTAATATGTGAATTAAAGAAGAGATCTTGATCAAAAATAACTCCAAGGTTCCTCACAGAACTATTCAGAGTGAGAGTAGCGGCATCCAAATTAAGAGTTTGATTTGGAAAGGAATTTCTAAGGTTTTTTGGACCAACAAGAATGACTTCAGTCTTATCTGGGCTTAACAGCAGAAAATTACAAGTCATCCAGGCTTTAATTTCCTTAAGACAGGCATCTAACTTGGCTAATTGACTACAATCATCGGGCTTCATTGACAGGTATAATTGTGTGTCGTCTGCGTAACAATTAAGATGTATACAGTGCTTTCTAATGATATTGCCTAACAGAAGCATATATAAACTAAAAAGAGTAGGGCCTAACACAGATCCCTATGGAACTCCGTGACTGAGCTTAGAGTTGGAAGAAAACTCATCATTGATGTGAACAAATTGAAGTCTATCGGACAAATAAGATCTAAACCACTGACAAGGCAATTTCTTTGTGAAATTTGAATGATGGTCTTCTGCACACGCAAGTCCCACTGTGGAAAGAAAGCTCCCAAGATGAAGTCTAAATATGCCTCAGGTATGGATTTAAGAATGTGTGGTCGTCTGGTCTCCGACCACAAATGGATAAACCTCAATGTCCACAACAACGTTATTTCCAAAAAAAAAAAAAAAAAAAAAAAAAAAAAAAAAAAAAATGTTAACAGTCACCTTGAGAAGACTAACAAAAGCTGGAGAAAGCACTTGAGGGATGGTGGGGAGTGTTCCCTGTCGGATCTCATGCCACTCGTCTCCGTTGGTGGGTAAAGGGTCGGCTCCCGAAGCACTAACCACAGTCAGGGCCAAAGCAAAGATGTCTGCCTTCGCCAGGTTACTGTAGTCCTAAAATCAGAACACCAGGAGAAGGTTAAAGAGTGAGCCTATACTCAAATTAAAAATCTGAGTTTTTAAAAGAGCCAGATTACAAACCTCTTGTAAAACTTCATTGGTTAGATATCTGCTGTCACCTTCCTCTACCTGTGGATTATTCACTCTTGTGACATGACCAAGATCACCTAGTCAGGAAAATCAAAACGGTAAAGATTTTAGATATGAGGATGACCTTCAAACAAAATGTACCAGGAGTATAGAATGAATAAATAAAATAAAGAAACCACACCAAACAGCTTACCAATCTTATAGATGACGCTAGTTGTCAGCTCATCATTCTCATCACATTCATCACAGCTCGCTACAGACTTCCGTGAAATGAAAATATTACCTAAAATAGAAAAAGTAAAACTTACATTATTGTCATATTCTTCCCATCAGGAAACATTAAATTTTTCTCATTCCACTCACCATTTCTTTTTCCGGTTCCGGTTCCGCCGGACCGGCGGCGCCACACGAGTTGGCTGCCGTTTGCAACTACCCTTTTCTTATCTTCCTTCTTCTTTCTACACCTTTCACTCTATATATATATATATATATATATATATATATATATATATATATATATATCACGGACACACAGATCGCCCCAAGGGTCTCCTGAGTCGGCGGACGGAGCCACTGTTTGCAGCGGGGGACAAATACAGCAGGGAAGAGCTAGCTGGCTAGCTAGCTCCAACCACCACCCGGTGCTAACAGAGAAGCTCAATATGCCGAGGAACTGTGGCGAAAACGACGCGGGTGCCGGGCTGGAGTTTAGGCGGCGTGCAAGAAATATAAGACAGAATAATAAAGAGCGATGGCAAGAACCAAGCAGACCGCCCGTAAATCTACTGGAGGAAAATGCCCCCCAGAAAGCAGCTAGCCACCAAGGCTGCTCTAAAAAAAAAGCGCTCCGGCCACCGGCGGAGTGAAGAAGCCTCACCGTTACAGGCCCGGTACCGTGGCTCAGAGAGATCCGTCGCTACCTGAAATCCACGGAGCTGCTCATCCGTAGGCTGCCCTTCCAGCGCCTGGTGAGGGAGATCACTCAGGACTTCAAGACCGACCTGCGCTTCCAGAGCTCCGCCGTCATGACTCTGCAGGAGGCCAGCGAGGCCTACCTGATGGGTCTCTTCGAGGACACCAACCTGTGTGCCATCCACGCCAAGAGGGTCACCATCATGCCCAAAGACATCCAGCTGGTCCGCCGCACCCGCGGAGGGAGAGCAAGCTTAGACTTTCTGCTGCACACTCACCAACCATAATGCTCTGCACTGTGTGTCTATATATATTTATAGTAATATGTACATATGTATACTAGCTGTTCTTGTTTTTTTCTTGCCTTCTGATTGTTGCTCTGAGTGTTGCTATCACTGTGCTGTTGCAATCCTGGAATTTCCCCATTGTGGGACTAATAAAGGCTTATCTTATCTTATTCCATGCCAAGACCCTACAAGTTTTACCTCCACCCATTCATGCATTCACCCACCCAGTGTCTTTCAAAGGTGATTTAACTGAATTTCTTCCCACCAATTGCTGATTAGCAAAAACACCTGCTGAAGAGACTGGGTGAAGAAAAATGTGCAGGGTCTTGGCCCGGAATGGATTGAGTTTGACATCATCATCATCGCAGTCTGTCGGGGGTGACAATGACCGTTTCATTTAGGCCTGATCAGATTCCTCCACGCAGCTCTGTCCTTCACCCTCCGCTGCCAGGAACTCCTGGCCTTGTTAACCCAGGCGACGTCCGGCATCCCTGCTTTAAAACAAATGAGAAAAAGTTTAAAAATCTGGGTGGTACCACTGCAGTGTTCACGTGGATTAAACATATTGACCTTTATTTGAAACTCTGGCCATGTTTAGTGTCAGCATCCACCATCCTAATTACATTTATGTCAAACATTTCTCAAACATGTTTTACGTGGGTAGGCCACAAACATTTTCCTTAGTCCTAAGAGAACACAATATATCTTAATATCATTTAGACATTTTATTTTCTCTTCCAATAAACCAGACATCCTGGCAGATAAGCACATCTGTCCAAAGGTCTGTGGTGGACTTTTGCCAGTTGGTGCATCGTGACACGCACTACACAAAAAGCAGAGATAAGCAAACCTATCGTCTGGTCAGTCACTGCAACAGATACTGGAGTCGGTTTGTCTTGGCCTGTCCTTGCCACTGATAATACCTCTGCCAAGAATGTGCAAAGCTGTGTGAAGGAATCTGATCAAACCTAAATGAAACAGTCATTGTCGCTCCCGACAGACTGCTAAGAAGAAGAAGAAGAAACCAGAGATGTCAAACTCATTCCATTCCAGGCCAAGACCCTACAACTTTTACCTCCACCCATTCATGCATTCACCCACCCAGTGTCTTTCAAAGGTGATTTAACTGAATTTCTTCCCACCAATTGCTGATTAGCAAAAACACCTGCTGAAGAGACTGAGTGAAGAAAAATGTGCAGGGTCTTGGCCCAGAATGGACTGAGTTTGACATCATCATCACAGCAGTCTGTCGGGGGCGACAATGGCTATGTTTACACAGACAAGTAACCGGATTAAAAGCCTGATCGGAATAAAAATGCTTCATGTAAACATGCCAATCTGAATATTCTAACCCGATCACGCTCATTCGGATCAAAATTTCATTCCGATTGAGAGGGGTGGGTTATGCCGATTGTTAATCCGAATGGTGCACATGAAAACACTTATTCTGAAGGTTGGGCAGAAAATATGTTTACTGCGCATGTCTGTACACCAGCCGCATGTCGACGTGATGAATTTCTGCCTTAGCAGCAGCAAACAGAAAACATAGCGGAGTAAAACAAAACTGGTCTGTATGGTCCTGCTGTCTCCCTCTGTTTGTCATATGCAGATGTACTTGTAGCTTCATTACGGAGACCAGCAGAAGCAAAAGTACAGTCTGAATAACACAATACAGGCCAATTTCAACACGAAGCGGGGCTTTCTAACACCGGAAGTTGCTTCTTCTTCTACTATTTTCGGAATGTCAAAATGTCAACGTGCGCATGTCAAAATTATTTATTTCGTTCAAACATGTGACACATGGAAACGCACGTCCTAATCGGATCAGCTTTTTCAGGGTCCATGTAAACAGTAAAATTCTGATCTGAATTGCAATCAGACTGAAGAAATTTTGCCATGTAACTGTGGCCAATGACGATTTCATTTAGGCCTGATCAGATTCCTCCACGCAGCTCTGTCCTTCACCCTCCGCTGCCAGGAACTCCTGGCCTTGTTAACCCAGGCGACGTCCGGCATCCCTGCTTTAAAACAAATGAGAAAAAGTTTAAAAATCTGGGTGGTACCACTGCAGTGTTCATGTGGATTAAACATGTTGACCTTTATTTGAAACTCTGGCCATGTTTAATGTCAGCATCTACCATCCTAATTACATTTATGTCAGACATTTCTCAAACATGTTTTATGTGGGTAGGCCACACAGACATTTTCCTTAGTCCTCTAAGAGAACACAATTTAAGTACCCTTTTGGTTTGTTGCACAGATTTATTATATGGGAATGAGTAAATGACAAAGCAATACTATGACTAGGCTAGTCCTAACATCAGCAACTTTCCGCTGCATACATAAATTAATTAACTACTAACTAACTAACTAACCTGCACTTATATAGCGCTTTTCTAGTCACAAAGACCACTCAAAGCGCTTTCATTAATACTAACCCTCTATTCTAAGGGCCTATAGGAAACAGATATCTAGGGACAATTTAGAACAGCCAATTAACCTAACATGCATGTCTTTGGCATGTGGGAGGAAACCGGAGAAATCCCGGAGTAAACCCACGCAACACGGGGAGAACACGCAAACTCCACACAGATCACTGTTGGTCGGGGGCTGGGATCGAACCCACGATCCCACGATCCCCACAATCCCCCGGCCAAGGGTAAACTGTGCTGCCGCAGTGCTAACCACTGCGGCAGCAATAACAGAATAAACCAGACCACAACTGGAAGTAAGATATGTTTCAGTGTGACTCACAGGTTTATTAGAGTTCATTCAGTGCTGGTGAGGGGATTGGTTAAATATCACCGGAGTGGTGGCTCAGTTGGTAGAGCATCCGCCCCACACCCGGGAGGCAGGGGTTCAAATCCCGGCCGGGTCATGCCGAAGACCATATAAAAGTGGAGCTTCCTGCCGTCCAGCTTGGTGCTCAGCAATAATGGAATGGAGGAGGGAAATCTGTGGCGGCGCCTTGCATGGCAGCGGCCCTCTGATTCTACACTTGGGGTGTGTGTGATTAAAACTGTAGATAGGTAAAACACAATCTCGTTCTACTGTACATGATTGATTGTACAGTTGAATGACAATAAAGGGTGATTTAATTTAATATTTCATACAAGCCAGTGTTTCCACTACCATTATTTTTTTGTGTGTGTGTGTGTGGGGGGGCAACTTTATCTATATATACATGCAAGGAATCTCCGTCTGTGTGGAAAGGATAGTCCCCGTAAGTGATGATCAGAAAATTGGTCCACATTAAACATGAAAACCAGTATGCATGTGTTCCTCACATAGCTCGCAAACCATTTGTTAAGCTGGCCTCTGAGCTCTAAATAAACATGTTAACTATGCTATGCAGTCCTGTCAGGAGTGCTGCATACTTAAAGATGTGTCAGTGTAATTTGCAGGGTCATTAGAGCCCATGCAGTGCCATTTAGAATAGCTAAATGTTTTAAGAACTTAAGTAAACAACATACAAGCTGAGCAACTTGCTCTGATAAGCCTTTGCTAAGCAACAGAGGGAGGCCAAAGATTTCAAGAAGTGGGCCCAGAAAGAGGGCGGGCAGGACGGTGTTGTGACATTTTATCATAGGTCATCAGAATACCATATCCTGGGTTACTAGCTGCTGTGACCGCCCCCCCCCCCCCCCGTCGTATGTTTCCTGACAAACCACTCCCATGCACACACTTATTTTGCGCAAGCTCTCATATATACGCACACGCACAAGTATCTCTCCTTTAACAGGTGCAGAAACCAGACTCGTGTTGAGACATGTTTGGTGGAAGAAGCAGTTTGTCTTTTGTTTGTTGTAGTTGTCGGTTTGTTTGTCTTTTCGTCTGTTCCCCTTCCTTTTCCTTCCCCCTCCACAGACGTCATTTCCCTCGTTCCCATCCTGTCGGGTCCTCCACGGGTAAAATAATTATTTTAAAGTATTAAAAGTTATTACAGGAGGAGTTTACAACAATATACAGTACATAGTTAGGTACTGTATAAGCTCCTCTTGGCAAAGTAAATCTGTTTTGGCACAATAAGGGTGACAGTTCCCTGTTCTACTTACAGTAGGGAACGGTGCTGGCTCCCTTCCTGTTCACTCTTTATACTGCGGACTTCTCACACAACACAACACATTGCCATCTACAGAAGTTCTCTGATGACTCTGCGATCGTTGGTCTCATCTCCAGCGGAGATGAAGCTGAGTACAGAGGGCTTATCCAGGACTTTGTGGACTGGTGCCATCGGAACTGCCTCCAGATCAACGCGAGGAAAACTAAGGAGCTGGTGGCGGACTGCCGCAGGCATGGGCAGCCCCTCACAGCACCAGTAAATATACAGGGAACAGACATCGAGATGGTGACATCCTACAAGTACCTGGGTATTCATCTGAACAATAAACTAGACTGGTCACACAATACTGACGCACTCTACAAGAAGGGACAGCGCAGGCTGTTCCTGCTGAGGAGACTCAGGTCTTTTGGTGTACAAGGGGCGCTGCTGAAGTCATTCTATGACACGGTGGTGGCATCAGCCATCACTTTTGGAGTGGTCTGCTGGGGCAGTGGCATTACTGCAGCCGATAGGAAGAGACTGAACAAACTGATCAAGAAAGCTAGCTCTGTCCTGGGGCAGCGCCTTGATCCGATGGAGGAGATAGGAGAGAGAAGGACGGTGGCTAAACTGTCATCTCTGCTGGAGTCCGAGTTCCACCCTATGCAGGACATACTGGATGCACTGAGGGGCTCATTTAGCAGCAGACTACATCATCCCAGGTGCACAACCGAGAGGTTTCGTAGGTCCTTCCTACCAACGGCTGTCAGACTGTACAACCTAAGCAGGGCTGCTCGCAGAGATAGCAAAAAGACGTAACAAACTAATAGTTTTTTGAATGCAAAAGATGCAATAGACTTATACAATGGTCCCCTCCGGCATACAACTAGGAACATACCGGTCGCTATGGAGGGTGAGAATATGTATGGGCACATAATCATACCATGTAGGATAACTAAATAGACGGTTATGCTGTTTCATCCCACCTAGCAACAATGCTCTGCACTGTGTGTGTTTATATATTTACATATTTATTCCATCTAGCTACAATGCTCTGCACTGGGTGTGTTTATATTTATATATCTATATATTTATTCCATCTAGCTACAATGCTCAGCACTGGGTGTGTTTATATTTATATATCTATATATTTATTCCATCTAGCTACAATGCTCCGCACTGTGTTTTTATATATCTACATATTATTCCATCTAGCTACATTGCTCCGCACTGTGTGCGTTTATATACTTGCATATTTATTCCACCTAGCTGCAATGCTCCGTACTGTGGGTGTTTATATATTTACATATTTATTCCATCTAGCTACAATGCTCTGCACTGTGTGTCTGTGTGTGTGTGTGTGTGTGTGTATATATATATTTTATAGTAATATGTACATATGTATATTAGCTGCTCTTGCTTGCTTGTTTTTTTTCTTGCCTTCTGATTGTTGCTCTGAGTGTTGCTATCCCTGTGCTGTTGCAATCCTGGAATTTCCCCGTTGTGGGACTAATAAAGGCTTATCTTATCTTATCTTAGTAACTAGCTGCCTGACAGAACAAGGGGAAAAAAAAAAATTAACAGTCAGTGCTTAGTCCTGATTGGTTCACCTGTCATAGTGACATCACCAAAATGCTGAACAATTTAGACAGACGAAATGCATGATTGTCTTGTTTGTACATAGATAAATCATAGTTGTCTTGTTTATTTCTACAGTATTAGTGTTGTATATGTATGACAAAAACTTCTGTGTGAAAAGAACATATTTTTTGTCCTCATGAATGTGCAACCCCTTCTTCTTGAAAATTAACTACATCTTTCTTTTTTAATAGATTTGCTATTCTTTGATCTTAAATATATCTATCACAACGTTATACCACTATAAACTATAAAAATGCTATTCTTTGATCTTACATATATCTATCAGAACGTTATACCACTATTGTTTTGTTTGCCCCTTTCAGGGCATAAATGAGGCGCCAAATGCCAACAGAGTTTGCTTGTTTATTATAGAGAGTACAAAATAAGGAGCCACGTGGGGCAAAACACAAACACTAAACTTGAGCACAAATAAAGAATACTAACACCAACACAAAAAGGTAGCGAGGGTGGAACCTGACGCTATGGAATAAACACTTACAGATTGACTTCCGGTTATGGCTGCCACGTAGGACGGACGTGTCTCGCTCTGCTCTGCTCCTGGAGAAAAAAAAATCGGCAAATAACTCTCTCATTTGGGACAGAACGTATCCCAGCGTTTGGGCGAGGATATGTCGGCGAAGCCTAAGGCTGGAAAACCAGGAAAAGGAAAAAGCGAGCCGCCGAAACAGTCCAAATTAACGGACTTTCAGGTCTGTGACGCAGCAAACAGGGCTCCATATATGGCGGAGGAAGCTGGCAACGCTGCGATTTCTGCGGGGAATGGCGCAGATGCGCTGATGGCTGCCATGAGTTCAATGAGAGCGGACTTTTCCTCTAGATTTGATGGGATTATGACAGCGTTGGAAGGAATAAGAAAGGAATTGGGTGACTGTGTAGAACGAACGGCGCAGATGGAGCTCCGTCTCGCTAGTGCTGAAGATGACGTCACCCGTCTTCAATTAAAGGTGCGCACTTTGGAAAAAAAAAATAAATCTCTGGAAGATAATATTTTGGATTTGGAATCTCGGTCGAGACAGAATAATTTGAGGCTGGTGGGTCTTCCAGAGGAATCAGAAGGTCGGGACGTATGTTCCTTTCTGGAAAAGTGGATTCCGGAGGTGCTGGGCAGCGAGGAGTTGCAATCAGCAGTGGTTCTGGAAAAAGCACATCGCATTGGCCCACGGAGAGATAAGGGACCGCCGAGGACCTTAATTATGAAGTTTCTTAACAACAGAGACAGGATGAAGATCTTCAACGCTGCACGAGCTAAAAAAGGAGAGATTAAACACCAGGACCAGCAGGTGCGGTTCTACCCAGATTTGGCCACAGGAATCCAGCAATTGAGGAAGCAGTTTGACCCCGTACGTAAGGAGCTGCGCAACCTTGGGATTCGTCATGGTGTAATCTATCCTGCGAGACTGCTGACCACGTATGAGGGCAGAACCCACATCTTCAAGACCCCAGAGGAGGCGCAGGAGTTCATCAAGAAGATCAAAGAAGTAGAAGAGACTGGTGGGAGCTAAGCATGAACAAAATATAAGGTAGAATAATTAAGCATTTGCACAGGCATCTGACTGACTTGAAGTAAATAGTAAGTTTACAAAATATAGATTGTATTATATATTTTAAAAAAAAACAAAAACAAAACAAACAAAAAAAAAAACTATGATGTACAAAGTTGTTAAAAATTTTGGAGTTAAGTTGGAAAACTACAGAGGAGAGTTAATGTTACGTCATTAAAAGCAGTAGAGTTAGGGTGATTGGGAGGATGAAGAAGGAGTGGCTTAGGCTGTTCCCCGTGGGTGTGGAACGGTCGATGGCTATATCGGGAGACAGAATTTTTCTTTTGATTTTGGGGGGTTTGCCACAAGTGTGGGAAGGGGAAATTTGTTTGTGTGTAGTTTGTAGGATGAATGTTCAACCACTCATGTTTTTGCTTCTCTGTATGAGCATGTTTACACTGCAAGGTAATCCCAAACTCTCTATTGATCATGGACCAAAGTGTTAATCTTAATTTAACTTCATGGAATTGCAGAGGTCTACAAAATTTAAAAAAACTTAAACAAGTTATGAATAAAATAAAGGACATGGGTTCAAGAATTGTGTTTTTACAAGAAACTCATCTGATAGAGGAGGATGTTAAAAGAATTAGGAGTAGATGGCAGGGAAGTGTATTCACCTCTTCATTTTCATCCCGAGCCAGGGGAGTTATGACTCTCATACATAAATCAGTTCCTTTTCAAGTGAAAAATGTAATTGGAGACAAATTTGGAAGATATGTAATCATTCAAGGTTCTTTGCTATTAGAAAATATAAATCTTGTGAACTTATATGGTCCCAATATAGATGATCAGAAGTTCTTTGCTAATTTATTTCTCATCTTATCATCACTTACAGGGCAACATATAATAGCAGGGGATTTTAATTGTACATTGAATCCAGGTGTGGATAGATCAACAGGACTGGATTGTACGCACATTGGATGTAGGATGACTATTAATCATTTTATGAAAGAATTGAGATTGTTAGATATATGGAGAGAAATGAAACCACAAGTTAAAGCCTATTCTTGTTATTCCAGTACCTACAAGACATTCTCACGTATTGATTATTTTTTGATTTCCACAGAATTAAGGTCCAAGATTCAAAACTGCTTTTATGATAACATCGTGATCTCTGATCATGCACCCTGTTGTCTAATATATGTAGATAAAAAATTGACAAAGGAATTAGGTAGATGGCAATTTCAGCATAAATGGCTTCAGGATGAGGAATTTGTCAAGTATATAGAAAAACAGATAGACGAGTTCTTTGACATCAATACTACACAAACATCAGCATGTGTAAAGTGGGAGGCTTTCAAAGCTTTTATTAGGGGGCATATTATTAGTTATACAGGATCAAAATCTAAGAAGACTCGAGAGGAGAGAGCTAAATTGGAACATAAAATAAAAAATCTTCAGGAAAAAGTGTATGCAGGAAGTGACCCAAGGTTGGAGAATGAATTACTGATTTTGAGAGCTGAATACGACAAAAAATCAGCGAATAGAGCTGCCTCGAGTCTTCTAAGATTGAAACAATCTTTTTATGAACAAGGTGAAAAATCAGGAAAATTATTAGCATGGCAGATTAAACAATTGGAAATTAAAACACCAATTACCAGTATTATAAGTAACGGACAGGTAGTTATAGATCCTTTAGAAATTAATAGAGCCTTTAGAGATTACTATGAAAAATTATATGATACCAAAAATGAACCTGATTTAACAAAACTAAATGGGTTTTTGAACGAACTATCTATACCGTGTATTCCAAATGAAAACAGGGAGATATTGGAGTCTAAAATTAGTCAAGAAGAAGTTGGGCTAGCCATTGATAATATGAAATCAGGAAAAAGTGCAGGACCAGATGGTCTTCCAGTTGACCTTTATAAAAAATTTAAGAATAAATTAATAAAACCTTTTTTGGAAATGGTTTTAGAAGCATTTCAAAATAATAATTTACCATCATACATAAATAATGCCTTAATTATACTGCTGCCAAAACCAGGTAAGCCCTCTAATAAATGTGAAAATATGAGACCAATAAGCCTATTAAACGCCGACCTTAAGATAATCTGTAAAATTTTAGCAAGACGAATACAAGAAATTTTACCAAATATTATTAATCGAGATCAGAATGGCTTTATAAAGGGTAGACAAGGCTTCCATAATGTAAGAAGACTATTTAATATTATCTATTTTAATAAAGAAGCACCGGATACAGCTCTCCTATCATTGGACGCCGAAAAGGCCTTTGATAGAGTTGAATGGCCCTTTCTTTTTGAAGTCCTACAAAGGTTTGGACTTGGAAATAATTTCATAAAATGGGTTCAAATAATATACAATAATGCTACAGCAGAAATCCTAACAAATAACAATATTTCAAAACCAATAAAAATCAATAGAGGATGTCGACAAGGCTGTCCACTCTCACCTTTACTGTTTACTATGGCAATTGAACCTTTAGCGATAGCGATACGTTTACATTCACAAATATATGGAATTAAAGTTGGACCAACAGAACATAAAATCTCCCTGTACGCCGATGATATAATTTTGTTTATGTCGAATCTAAAAAAATCAATTCCAACCTTGTTGAATTTAATAAAGAATTTTGGGGAAATATCAGGATATAAAATAAATAAAACTAAATCTTCAATATTAATGCTAAATGAGACCCAGAGAAATTACCCAGCCCCTGAGGTAAATCAATTCAATGTTGTAAATCAGTTTAAATATTTAGGAATCCAAATTATGCCTAAGCTAGAATCAGTCGCCAGTGTCAACTATGAAGCCTTAATGTCAGATATCAGTGAGTTAACTCAGAGATGGATGTCACTACCAATGTCGATGATCGGGAGAATCAATATACTTAAAAGTAATATTTTACCTAAAATACTTTATTTATTTCAATACATTCCCTTATCACCACCTTTAGATCTATTCTCAAGAATAAAAAAAAAGTTAGTGGAATTTATATGGAACAACAGGAGGGCTAGATTACGTCTGTCTTTATTATATTTACCATTTGATCGTGGAGGTCTGAAATGTCCAAATTTTATGTTGTATTATTGGTCGGCACAACTGAGGTCTATGACATATTATTTTTCATCAAATGATCTCCCTCACTGGACTGAAATGGAATCATACAATTTACCTTTACCTCTTCCCATATTCATATACTCAGATTCGGCAAAAAAATTACAAAAACAAGTTAAAAATCCATTTGTAAAGCATATGATCAAAATATGGTGTGAAGCTAAAAACTATTTAAAAGAACCACAGTTATTGTCACAATTTAGTCCAATATGGGGTAATCAATATTTTAAACCAGGGAGAGCGGACGCTGTATTTAAAGTATGGAATTTAAAAGGGATACAAAAGATTCAGGATTTATATTTGCCATGTGCAGACAACATAATGTCTTTTGAAGAGCTGAGGATCAAATTTAATCTCAATAGAACACATTTTTTTAAATATCTTCAACTTAGAAACTTTATTCGATCAAATCAAAATAAAGCTCTCACTCGACCTATTTATTCATCCTTGGAAAAAATGATGATGAAAGATAGTAAAAGAAAGGGTATTATTTCAGAGTTTTATAACTCATTGACACTATCTTCAAGTGAAAATTCACTGAAAAGATTAAACTACTGGAAAGAAGATCTGCAAATTGAAATTTCAGAGGAACAATGGGAATTGGCTTGTACAGAAGCTCAAACCAAATCAATAAATGCACGCCTTAAATTGATACATTTCAAATGGTTAATGCGGATGTATGTTACACCGGAGGAGTTAAATAGATATAACAAAAATATACCAGATACATGCACAAAATGCATGGAAAGTAAAGGAACCCTATTTCATTGTTTATGGGAATGTAGATTAATAAGAATGTTTTGGGAAGAGGTGAGGGTAACAATTGAAAAAATAATCTCAAAACAAATCATATTGAATCCTAAACTGGTTTTGTTGGGTCTGTACCCAGAAAAGCATAATTTCAATAAAAGTGAAAGAACATTCATAGACCTCAGTTTGCTTAATGCCAAAAAATGTATTGCACTATTATGGAAAAAGACTCATAGACCAGATGTGACTCAGTGGTTAAGACAGATGTTAACAAACCTTCCATTAGAAAGAATAACATATATACTGAAATCAAAGGAAATTGTGTTTGAGAATATATGGAGACCTTTTATTGATTATGTAAAAAATTTAAACATAACTCTTGAAGAAGAAGGTGAATGATGTGTGTGGACCTTGTAAATTCCAAACTGGTGAACATAATATGTATACTTATGTATTGGATTGTCTAGACTAAACAGAGGAGCATTGTTGAAGACTTGATTTTGTTGGTGGTTGTTGGTGTTTTTAGTGCATTTTTTTTTTTTTGTAGTACTTTAGTGTTAGTGTTTGATTGTTTGTATCATGTTTGTTAAAAAAAAAAAAAAAAGGTTCAATAAAGATATTGTGGAAAAAAAAAACACTTACAGATTAATGGTAGCAAGGAAGGAAACTGGAACAGGGCTGGAGCCCGACGTAGGGACTCCAGCCTAATGTTGATGTAGGTCGCAGCAAGGAGTGGGCCTCAGCTGCTCCCTTAAATACTGATAGCAAAAAGCAATGAACCAAACAGGAGAGGAGGAAACGTAATTACCAGGTCATGATCAGCTGTGACAGTGCCGGCTAGACTTTGACAGCTGGAAGTTCGGCCACGGCGCTGTCACAGTAAAAGCCCTGGGAGAACCAATAATACCAGAGCAGAAATAATAAGGGAAAGAAAAGGGAAAATGCTGAGTGGCCCAGGTGCGGATAACATCAGCGCTTGGATCACCACAACTACAAACTATAAATATGCTATTCATTCATTCATTCATCTTCCGCTTAATTCTTTTCGGGTCGGGGGGGCTGGAGCCTATCCCAGCATCTTTGGGCGAGAGGCAGGGTACACCCTGGACAGATCGCCAGTCCATAGCAGGGCCAACACAGAGAGACAGACAACCATTCACTCTCACAGTCATACCTAAGGACAATTTAGAATCCCCAGTTTTGATGCCAATTAACCTAACATGCATGTTTTTGGCATGTGGGAGGAAACCGGAGGAATCCCGGAGTAAACCCACGCAGACACGGGGAGAACATGCAAACTCCACACAGATCACTGTTGGTCAGGGGCTGGGATCGAGCCCAGGATCCTCCGGCCAAGAGTGAGTTGCTGTGCTGCCACAGTGCTAACCACTCCATCACCACGCTGCCCAGATATGTTATTCTTTGATCTAAGATCAAAGATATGCTATTCTTTGATCTTAAATATACTGCTCAAAAAAATAAAGGGAACACTTTGAAATCACATCAGATTTTAATGGGAAAAAATAAGCTAGATATCGAAATTGTGGTAGGCTAGTCCAGTTTACTCAGATTAAAGTGTTCCTTTAATCTGAGTAAGCTGGACTAGCCTGCTACAATTTCGATATTCAGCTTATTTTTTCCCATTAAAATCTGATGTGTTTTCAAAGTGTTCCCTTTATTTTTTTGAGCAGTATATATCTATCAGACGATTAGACCACTATAAACTCTAGAAATGCTAATCTTTGATCTTAAATATATCTATCAGAACGTTATACCACTATAAACTGTAGAAATACTACTGTTTGACCTTAAATATACCCATCAGAACATCATACCACTCTATAAACTATAGATATCCTATTCTGACAAAGTACCACTGTATAAACTATAGATATGCTATTCTGACAAAGTATGCTAAATTGATAGCTTTATCTATTAGTTTGCCATAGGGCTATGGTATTCTGATGACCTATGGTAAAATGGCAGAACACCGGCAGTGTAAAGAAGAGCCTGAGAATCAACAAGACAGCCAGAGGGAGTCAGTTCATTGTAGTGTCTGAAAGGATTAATTTAAAGATTAATTAAACAGAACTAATTAATTTAACAGAACTAGCTGTTTAGCTGAAATGTAAGGGTGCGCTCACACTGTAGTGTCTGTTCCATGGTGACAGAGGGTTGATCCCTGAAGTCTGGAACACTTGACAAGTGTGACTGGTCCATACTATTGTGCAGAACAGAACATTTCCCCTGCTTTGGAATGGTCGGTAGAGGTAGTCTCAGGAACGGAACAAATGCAGATGTTGTAGAAGGTATGAGTCTACTATCAGAGATTCCTTAAGCAAGACTGGGAAATGTGCTTAACAAAAACAATGTGAGTGTGGCCAGTGTAGCCCTTGTCGCTGAGGAGGAGCAGAGGGCCGTTTCACTTTACACCAGGGATGGGCAGTGAGGGCCAATTCACTGCACATTTTCTGTTCCACTCAGTCTCTTCAGCAGATGTTTGCACAGATGAGCTTCAAGGATTGCTAGTTGGAGAAAGCAACTGCTGAAGAGACTGGATGGAACAGAAAACCTGCGGTGGAATAGCCCTCCATGGCACATGGTTGGAAGCTTGGGATCAGTCTGCCAAGGTCTCCGTCTTTGACCGCCACCTGATCCACATAGCACCAGACCCCCATGATTCCTGGACACCTCCCACTTGAGATGTTTCGGGCACGTCCCACTGGGAGGAGACCCCGGGGCAGACCCAGGACTCGCTGGAGAGACTATGTCTCCCAGCTGGTCTGGGAACGCCTTGGTATCCTCTCTGAAGAGCTAGAGCAGGTGGCTGGGGAGAGGGAAGTCTGGGCTTCTCTGCTTCAACTGCTGCCTCTGCGACCGGGACCGCCGGAAAAGCGGTAAAAGATGGACGGCTGGATGGATGGCACATAGTTGCCCATCCCCGCTTTACACAGAACAAGTCACCTGGCACCAGTGAGAGCACACCCTTAATGAGTTGGACACTTGATCTTGTGTCTTTAAATGATTATATTAATCATATGGACCATGTTTGTAAGTATCATGACATCCTCGGATACTCACTAGGTTTGATATCCATGTGCACTAGAGACGTCGAGTGGATGTACTTGAGTCCTTGAGCGACCTGCAGCAGCACATCTTTCAGCTCCAGCTCCGACAGGAAGCCAAGGCACCTGTAGTTCTCTGTGATGACATCGGAGAGTGTGCCGCCGTTGCAGTACTCGTTCTGGATGAGCATGTGGTTGTCCTCAGCCCAGGCTGAGTAGTACCGCACCACATGGGGATGCTGGTCCAGCACGGCGTGGGCGTACACCTCCCGTAGGGCATTTTGTCTGTGCAGGAAGGAACAGATGGTTTCAGTCGCAGGATGCCTGATGTGGGTTTTGAAGTTAAAATAAGAAGAGGGAGGGGGGAGAGGCCTCAAGGGTTTCTGGTAAACAAATTCTAATAGCCCACATTCCTGAACGTGCACTGGTTTGTGTTATAAACAGCAGTTTTTACTTTAAATTGTACTAATTCAAGGCTTAATTAGGGTGTAAATGTCCATTTTTACTAGTGCTGCAACTAAAGATGATTTCTGTTACCAGTTAATCTACAGATTATTTTTTTCAATTAGTCAATATTCATTTAGACATTTGTGTCACTCCCCCCGACCCCCCAAAAAAAATTTGTGGGGGGTTTCACCTTGTAAATTTGTGACTATTTTTGTTGTAAATCTGCAACTATTTTTCTCCAAAATTTGTGACTTTTTTCCATGAGAATTTCCCCCCTCACACATTTGTAACATTTAAATTTGTTGTTTTTCTTTTTAAGTTTGCAACCATTTTCTTGTAAATTTGCAACCATCTTCCCTGACATTTGCTACTCTTTCTTGTCTAATAAATTTGCTACTGTCTGAGACTTTCCTACTCAGAAATTTGTGATTTTTTTCATTTCCACCAATAAGTTTGTGACTTTTTAATGCAAGTTTGTGATTTTCTTCCATAAATAGTTGCAAATTTTTGTAAGGCAATTTGTGACTTTTTTCCATGAGAATTTCCCCCCTCACACATTTGTAACATTTAAATTTGTTGTTTTTCTTTTTAAGTTTGCAACCATTTTCTTGTAAATTTGCAACCGTCTTCCCTGACATTTGCTACTCTTTCTTGTCTAATAAATTTGCTACTGTCTGAGACTTTCCTACTCAGAAATTTGTGATTTTTTTCATTTCCACCAATAAGTTTGTGACTTTTTAATGCAAGTTTGTGATTTTCTTCCATAAATAGTTGCAAATTTTTGTAAGGCAATTTGTGACTTTTTTCCTTCTTGCTACTTTTATTGCTTCAGAATTTTTTTCCTTTCCATGTTTGAAATGGGTGGAAAGGGTGTAATGGTGATTAGTCAAATAATTTTGATGTTGATCGACCAATCATTGCAGCACCAATTTTTATGTATGCAAGTTAGCTGAAAATTTGGACTGCAAGCTCATCTTCACAAGAATTACAGAACTTTTTTTTATTTTAGTGTAAATCTGAATAATTTACAACACTTACTCATCTACCGATCCTGCCAAAGGTTTCTTTGATCGTTTGATGGCGTAAATGCAGCCGTCGAGTCTTTTTACACACTTGAACACAACGCCAAACTCCCCACAACCGATTTTCTCCAACTCGAGGAACTCTGAGGTGTATCGGGACATCATGTTGCTCTCCATCATGGTGATCCTCTGAGGGCAGAAGGGGATTATGATTTCATCATTTGTCCATTTTTCAGCTAGCTTGAAACTGCATTAACAATCACTCAACGCAGGTCTGGACTGTAAACAGTTCTTTAGGCAAAAGAGATACACTGATACAAACTACTAATTACCATATCGCCTTTGTCTTAAGAGTATAAATGACTATTTTCCAACAGGTTTACTGAATTTACATTGTTTAACTTGTTACTCAGTTAATCCAACCAAGGTGAAATCACTGGAAAATTGGGGTGAATAAAGATAGATATTTAAATCACAGAGTCTTGACAGCCACTTCTTGTTTTTTTTTTTTTTTTTTTTTTTTTTTTAGATTTAGTATACTTTATTGATCCCCAGAGGGGAAATTGAGGGTCATCCACCACCTGGATGGATGAAGCAGCCACGATACGGCGCTATCCCTTAACCATTCACACACACATTCACACCTAGAGCCACTTTAGAGTCTCCAATTAACCTAACCTGCATGTTTTTGGCATGTGGGAGGAAACCGAGAAATCCCGGGGTAAACCCACGCATACACGGGGAGAACATGCAAACTCCACACAGATCACTGTTGGTCGGGGGCTGGGATCGAACCCACGATCCCCCGGCCAAGGGTAAACTGTGCTGCCGCAGTGCTAACCACTGCGCCACCGTGCAGTTTTGTTTCTGCTTGTGGTTTCCACAATGAACAAAAAATGTCCATGGAATGAAAACAACAGTTTTAAAGTGTTTGTGCTCTTTATCACATTTGAACGTACTGCCACCTCAGTATCGTCTAAATTTCAACTTATTTGGCAACATCAGACAAAAGTGCCTCTCCAGTGATTATCATTTGTCCATTTACTCATTTAATCAATCTGTCAATCAAACATGCTGTTGTCCCAACTGCTTGGAAGGTAGGAGTAGTTAGACCAATTTTCAAAACAGGGATCAAAACTGATATAAACAACTACAGACCAATCAGCATTTTACTGGTTATCTCCAAAATAATTGAAAAATGGGTGGCTACACCATTATGTGAACATCTGAATAATGGGAACACCCCCCTGCATCACGCACAGTTTGGGTTCTGTACCCACCATTCAACAGAGTCTGCAATATACTTGTTTTTAGAGAAAACTAAATCTTTTTTTTAGATAAGTGCTGTTCTTAGATCTGAAGAAGGCATTTGACACTGTTGGCCACAACATCCTTTTAACCAGACTTACTCAGTTTTTAATTTTTCAGAACACACTATCAAATGTATGAAATCTTATTTAACTGGCAGACAGCAATTTGTAATGGTCAACAATGTCAAATCGCCATATTTGAAATGTCAAATGAGTGTCCCTCAAGGCTCCATACTTGGACCAATATTATTCTCCTTATGCATAAATATTTACCAAATGCATGCAGAAACATTCATATACAAATATATGCAGATGACCCGGTAATATTCACACCTGCAAAAAACACAAGAAGCCGCCACAGCGATGACTCAAATCCATAACTGGCTTAATAATTTGTGTCTCCTACTAAACACTAAAAAAAGTGTCTGCATGATGTTCACCAAACACCCATTAAATATTACAAACTCAAACATTTTCTTAAAATGGGAGGTGCTGCAATTAGTCAAGGAATTTAAGTACCACGGCGTGATTTTAGATTCCTCATTAACGGTGGTGCAGTGGTTAGCACTGTGGCAGCACAGTTTACCCTCGGCCGGGGGATCGCGGGGATCGTGGGTTCGATCCCAGCCCCCAACCAACAGTGATCTGTGTGGAGTTTGCATGTTCTCCCCGTGTTGCGTGGGTTTACGCCGGGATTTCTCCGGTTTCCTCCCACATGCCAAAAACACGCAGGTTAGGGATACGGGGCGCACGCAGCGACCGGCAGCTGGTGGCTTGTCACCAGACTGCGAAACAAATCTACCTACGGGTACAAATAAGTAACAAAAAAAAAAAAAAAAAAAAAAAAAAAAAACACCTTTAAAAAACGCACCAAAAAAATTTCAAACATAATCAAATTCCATCTGAGAAATTTTACACAAATTAGACCATCGCTAAGAGTTGGTGCAGCCAAAATGTTTCTGTGTGCAATGATCTTCTCACATATCTTTTACCAACTGGCCTCTCACTGGTATAACAATAATGAAACCCACTGAATTTTTAGACAAAAAACCCATAAAAATCTTTGACAAGAAAGATCCCACAAATCATTGTTGTCACACCTACAAGAAATACAATTTCCTGTCTTTTGAAAACTATAAAACTCTCAAATTTGCCTGTTCAATTTATAAAATATTAATGGCTATGCACCCCCACCCCGAGCACTGTCACCAGTACAACCACCGGAGCAACCACTAGAGGAGACTGTGAGGTCTCCCACAGACGCACCACATCACTCTACAAAAGCAAGAAATCTCTCTCTGTGTGTGTGTGTGTGTGTGTGTGTGTGTGTGTGTGTGTGTGTGTGTGTGTGTGTGTGTGTGTGTGTGTGTGTGTGTGTGTTGTGATGTTTATAGGACATCAAAGGACGGCCTATAATCTCTGCCTGAACATCATAGGACGTCCTATGAACTCAGGCATCATAGGACATGTAGACAAATGTCTTTATGATGTTATATAGACCATGAACTCAGGCATCATAGGACGACTCGCGATGCCTATATGACGGCACATAGACAAATGTGTCTTTATGATGTCATATACATCAAGCCTGCCTTCATGTCTTTATGATTTCATATACAGTGATAGACATCAGGCAACATGTCTTTATGATGTCATATACAGTTCGGCCCAAAAATATTTGGACAGTGACACAAGTTTTGTTATTTTAGCTGTTTACGAAAACATATTCAGGATACAAATTATATAATCAATATGGGCTTAAAGTGGACTCTCAGCTGTAATTTGAGAGTATTCACATCCAAATTGGAGCAAGGGTTTAGGAATTACAGCTCTTTAATACGTAGCCGCCTCTTTTTCAAGGGACCAAAAGTAATTGGACAATTGACTCAGAAGGCTGCAAAAAAAACAAAAAAAAAAACAAGACAGCAAGGCTGCATGAGCTCTTCCCTCGTTAGTCTGTCATCAATTAAGCAGTTAAAAGGTCTGGAGTTGATTCCAGGTGTGGCGTTTGCATTTGGAAGCTGTTGCTGTGAACACACAACATGCAGTCAAAGGAGCTCTCAATGGAGGTGAAACGGACCATCCTGAGGCTGAAAAAAAAGAAGAAATCCATCAGAGAGATAGCAGAAATGTTAGGAGTGGCCAAATCAACCACTGGTGAGCTTGGGAATTCAAAAAGGCCTGGACGTCCACAGAAGACAACAGTGGTGGATGATCACAGAATCCTTTCCATGGTGAAGAACAACCCCTTCACAACATCCAGTCAAGTGAAGAACACTCTCCAGGAAGTAGGTGTATCAGTATCTAAGTCTACCATAAAGAGAAGACTTCATGAGAGTAAATACAAAGGATTCACCACAAGGTGCAAACCATGAGCCAGCCTCAAAAATAGAAAGGCCAGAATTGACTTTGCTAAAAAAAAAACACCTGAAGAAGCCAGCCCAGTTCTGGAACAGCATTCTTTGGACAGATGAGCCTAAGATCAACCTGTACCAGAATGATGGGAAGAAGAAAGTTTGGAGAAGAACTGGAACAGCTCATGATCCAAAGCACTACATCTTCTGTAAAACATGGTGGAGGCAGTGTGATGGCATGGGCATGCATGGCTTCCAATGGCACTGGGTCACTTGTGTTTATTGATGTGACAAAAGACAGAAGCAGCCGGATGAATTCTGAAGTGTATAGGGATATACTTTCTGCTCAGATTCAGCCAAATGCAGCAAAGTTGATTGGACGGCGCTTCACAGTACAGATGGACAATGATCCAAAACATACTGCAAAAGCAACCCAGGAGTTTTTTAAAACGACGAAGTGCAATATTCTGCAATGGCCGAGTCAATCACCAGATCTCAACCCAATCGAGCATGCATTTCACTTGCTCAAGACAAAACTTAAGGCAGAAAGACCCACAAACAAGCAACAACGTACACCTCATCACAACTCCCCCCACTCGGGAGATCGGATCACAACTTGGTTCATCTCCGGCCGGTGTACAAACCCCTAGTGCACAGACAACCTCCGGCCATGCGCACAGTGAAGTTATGGTCTGAGGAGGCAATGGACACTCTAAAGGGCTGTTTTGAAGCCACTGCCTGGAAGCAGCTCTGCGATCCACATGGTGAGGACATCGATGGCCTCAATCACACCTTCGCGGACTACCTCAGCTTCTGTGTGGACAAATCCGTTCCCACCAAGACCATACGGTGTTGCTCAAACAACAAACCCTGGATCAACCCTGAGATAAAAACACTTCTGAGAGAGAAGAAGAGGATATTCAGGTCGGGGAATAGGGGGATGCTGAAGTCCGTACAGAGGGAGCTGAGGAGAAAGATCAGAGAAGGCAAGGACAACTTCAGGAAGAAGATGGAGGACAAGCTGCAACAGAGCGACATCAGCGGGGTCTGGAGAAACCTCAAAACCATCTCGGGGCTCCAGAATACCTCCCCCCAGGCCACGGGGGGCAGGGAGTGGGCGAACAATCTGAATCTGTTTTTCAGTAGGTTTGACCAACCGCCCTCCCCCCTGACTGCACAACAACCACTGCTGCCTCTAAAGAAATCAAGTCCTGCTGCCCACTCCCCACTCCACCAACACCCCCCCACTCCCAACACACAGCCCCCCATCCTGACCCTGACCAGGACCCAGGTGAGGACGGAGCTGAGGAAGATCAAGGCGAGGAAGGCGTCGGGACCGGACGGCATGTGCAAAGCTCCTCAAGTCCTGTGCAGACCAGCTGTGTGGGATTGTGACGTACATCTTCAACCTGAGCCTGAAGCTGGGGAGGGTACCACAGCTGTGGAAAACATCTTGTGTGGTACCTGTACCAAAAACTTCCCACCCCAAAGACCTGAACAGCTACAGACCAGTGGCCCTGACGTCCCACTTGATGAAGACCCTGGAGAGACTGCTCCTTGCTCACCTCCGCCCCCTGGTGGAACCAGCGATGGATCCACTCCAGTTCGCCTACCAGCATGGCATTGGGGTGGAGGATGCGGTGATCTTCCTCCTTCACCGTTCTCTGTCCCACCTGGAGAAGCCCGGGAATGTGGTGAGGATCATGTTCTTTGACTTCTCCAGTGCTTTCAACACCATCCACCCGATGATCCTGAAGGACAAGCTGCTGCGCGCAGGGGTGGACCAGCACCTGTCATCATGGATCCTGGACTACCTCACGAACCGGCCTCAGTTTGTGAGAACCCGGGACTGTGTGTCCGACACGATCATCGGTAGCACGGGGGCCCCCCAGGGAACGGTGTTGGCTCCCTTCCTGTTCACCCTTTATACTGCGGACTTCTCACACAACACAACACACTGCCATCTACAGAAGTTCTCTGATGCCTCTGCGATCATTGGCCTCATCTCCAATGGAGATGAAGCTGAGTACAGAGGGCTTATCCAGGACTTCGTGGACTGGTGCCATCGGAACTGCCTCCAGATCAACGCGAGGAAAACTAAGGAGCTGGTGGTGGACTGCTGCAGGCATGGACAACCCCTCACAGCACCAGTAAATATACAGGGAACAGACATTGAGATGGTGACATCCTACAAGTACCTGGGTGTTCATCTGAACAATAAACTAGACTGGTCACACAATACTGACGCACTCTACAAGAAGGGACAGCGCAGGCTGTTCCTACTGAGAAGACTCAGGTCTTTTGGTGTACAAGGGGCACTGCTGAAGACATTCTATGACACGGTGGTGGCATCAGCCATCATTTTTGGAGTGGTCTGCTGGGGCAGTGGCATTACTGCAGCCGATAGGAGAGACTGAACAAACTGATCAAGAAAGCTAGCTCTGTCCTGGGGCAGCGCCTTGATCCGGTGGAGGAGATAGGAGAGAGAAGGACGGTGGCTAAACTGTCATCTCTGCTGGAGTCCGAGTTCCACCCTATGCAGGACATACTGAATGCACTGAGGAGCTCATTTAGCAGCAGACTACATCATCCCAGGTGCACAACAGAGGTTTCGCAGGTCCTTCATACCAACGGCTGTCAGACTGTACAACCTAAGCAGGGCTGCTCGCAGAGATAGCAAAAAGACGTAACAAACTAATAGTTTTTTGAATGCAAAAGATGCAATAGACTTACACAGTGGTCCCCTCCGGCATACAACTAGGAAAATACCGGTCGCTATGGAGGGTGAGAATATGTATGGGCACATAATCATACCATGTAGGATAACTAAGTAGACGGTTGTGCTGTTTCATCCCATCTAGCAACAATGCCCTGCACTGTGTGTGTTAATATATTTACATATTTATTCCATCTAGCTACAATGCTCCACACTGGGTGTGTTTATATTTATATATCTATATACAGTATTTATTCCATCTAGCTACAATGCTCCGCACTGTGTGTTTATATATCTACATATTATTCCATCTAGCTACATTGCTCCGCACTGTGTGTGTTTATATATTTACATATTTATTCCACCTAGCTGCAATGCTCCGTACTGTGGGTGTTTATATATTTACATATTTATTCCATCTAGCTACAATGCTCTGCACTGTGTGTTTATATACTCATATTTATTCCATCCAGCTACAATGCTCTGCACTGTGTGTCTGTATATACACAGTGGGGCAAAAAAGTATTTAGTCAGCCACCAATTGTGCAAGTTCTCCCACTTAAAAGATGAGAGCGGTCTCCAATTTTCATCATAGGTATACCTCAACTATGACAGACAAAATGAGAAAAAAAAAATCCAGAAAATCACATTGAAGGATTTTTAATGAATTAATTGGTAAATTCCTCAGTAAAATAAGTATTTGGTCACCTACAAACAAGCAAGATTTCTGGCTCTCAGACCTGTAACTTCTTCTTTAAGAGGCTCCTCTGTCCTCCACTCGTTACCTGCATTAATGGCACCTATTTGAACTCGTTATCAGTATATAAGACACCTGTCCACAACCTCAAACAGTCAGACTCCAAACTCCACTATGGCCAAGACCAAAGAGCTGTCAAAGGACACCAGAAACAAAATTGTAGACCTGCACCAGGCTGGGAAGACTGAACCTGCAATAGGTAAGCAGCTTGGTGTGAAGAAATCAGCTGTGGGAGCAATCATTAGAAAATGGAAGACATACAAGACCACTGATAATCTCCCTCCATCTGGGGCTCCACACAAGATCTCACCCCGTGGGGTCAAAATTATCACGAGAACGGTGAGCAAAAATCCCAGAACCACACGGGGGGACCTAGTGAATGACCTGCAGAGAGCTGGGACCAAAGTAACAAAGGCTACATCAGAAACACACTATGCCGCCAGGGACTCAAATCCTGCAGTGCCAGACGTGCCCCCCTGCTTAAGCCAGTACATGTCCAGGCTCGTCTGAAGTTTTCTAGAGAGCATCTGGATGATCCAGAAGAGGACTGGGAGAATGTCATATGGTCAGATGAAACCAAAATAGAACTTTTTGGTAAAAACTCAACTTGTCGTGTTTGGAGGAGAAAGAACACCATACCATACCTGCCAACTTTTCAAACCTGAAAAGCCTAGTAGCTAGCCGGGGTCCAAGGGCCAATGCTAATGCTAATAATGCTAATGCTAATATTTGCCAAACAAATATTAGCATTAAATCTAGTTAAATGTAGCCAACATCCTCATATTTCTTCAACTTTCAAACCTGAAAAGCCTAGTAGCTAGCCGGGGTCCAGGGGCCAATGCTAATGCTAATAATGCTAATGCTAATATTTGCCAAACAAATATTAGCATTAAATCTAGTTAAATGTAGCCAACATCCTCATATTTCTTCAACTTTCAAACCTGAAAAGCCTAGTAGCTAGCTGGGGTCCAGGGGCCGCAGTGTCAAACAAATATTAGCATTTGACATAGAAGTCACACATTAATTATATTAAAGGTAAAATATCTAAATCAATTGCAATACTACACAGAGCGAAATATTTGCTGCATCAACCCACATTATACACCTTGTATCATTCATTAATACTCCCATACATAACATATTGTACTGAAGTATGGGGAAATACATATAAAACAAACATATATCCAGTCTTTATGCTTCAGAAGAGAGCTATTAGAATAATAAACAAAGCTGCTTACAGGGAACCAACAAACCCACTTTTTCATAAATTAAAAGCTCTCAAGTTGAAAGATCTGGTTGACTTTAAAACTGCAGTAATAATGTTTAAAGTTAAGAATCTATCACTGCCCGCAAATATCCAAAAGTTGTTCCAAATAAGGGAGAAACAATATCATTTCAGAGGAACATGTATATTTCAAAAACCTTCAGTGAGAACTACCACCAAGCAACACTGTGTTTCAGTGCAAGGAGTCAGATTATGGAACGATTTTGGACCTGAATTAAAATCATGTACAACGCTTGGACAATTTAAACAAAAACTAAAGGAAGAAATACTCCAAACATATATACAAGATGACATGTAAAAATCACATGAAGTTTGTCATATCCAGTCTGTGTTGTGTTGTTAGTTTTTTTTGTCACATTTTGTCTTAGCTTTGTTCTGAATTGTAATCACTCTTGTTTTGTTTTTCTTTTGAATTCTTGGATGGAATATGGGTGGGCAATAAGCTGCGGCTTCAGCCATCACCCATTTCAGATAACTTATGTTGAACTGTATAATCAGAGGAGTTCTTGTTTAATTTGACCTTGTTGGATTTTTTCGCCTTTGTTATATTATTCTGTTTCTTTTTAATCTTTACTTTTAATCTATCCGAAATAAAGATTCATTCATTCATTAAATTTGCATTCAAAAGACTATCTTAACACTGCATAGAACTTCGAATAGACCAGATGTGATGCATTATGAATACTAGAAAAGCACTCGGAGAGCGCAGACCTCCGCCAAGCGCCACAGTTCCCCCATACAGTGTTTAACATCATAAATAAAATATTGAAAATGGCCCTATCTCGCAATGTTAAATTAAAAAAAAAAAGAATCCTTTAAAAAATTCCTGGATCCAGACGGTGATCCGGATCACCACCAAAATCTAATCATCTGTAGGATACCCCATTTCTGACAATCTGTGAAAATTTCAAGAAAATCCGTCCATAACTTTTTGAGTTATCTTGCTAATAAAGAAACAGACAAACCAACGCTGATGATCACATAACCTCCTTGGCGGAGGTAACTAGAAGACTAGAAATATCAGCAGGGTATACTAGCACTGTTTAACAGACGCGTGCCTAAGAGACGGCAAAATCGCTCTGATATTTTATGTGTTTACATGATACACCAAGCATGACGAGGCTTGCAATTACAAAGCACATGTTCTTCAGAATCTTAGGCTTTATATAAAATGTATTATCCCTTTAGATGTCCAATCCATGGTCCATTTGCCAGGGTTGAAGTGCAGTCGTGCGAACGTCTGCAGCAGTTTACATCGTGTTTACATCTCGCCATGTACGCACGCCTCTCCGGGATTTCGCGCGAGAATAGAAACCTCAATACCCTCAATAGCGATAGCGTTAACTTAGCAAACGCTTCAGGTAAAGCGTAGCAGCGAACCACGAAAAGAAACGCTACTCAGTTTACTCACAGAGCCCGGTGAAAGGCGAATAAAGGGGTATTTCTTCTTCAAAAGCTGGTTCAACCAAGGTGGAAATTCAGCCTGTGCGTGTGCGTCACAAATGTTGATCCGCTGTTGGTTATTTTAGTGGCAAAATCAGCAACTTTGTCTCAGCATTGAAAAAGTGTGACTATCCCGGCCGCCATCACATGTTGCTCTGTTCTAAATTTAGATACGATTCCTAGCGATCTCGTGTTTGGAATTGCTTTCGTGTTTTTTTACCATTTAAAATTTTTGACTGAATTTTTAGTGAAAAACCGTAATTTTGATTAATAAAGCCGTAACCCGGAATGGGGTCTTAAAAACCGGAACCATTACGGAAAAATCGGAGTAGTTGGCAGGTATGCCATACCTACTGTGAAGCATGGGGGCGGAAACATCATACTTTGGGGCTGTTTTTCTGCAAAGGGACCAGGTCGACTGATCCGTGTAAAGGAAAGAATGAATGGGGCCATGTATCATGAGATTTTGAGTGAAAACCTCCTTTCACCAGCAAGGGCATTGAAGACGAAACGTGGCTGGGTCTTTCAGCATGACAATGATCCCAAACACACCACCCAGGCAATGAAGGAGTGACTTCGTAAGAAGCATTTCAAAGTCCTGGAGTGGCCTAGCCAGTCTCAGATCTCAACCCCATAGAAAATCTTTGGAGGGAGTTGAAAGTCTGTGTTGCCCAGCGACAGCCCCAAAACATCACTGCTCTAGAGGAGATCTGCATGGAGGAATGGGCCAAAATACCAGCAACAGTGTGTGAAAACCTTGTGAAAACTTACAGAAAACGTTTGACCTCTGTCATTGCCAACAAAGTGTATATAACAAAGTAATGAGATGAACTTTTGTTATTGACCAAATACTTATTTTACTGAGGAATTTACCAATTAATTCATTAAAAATCTGTCAATGTGATTTTCTGGATTTTTTTTTTTTCTTATTTTGTCTCTCATAGTTGAGATATACCTATGATGAAAATTGGAGACCTCTCTCATCTTTTAAGTGGGAGAACTTGCACAATTGGTGGCTGACAAAATACTTTTTTACCCCACTGTATATTTATAGTAATATGTACATATGTATATTAGCTGCTCTTGCTTGCTTGCTTTTTTTCTTGCCTTCTGATTGTTGCTCTGAGTGTTGCTATCCCTGTGCTGTTGCAATCCTGGAATTTCCCCGTTGTGGGACTAATGAAGGCTTATCTTATCTTAACAACTGAAGACAGCTGCAGTAAAGGCCTGGCAAAGCATCACAAAGGAGGAAACCCAGCGTTTGGTGATGTCCATGGGTTCTGGACTTCAGGCAGTCATTGCCTGCAAAGGATTTTCAACAAAATATTGAAAAGTAACATTTTACTTAGGGTTATGTTTATTTGTCCAATTACTTTTGAGCCCCTGAAATGAGGAGCGTTTGTATAAAAATAGCTACACTTCCTACATGTTTAATCATATATTTTTGTTCAACCCCTTGAATTAAACCTTAAAGTCTGCACTTCAATTCCGTTGTAGTTGTTTCATTTCAAATCCAATGTGGTGGCATGCAGAGCCCAAATCATGAAGATTGTGTCACTGTCCAAATATTTCTGGGCCTAACTGTACATCAACGCTGCCTTCATGTCTTTATGATATCATACAGTGAGTCCATGCTGGACTCACTATTTTCATCATCCCGTCCATGAACTGGAATTACGACGCACCTATCCCTCAACCAGTGGTCAAGAAGAAGAAGCAGAAGAAGAAGAAGAAGTAGAGCAATAGAATGATGACAACTGCTGCACGTCAGAAAAGATGCCATGAAGATGAAACACTTGAGGTTCCAGCAGTACATTGCACCCATCTGAGACAGGAGGACACCCTTCACCAGCATAGGGTACGACAGACTTTAAAGCACATTTCTAGGACATCATAGGACGGCCTATGATCTCTGCCTCATCATCATAGCGCGTGCTATGAACTCAGGCATCGTAGGACGACTCGCCTGCCTACATGACAGCAAATGTGTAACCTTGACGAATGCCAGTCTACATTACAAATATGTAAAATGCCAAGCAAATCGCTGATTTTCTCCGGGTGCTCTGGTTTCTTGGTTTCTATGGGCCTGCACAGGCCTTCCTGAACAGGGTCGAAAGCCACTTTTTCAGGATCGTGCCCATGAACTAGAATTACGACGCACCTATCCCTCAACCAGTGGTCTGAATGAAGAAGAAGACCCACCAGATGGAGAGCAATAGAATGACGTCAGGGGGCGTGCCGCACTGGCCCGTTAGAGTGAGCCGCCATTTTGGATGGCAAGAAACAGCAGCAGCAGGGTGAAATACACCACATAGCTCACGTGTATCTACAAACTCCGCAAAATGGTGTACTCCTGTTGTTCCCCCTGATAAGGGGATAAGTGGGGAATTAAATGGCCGGTGTGAAATGCAAAAAAAAAAAAAAAAAAAAAAAGTTGGATTTTTGAATAATTACCTTCACTGACGTAATCTCTCGCTTTGTCATAACGGGCTGCAAGGTGGAGCAGTGGTTTAGCACTGTGGCAGCACAGTTTCACCCTCGGCCGGGGGATCGCGGGGGATCATGAGACCGTGGGTTTAGGGCGCTCGCGCACACAGCGGCCGGTGGCTTGTCACCAGACTGCAAACCAAATCTACCTACGAGTACAAATAAGTAACAAAAAAAAAAAAAAAAAAACTTTGTGGTTTGGGGGCGCCTCTCTGCTTGCTACGATGCACACATGAAAGGGGAGAAAACTATTGTACATGTGCATAAAATCAGGTACGTTTTAACGCGGCGCGCCGTGGAGAGCCTTTAAAAAAAAAAACCACGCAGCGCGCTTCACTCACCTCTGAGTGAGGAGCTGCTGTTGTTTTCCGACTCGTTCACCAGCCAAGACTTCACATCATCCACATCCCTTTCCGCTGACACGTTTTCCGATATTTTTTCCTCCTGCTCCCCTTCGTCTTTGAAAGATATCATCTCATCGTTTGCCCCCAAATCATCCCCGCTGAGCAGATTACTGGCAGTCATTGTTCTGCTAATTGCTCCAGCTGTTACCCCACACCCGTCACCTCCGTTCAACTGAGGCATTTCAGCACACCAGAGGAGCGCACGGGAGCAAGATTAAAAACACTTGTCTGCTGTTATGACTGCTGACAATGACTCCACTGAATGTGACAGACATCGCAGACACAGTTTCAGAGGCCATAGTGTCAGCTGTTGAAGAGGATGATAGGATGTTATTATGTCAGATTGTGACTGTGTGTTCTCCTCACTCATTCTGATCGCTAAACAGTACAAGTTACGCCTGGGTTGTCACAGTGCAACTGCTGCTCTTGCCATCCAAAATGGCGGCACGTACGGCGTGTTTATGTTTACCCCCGCGAGTCATGTGATTTAATTTTTACGAGCGCCCTAAACCCACGGTCTCATGATCCCCGCGATCCCCCGGCCGAGGGTAAAACTGTGCTGCCACAGTGCTAAACCACTGCTCCACCTTGCAGCCCGTTATGACAAAGCGAGAGATTACGTCAGTGAAGGTAATTATTCAAAAATCCAACTTTTTTTTTTTTTTTTTTTGCATTTCACACCGGCCATTTAATTCCCCGCTTATCCCCTTACCAGGGGGAACAACAGGAGTACAGCATTTTGCGGAGTTTGTAGATACACGTGAGCTATGTGGTTTATTTCACCCTGCTGCTGCTGTTTCTTGCCATCCAAAATGGCGGCTCACTCTAACGGGCCAGTGCAGCACGCCCCCTGACGTCATATACAAAAACTCCATAGAATGAGGAGAACTGCTGCACGTCAGAAAGGATGCTGTGAACATGAAACACCACAGGTTCCACCAGTACATCGCAGGCATGACTGAACAACAAAGCCGTCTGAGACAGGAGGAGACCCTTCAGTGGTCTGAACGAAGAAGACCCACTAGATGATGTCTATATGATGGCACATAGACCGAGCACATGACTCCCTACAAGACATCTACTGTATATAGACACAGGTAAGCAACATAACACAGAACAGTGACAGGCAGGAGAAGTAGTAACAAGCAGGGGCAAACATCCCTAGATGGCAGGGCATATTTTGTGAGATTTTTGTTTTGCTGCATACAAAAGCCATCACATATGATTGCCACTTAGGTTCAGGTTACTTTATTTGTACCCGTAGGTAGATTTGTTTTGCAGTCTGGTGACATCCATATTTACAAGCCACAAATTACATTCAACATAGACACAAACACAGGCACATATGAAGCTGACTATAAACATGATAAGAATACTCAAGGCTCCATCAATCAGGGTATAAAAGACAAAGAGATGGGAGAAAAACCAGAGGTAAGAGAGAAGCGTCATATTAAAAGTTAAAAACTAGTCAAAGAGGTTAAAAACTCAAAGGTTTAAAACCCAATAAAATATTTAGAACCCAAGTGACATCCTACAAAAATAAGTAAACATAAAATGGAGTTAATAAATAGGTACCTATATTATGTGCAATATATTGTTACAGCTTGTTCAACTCTTTGACAGCAGCAGGGACAAAGCTGTTTTTGTAGCGCTGGGTTCTACTTTTTGGGACAGCAAACCTCCGTCTTGAGGGAAGAAGCTGAAAGTGGCAGTGCAAAGGGTGGGAGTCATCATTTAAAATGGAGGTAGCCATCCTCTGTACTTGTCTGGTGTACAGGGATGTCAGGCTCAGCTGTGGCTCACCAAGCAAACGACTGGACCATCTAACTACCTGATCCAAGGATTTCCTCTGTTTCAGTTTTATCTGACCAAACCATGACACTAAAGAAAAGGATAAAACAGATTCAATAAAAGCCTGATAAAACATTGTCATTATGGTTCGGTCAACTTGGAAGCGTGCAGGTTTTCTCAAGCAATGCAAATGTTGCTGACCCTTTTTGCACACCCTTTCACAGTTCTCTTCAAAGTTTAAATTACTATCAATAATCGTCCCACGATATTTGTAGGATTGTACACAATCGGTGGTCTGGCCTTTTAGTACGGTGACTTTGTGCCTGGGATTTTTCCTCCTAAAGTCAATAATCATGTCTTTAGTTTTTGTCGTATTCAGCTGCAGGTAGGAATCCTCACACCAGTGAACAAAAGGGCCTTTTCCACTAGCACGCTTTAGCGTGACACGGGACGGCTCAGCACGCTATGTACGCTTTTCCACAAGCCCCAACACGGTTTAACAGCCGTGATTCTCAGCCCTGCTCCAGGGCAGGGTACAGCAGTGCTGAGCTGTGCCGTGTTGTGACGTTAACAGACTGGTCGCCGCTGATTGGTCAGGTCGTAACCAGCACTGATTGGTAAGGTTGTAACCGCCCCTCTCCTCCTCCTCTTCTACCGAATCTTCACGACCTTCTCAATAAAGTTTTTGAAAAAAAAAAAAAAAAAAAAAAAGAATCTTCACGACCGCCATTACTCAGCACGCAACTACTGTTGGCGGTTTATTTTCAGTGTATTGCAGTGCTATTTTCATTTATTCTCTATCAAACATGGCTTCACGTAATAAGGGTGTTCCATGGACCAATAAGGAGCTGCAGTGTCTGCTCACTGCATTGTCAGACGAACGTATCCAGCGCGAGTTAGACGGAGCCGCCCGGAATGAAAAAAATATACCGGGAGGTCTCGACATCGGAGTCCTTTAACGGTGAGTTTTAATTTTTTTTTTTATTGTGCATTTTTTCGCAAATATATTCGGTAAGACACTCAGTTTATTTATGCAATAAAAAAGCTGTTCATTTGTGGATGATGATCGCTGCTTTATTGCAGCACACTGCGGACTAAAGCTTTTATTTTAATTATTCATGTGAACAATACGCTGAAATAAGCTTATGTAATCTTGTTAAAAACTATTGTCTTTTCTGTATATCTCGCACTTTCGTGCTGTATTTTATTGTGTGCATTTTCCTTGTAGAATCATCCCATGCGTCCGCCGCGACAGCCCGTCCGGATTAATTCAACCGAGCCTTCCTGAACCAGAGCTGGCAGAGACTGCTTCATTCAACCGAGCCTTGCTGACCCAGTTTGGGAAGCTGGTGTAGAGGCACTCAGTGGTCGGCGTGTATAAAATGTCGATTAACCTTCATGTTGTGTTGCAAAGTTTTTTTTTTATTTTAATATTTTGTATATAATAAAATGGAATTGTTTTGGAAAGTGTGGTTTGTCTGTTATAACACTGAATTATAAAACAGTATAATTACATAGAAATTCCATTGCCTAGTCTGATGAAAATGATGCTGATCATCCTGTCAGGGGTCAACCATTGTAAAGGTAATGTAATTTTTAACTAGACCAAAAAACAAATGTTTTTGTAAGCTTTCTGTTCTTTTTATTGAAATATCATAAAAAATTAGCACCAAGTCAAAGTAGGTACAAGTATATGTAAATTGAATGTTCTATCGGCATTCCAAATTCAGAGAATTACAATACTTTAGAAGGAGTGTAGCATCATCTAAACGGAAAATAATAATACTGTTGTTCCAAACGTTGACCTGAAGGTGAAAAACATGAATTTTTTTTATTCAGTACATCCAAAATGCCCTAGGATGTAAAAAATAATACAATTTGGTGTTGGCCAGTGTGCCACTGTCTCATTATTTAATACGAATAAAAACAAGTTTCAGCTCATTATTTCTAGGTCATTTGGCAGTTAATTCAAAACAAAAGTGACTTGTGTTGTTGCAGCTTAATTATGAGATAAAATTAATTGTGAGATAAAACCACAGAGCGAGCAAGGCAATAATCCTTGGATCCTCCATTTTTTGTCTCGTGTAAATAAGGACTCAGTCGGGTGCGTAACGTCACGGGAGTGTGGCCCCGCCTCGCTGGGAATCTGCCGCCGCCCCGCTTCTAAAACCTCCTAACAAACCATCACAGCACAAGCACAACACCGTGCTAATGGAGACAGAAGCATTCCGAGCCGTACTGAAGTGAATCGAGCCGTACCGAGGAGTGCTGGGCTAGTGGAAAACAGGCTAAAATCATCAACTACTGGGCCGTGGCCACTCTCACCATCCTGGAGGAGACTGACAATAACTGAGTCATCAGCATACTTTATAATGTGTCTGTTGTCATGTCTGCTCCGACACATGTTTGTGTACAGGAGGAAGAGTAGTGGTGACAATACACACCCCTGAGGAGAGCCAGTAGAAGAACACTTTAAGTCAGACAATGTACCATTGACCCTTACCCTCTGCGTCCTGTTGGTTAAGAAATCCAGAATCCACCCCACCAGATTATTGCTCAAATCAAATTGCTGCAGGAGCCTTTCAACTAAGATATGAGGCTGGATTGTATTAAAGGCGGAGGAAAAGTCCACAAATAAAAGTCTGGCGTGTGTCCCATTAAAATCCAGATGTTTAAAAAGCATGTTAAACAGAGTGACAGTGGCATCCTCCACTCCTCTGTGAGGCCTATAGGCAAACTGCAGAGGATCCAATGCATGCTCAGTACTTAGTACTGTGTTGCTATACCAACTGTCCTGTAACTGGCAAGAATTCTGTTCCAATGCATCCCCTCTATGGGCATATGGGCATGCACGGGTATGCACTAGTTTGCTCAATCTGTGCCATCAGTGAGGGGCACTAAGATCTGGAATAACATACCAACTGCAATCACAGAACATACCACACTAAACACTTTTAAGACTGATTGTAAAAATGGGCTTTTAAACAACCAAAACAGTATGCATAACTAGTGGTTGCTCTGTTGCATGTGCATATATATGTGCCCGTGCGTCTCACACATATGCCCCGCCTCCTGTTCGTCGCAGTTTGTTGTTGCTGTGAGGTGCATGTGTGTGTGTACACATACACAGCACTTCACTCATGTGACATTTGAATATTTCGTTTTGTAGCACCTTAACTCTTGCACTTTTGCATATCCACTTTGTGCAGTTTATTGCAGATGTTCTTCTCCTGTATGACTGTGTGTTTTTGTGACCCGCCAGGGGACTACAGATGCAAATTAGCAATATTGCTAAATCTGGCATACTTGGATTTGGATTAATGTTCATCAGTATGTAATGTCCCTTTCAAATAAACATTAAACTAAACTCAATCCTGTTTACATTAAAATCGTCAACTGTGATTTTAAAAAGCACATGGGAAATAACTAGCAAATACTCTGTTGCACGTATAAACTTTTGCTACTTTTCTTTGATTTTGGAAGTTTTCTGGTATATATTTAAAACAAAGCTAAACAATCAATTGACACTGATTTTTATTTGAACAGAGAATTCAAAACAAAACAAAAAGACAAGCCAAAAATAAAATGTTCAAAAGGAGTGGGAAGAAGCCAACGCTTATATAGTCCCACCCCTTTTCCATACCCAACAAATTACAGTATCACTCATAATCATCATTATCCCACAACCACATTCACCATAATACACCCATCGTCAAATTATACAACAAAAATGACACAACAATGACAGTCCATATTGACAACAATACCAACATCCAACAATATTACAACAACAATAAACATACACTACTGGCATGTTCAATACAAACACAGACAACACCTTCACAATCACCATAACACAATCAATCAATCACCACCATCAAACCAATTAAATGAAAGGCAATAAAGCTGCAAATTGTTTGCACAGCAAGTTTTAAAAAAGTGTCCTAGTAATGTGTTTTCACCACAACACCACTAATGTGCTTTTAAGTCTTAAAAAAAAAATAAGATAACTTCATTAATATAAAATAACCATGAAGCCAGTCTCTTCATTACAATGATTTTGTGACATTTACTTGAAACATGGCTGCCACCACTATCAGTCAAGTGGACATAAATCATGCCAACAAAATTCTTTCTGCAGCAGTCACAGATTAAGTTTTTCCCCTTAATCTGTGACTCATCTGTACAAACGCACTAAAACTACACCTAATCACAGAAAATCAACAGAACATTTAATTACCTTAGAAGGTGGAAGGATTTCCTCCTCTCCTTCAGCATCATTTGCCTCCATGTCTTCTCCACTGGAGCTGAAGGATGAAAGGAAACTTTGTTAGCATTCTGTCCAATAGAGGGCAGCATGGAGATCTTCACAAGCACATGGCAAAGTTCATCAACAACCATGTGGTCTTGGTTCCTGGCCAAAAACCCCCACGCCTCGTCACTTGCTTAGTCAGTATGGTTTTAAAAAAAGGCTTCATATCAGTTAAAAGGAACTCCGATTATATTGGCATGTTAGCTCTATATGCTTTATTTTTATGTTAGTAACATAACTATAATTTAACTATAAAAAAAAACCAAAAAACAAGATGGCGACCGGGATGGTCACACTCTTTCAGCGCTGAGACAAACTCGCTGATTTCCCCATTAAAAGTACCAAACCAACAGCGATCGGCGCTCGTGACGGACACCCACGGGCTGAATTTCCACCTCCGTCAGAATCCCGTTGGAATGCCCCTTTAATCGGGTAGAACTGCTGCGCTCTGCCCGAAGCGATTGCCAAGCTAACGCTAGTTAGCTTAACGCTGGCCCCAGTGCGCCATCTAACTCCGACACGAAGTGGCTCAGTCCCCGGTGAGGGCTTACCGGAGGAACCAACCGAGGCGGCGGTTGGGAGCTCGGGCGCGGCGTTGGTGAGAGACGGGGGCCACCTGGACCCAGCAGGACAGTGGCCTGAGTCGGAACCCAGTTGCGAGGCCCAGCTGAGGAACTACCAGACTGACGGCGGTCGGTGACGGGGCCTAGCGGAGGTGCCACCCAGCCAGACGGCGGCGAGCGGCGGTGATCGGTGGAGTTCGGCTGCGCCGGCGGTGTGCGGCATAACCGGCCAGGCAGACGGCGGCGGCGATCGACGGCGGTGATCTGCGGAGCTGTGCAGCGTTACGTGGCGGAGGAGCTGTGCAGGAGCTCGGTGCGGCGGAGGAGCTTGCAGGAGCTCGGTGCGGCGAGTCCAGCAGCGGCCGGGCTAGTTGAGGCCTAGCCGGATTCTCTGTTTATTTCTATCCACAGGTCAGTAAGATGCCACAAAAGAAAGAGGAAATGGAAGAAATCAAAAAATCTCTGAACTTTATGTCAGAAGAATTGGCCAAATTGACTAGCCAGCAGGACAAAATAATAGGCCTAATAGAACAGGTACAAGCCCTACATTTAATAATTCAAGAAAAAGACAAAAAAAATTATGGACCTGGAGCAACACGGGCGTCTTTTGGAGCAACGCGTCGAGGATCTTGAACAAGGTTCTCGTATTGATGACCTAGTTATAAGTGGACTAGACATCAGATATCAGTCATACGCCCATGCCGCAACAGGACTGAATGGTGAAGATGCACCCATGAGTGAATCATTGTCCTTAGAAAATCAAGTGCTTCAGTTCCTTAATAATAAAGACATTAAGGTAGAAGCCAATGCAATCTCAGCCTGTTATGCTCTACCGAAGAAAGATAACAAAACTAAGAAATCAATTGTGATGCGCTTTGTGAACAGAAGGGTAAAGAATAACATACTGAGGCAGGCCAAAAAGCTAAAGGATACTCAAGTTTACCTAAATGAACACCTGGCAAAAAAACCCGCTGAATTAGCACGACAGGCACGGATGCTAAAAAAACAAAATAAGATACAAGCAACCTGGACAAGAAATTGTAGAATTTGGATTAAACTAAATGGATCACCTGAGCAAGCAAAGAGTGTAATGATCAGAGATGCTACTGACTTAGATAAATACAGATGAACACCGATTAAGAAAATTATGAGCCAATGATAATCCATATTCATACACACGATAAGAATAGTTCTTTTGATACACCATGCCAAAGTACTTTAAAAAAAATAAGCAAAATAAACAAAAACTTATGACCGACTTGAATAGACCAATTATCCCCAGTTGGAGGAAGTCATTTGACACAGAATGAGGAAACTCAAACTCTGAAAATATACCATTATGCTGAACATAAACCACAAGAGATGGAGAATGATATTGATCCTGATAACCACTTTTTCAATAATATTCATAACCACTGTGAATATTACACTGAAAAACAATTCAAAAGTCAAGTGCAATTAGATGGTAAACTGTCAATAATACACTTCAATAGCAGAAGTCTTAACAAAAACTTTCCACAGATTCAGGACCATTTAAAACAGCTAGACAGAAAATTCACAGCTATTGCAGTCTCTGAAACCTGGCTTAATGAAGAACTGGCTCCCCTGATGGCAATAGAGGGATATCAGATGTTTTATATTAACAGATCTCAAAAAAAGGGTGGTGGTGTTGCACTGTATATTGATGACCTGTACAGGTGTAAGCTTGTAAATGAAATGTCCTTAGCACTACCAGGGATTCTGGAATGTGTTACTGTTGAGATTGACCTAGACAAAACAAAAAATCTAATCATAAGCTGCATATATAGAACGCCGGGAACTTGCATTGAGACATTCAGAGATAAATTAGTCGAGCTGTACAATAATATTACTAGTAAGAAAATGGTAGCAATTTGTGGAGATTTCAATATTGATTTACTGAATCCACATCAACAAAATGTAGTTACAGAGTTCATGAACTCTATGTACAGCATGAGTCTATATCCCACAATAACACATCCCAGTAGAATCACAGTTCACTCTGCTACACTTATTGACAACCTGTTTGTCAATGTTTTCGATAAGAAAATAGAAAGTGGATTATTGATAAATGATATAAGTGACCACTTGCCAACCTTTGCACTTATCCATGGCCACACGGGGCCCAACGCAGAAAAAATTTCAAAATCGTTCAGACACAAATCACCAAATGCAATCAGTTCTCTTAAAGAGGACTTGCTGAAGCAAGACTGAACAGAAGTCTATGTATCAGATGTAAATGAAGCCTATGACACATTTATAAACATTGTAACCACTCTTTATGAAAAAAACTGCCCATTAGTAAAAAAAAAAGCTTAAACACAAATTTGCTGATAAGCCATGGTTAACCAAAGGACTACAAAAGGCGTGTAAAAAGAAAAATTTATTATATAAAGCTTTCCTAAAGAAAAGAACAAAAGAAGCAGAGCAGCGGTATAAAACATACAAAAATAAGTTAACATATATAATAAGATGTAGTAAAAGAGACTATTACAGTAAAGAACTGGCGAAAAACAAAGACGATATTAAAAATACATGGACAATACTCAACAATATCCTTGGAAATAAAAGCAGAAATACAAGCTACCCAACTAATATTCCAAAAAATAATAAAACGACTCAGAGTGTGAATATAGCTTCACCTGCAGATGAATTTAATAATTTTTTTGTTAACATTGGACCTAAACTGGCCCGAGAAATACCCACTACAGTGCCTACAGGCGATACAATATGCAATAACACTGCTGTAAAAGACTCCATCTTCATAAAGAACACAGACGAAAGAGAGGTCATTGAAATTGTTAAATCGTTCAAAAGTAAAACATCTACTGACTGTGATGGTATTGACATGCTACTAGTCAAAACTGTTATCGAAAGCATAGTAAAACCACTGACGTATATCTGTAACCTGTCTCTCCAATCAGGTATATTTCCCAATGCAATGAAAATAGCTAAAGTAATTCTGATATACAAGACGAGCGACAGAGGGGAACTCTCAAACTATAGACCAATTTCACTATTACTGCAATTTTCCAAG
Source organism: Pholidichthys leucotaenia (assembly GCA_020510985.1). Lineage (NCBI taxonomy): Eukaryota > Metazoa > Chordata > Actinopteri > Cichliformes > Pholidichthyidae > Pholidichthys > Pholidichthys leucotaenia. Next base: position 75,439,711 of record CM035850.1, on the reverse strand, counting down.
ATACTTGAAAAAATATTCTATGAGAGAATTGACAACTTCATACTGAAGAATGATTTATTATGTGAGCAGCAATATGGGTTCAGACACAAGAGGACAACTGCATATGCCCTAATGGAATTTCCAGAAAAAATATCAGCCATTGAAAATAAAGAGTATTCAGTTGGAGTATTCCTAGATCTTAAAAAAGCATTTGATACAGTAGATCATAATTTATTATTAAAGAAACTACAAAATTGTGGTATTAGAGGGGTAGCACTGTCCTGGTTAAGTAGTTACTTAAAGAATAGATATCAGTATGTATGTGTTAGCAACAAAAACTCAGAGTTGCTGAAGGTCACCTGTGGAGTCCCACAGGGTTCAGTTCTGGGACCATTATTATTCAATATGTATATAAACGATATATGTAAAGTTTCAGAAAAAATGGACTTTATATTGTTTGCCGATGACACTAATCTGCTATGCAGTGGAAACAATTTGGAACAACTTCTGGATACACTCGGAAAGGAATTAGGAAAGCTTAAACTGTGGTTTGATTCAAACAAATTAACGCTCAATTTAAGTAAGACAAAATTTATAGTCTTTAACAACCATCACAACAACCCAGTACCCAAACTCAGTGTAAATGGTGTAGAGATTGAAAGGGTATCTGAAACTAAATTCCTTGGAGTAATAATTGATAACAAACTGTGTTGGAAGTCACATATTAATTATATTAAAGGTAAAGTATCCAAATCAATTGCAATATTACACAGAGTGAAATATTTGCTGAATCAACCCACACTATACACCTTGTATCATTCATTAATACTCCCATACCTGACATATTGTAATGAAGTATGGGGAAATACATATAAAACAAACATATATCCACTCTTTATGCTTCAAAAGAGAGCTATTAGAATAATAAACAAAGCAGCTTACAGGGAACCAACAAACCCACTTTTTCTTAAACAAAAAACTCTCAAGTTGAAAGATCTGGTTGACTTTAAAACCGCAATAATAATGTTCAAAGTGAAGAATTTATCACTGCCTGCAAATATCCAAAAGTTGTTCCAAATAAGGGAGAAACGATATCACTTCAGAGGAACATGTATATTTCAAAAGCCTACAGTGAGAACAACCACCAAGCAACACTGTATTTCAGTGCAAGGAGTCAGATTATGGAACGATTTTGGACCTGAACTAAAATCATGTACAACGCTTGGACAATTTAAACAAAAACTAAAGGAAGAAATACTCCAAACATATTTACAAGACGACATGTAAACTCACATAAGGATTGACATATCCAGCCTGTGTTGTGTTGTAGCTTAGTTTTTTTTTTTTTTTCTGTGACATTTTGTCTTAGATTTGTTTTGAATAGTAACCGCTTAACTTAGCTTTTTTTTTTTTTCTTTTTTTTTTTTTCTCAGTTACATTTTGTCTTAGCTTTGTTACCTCCGCCAGGCCGAAAAGGCCAGGAGGAGGTTATGTTTTTGCCGGGGTTTGTCTGTGTGTTTGTTTGTCTGTCTGTTTGTCTGTTGGTTAGCAAGATAACTCAAAAAGTCTTGGACGGATTTCCATGAAACTTTCAGGCGTTGTTGGAAATGGTACAAGGAAGAACTGATTAAATTTTGGGGATGATCCGGATCACCGTCTGGATACAGGAATTTTTTAAAGCATTCTTTAACACTGTGACATAGGGCCATTTTCAACATGTGCGCAGGCGCAATGGAGGGCGCTGTCATCGTGTCTGACCAACATAAACTCCACCTTCTTCAACGTTTTAGGCACAAAAGCACGCGGAAAACACCGTGCCTGTGTTTGCGCGACGCTGCAAAAGCTGAGACGGGCAGCTCTCCGCCGCCGGATTATTTGGCAGAAATTCCCCGGGCAGCCATAGGCGCTGCGCAAAAACGAGCTGCTCGGCAGCGTGCTGTGTGCCCGTGTCTGCGCAACGCTGCAAAAGCTCAGACGGCCAGCTGTCCGCCGCTGGATTATTTGGCAGAAATTCCCCGGTCAGCCATAGTAGCTCCGCAAAAACAAGCTCTCTGCCGGGGAAGTTTCCAAATCATCTTTGGCCGCGGAGCGCAACCCCAATAAAGATAAAGATTACATGTACCACGAAGGTCGAGTGCAAGCAAGATGTTTGTGTCTGTGAACATTCCGTCTTTTGGCGAGTTGATACGTAACGATATTTACAGTTTGATGAGAAGGTTGCTGCCATGTAACAATCATCTTATATCACCAATTGTCAACTCGTCACTCACACTTCACTCCAGCATTTGGAAGTGGTGGCGTTCCATTTTATACTGAGTCCAATATTGTATGTTATTGTTGTTACAAGACCGCCGACTGCCTGCTGATCTGGATATACTGTAGCGAACTCAATATGAGCACCCTACTTGGCTTGCCAAGTGGGTTGACCCTATTGGCGACACAGGTAGAATGCAGGTCTCTGGAGCGGGAGGCATGAGTTCGAACCTCCCGGTGGGACGTTGTCAGTTGGCGCGCACGTTACAATACTTTTATTTATTTTCTACTCCTTTTAGTTCTGCATTTAATATGAACCCTGAGTTTCAAATAAACGTTTGAATTTTGAATAAAACCCACGCCAACCCGTCTACCTAATTGGCATCCGTCAGTGAAGCCCTCAGTGCTGCTTTCAGTGATCTAAAACGCTCACATAACCCATTGGCCTGTGGGTTGTACGCAGTTGTGTCATGACTTCTTTTGTTTTTTCTTTTGAATTCTTGGATGGAACATGGGTGGGCAATATAAGCTGCGGATTCAGCCATCACATATTTCGGATAACTTATGTTGAACTGTATAATCAGAGGAGCTATTGTCTAATTTGACCTTGTTGGATTTTATTACCCCCTTTGTTATATTATTCACTTTCTTTTAACCTGTACTCTTAATCTATTCGAAATAAAGATTAATTCATTCATTCGTTCAATTGCAACGCCCCCAGCCTGGGAGTTTGCAGATGCAGGACATGGACACAACACCAACACTTCAGTTTATTACCTCCGCCAAGGAGGTAATACTTTTACTACTGAACCACTAATCCTATCATTGTGAATCCAATTGCTACTCAGATGTTTTCATGGTCAAGGAATCTGACAACGTACACACAAACACTGTATGGGGGGAACTGTGGCGCTTGGCGGAGGTCTGCGCTCTCCGAGTGCTTTTCTAGTTTTAAATTGTAATCGCTCTTGTCTTGTTTTCTCTTTTTTTCTCTTTTGAATTCTTGGATGGAATATGGGTGTGCAATATAAGCTGCGGCTTCAGCCATCACCCATTTCGGATAACTCATGTGGAATTGTATAGTAGAAGGAGTCTTTGTCTAATTTGACCTTGCTGTTATATTATACAGTTTCTTTTAACCTGTACTGTACTATCCAAAATAAATAAATTCATTCATTCATATAATTTAATTTTTTTGAAAATAATTCCCAGTTTTATATATTTTTAAAAAACTTTATTACGATTTTTGTTTACATCGCAATGCATTCTGGGTAGTGACGTAGAATGGTTGCAGCCGTTTTTTCTGTCTTATAAAAGACAAGAAGCGAAGCTATGAACTACTGCCATTTGTCAGTGAAAATGCCACATTGCGCGGCTTTTGGATGTAATTTCCAATCAAAGGGAAATAAAGAGAGCGGGATAAGCCTCCATAGCTTTCCTAAAGAGGGAAAGTGGAGGAAAAAGTGGGGCGGCAGTGGCTCAGCAGGTAGAGCAGGTCGTCTAATAACCCCATGGTTGGCGGTTCGCATCACGCTCTCCCCAGATATCCTGCCGTTGTGTCCCTGGGCAAGACACTTCACCCGCATTGCCTCCAGTGCCCATAACACTGGGTGTGAATGTGTAAAAATGTGTAAATGCTCGGTGGTGGCCGGAGAGGCCGCTGGCGTGGATTGGCAGCCACATTTCCATCACTCTGAGTGTCTGTGATCACGCGCTATAGCGCATGCCTGATAAAGCTGACATATGTATTAATCACGCTGTGATAATAGCACAATATCGCTCAAAGTGCACGAGCATGCGCTTTGCGCACCAGTGTGGCGGATGAAATAAGGGAACCCAGTGTGGAAGCACGGAATAAGTGCAGGCAGGACACGGCGAACTGAAGTTTAAAAGGGTGTTTATTTCATCCTCCAGCACGAAGCTCACTCGAGCGAGCCCTGTGTCTAGTCAGCAAACAGGCAATGCGTGTGATCAAAAAGCAGGATCAGAGAGCGCTTTGCGCACGCTCAAGCGAATCACGGTTTGAATTTTGTCACGGTTCGAATTTTTATCAAGTGCACGCTTGATAAAGCTGATATATATATTTATCACACTATGATAAAGCTCTATTTCGCTCAAATGAGCGATATAGCGTGCGCGCGAGTATCTCTCCGCTTGTCTCTCCACTTTGAGTGTCTCATGCGCGCGCTTTGAGCGATATTGTGCTTTATCATAGCGTGATTAATACATATGTCAGCTTTATCAGGCATGCGCTATAGCGCGTGATCACAGACACTCAGAGTGAGGGAAATGTATCTGCCAATCCACGCCAACGGCCTCTCCGGCCACGACTGAGCATTTAAACATTTTTACACATTCATACCCAGTGTTATGGGCACTGGAGGCAATGTGGGTGAAGTGTCTTGCCAAGGGACACAACGGCAGGATATCTGGGGAGAGCGTGATGCGAACCGCCAACCATGGGGTTATTAGACGACCTGCTCTACCTGCTGAGCCGCTGCCGCCCCACTTTTTCCTCCACTTTCCCTCTTTAGGAAAGCTATGGAGGCTCACCCCGCTCTCTTTATTTCCCTTTGATTGGAAATTACATCCAAAAGCCGCGCAATGTGGCATTTTCACTGACAAATGGCAGTAGTTAGGAGCTTCGCTTCTTGGCTTGTATAAGACAGAAAAAACGGCTGCAACCATTCTACGTCACTACCCAGAATGCATTGCGATGTAAACAAAAATCATAATAAAGTTTTTTAAAGGCCAAATGTCACGTAATTTTTTTTTCTAAATGACAACGAATTTAGATAAAATACACATAGCTTAAACCAAATATTCATACCGGAGACCATATCACCCACCTGTATTTACATAATTGCACAAAATACACCAGGTGAAGGCCCCACCTTGCTTGCTGGCTTGTGACAGCCAGTCCAGACCACGCCCATGTTTTTGACATCACCAGTTGTACCCTGGCTGCCCTGCCTATCCACATTCACACTTATCAACATTGGACAATCATGACGTAAAGTGACAGCGATTGTGAACAAATTAGTTTAGTTTTGTCTTTTTTTTTGTCAGTGGTTCAGACAGTGACAGAGGCATAGAACCTTACAGGTTCGAGCCGTCCGAGACGGAATCAGATGCTTTGTCTGATGACAACAGTTCCAACGATGACCAGAGAGCAGAACCAGTGGAAAATGTCATTGAACTGGACATTAATTGCCTCCAGAATTGCGAAGCCGAAGGGGGTCTGTCCAGGGTGCCCCATAAATATTGATTTTTCGGAAGCCATTATTATTACAGTGGAGGAGAGCCGCTGCTGTCAAGAAATTGACCAGATCAATATGAAAATGGAGGCGCATACCTGTCAAGAGAGACGTTTTCGCCGTATTTTAATACCGTAAAACGCGGCTATAAGGGACAGCGGAGTAATAATGGACATTTCTCTGGGAAATGTTTTCATACCGGTCAAGTGAGACGTTTTCGCCGTATTTTGGTGGCAAGCGCGGCTGTGGGGGATGGCGGAGTGGTTTGGGACACTTTTCTGGGATATGTTTTAAATGTAGTTCGTGTTGTTATTGTCAAATATTTTAAGGAAAATGCAATTTTAGCAAAAACGGGCGTATTGCCATTTCTGTACGCCCAAAAGAAAAAATATACTGGAAAAAAAACTGAGTGTCTTGAGGAGCACTCCTGTGTGTGATCACTCACAGCTAGGGTGCTGGCAGATGGCTCAGCGTCAGCTATTCGCACTACCATGAGAAGTGTGGAGTCACTCAGTTTAATTGTCGGGGCGGGCTGATCTCTCAGCTTGAGCTATTCTCACTACTGTTCGAAGTGTGGAGTCAATCATTAGTTTAATTGTCTGGGCGCTGATCGCTCAGCTTGAGCTATTCTCACTACCATGAGAAGTCATTAGGACAATGGTTTAACACGTTGAGCTGTGCAGCGGTTGCAAAACAGACAGAGATCGCCTGACAAATACAGAATTCTGCTTTTTTTTTTTTTTAATTTTGCGCCGGACGCTCTGTTGTTTTGTTATTGTCAAATATCCATGAATCCTTAAAATATTTGACAATAACAACACGAGTTGCATTTGGGGCATTTCCCAGAGAGGTGTCCCTTGTTGCTGCGCCGTTGCTTATAGCCGCTTTTTACGGTGTTGAAGTACGGCGAAAACGTCTCACTTGACAGGGATGAAAACATTTCCCAGAGAAGTGTCCCTTATTACCCAGCTGTCCCTGATAGTCCCGTTTTAAGGTATGGGTGAAATATCCAATTTTTTTCTTTCTTGTTGCTCACTTCAACCTTCCAGTCTCCATATAAACAATCAATTGAAATACCCCAAGCATCAAACTAGGGTACAATCGATTTCGTCACTTCCGCCTTCTTCCCCAGGCGATTCCAGGGGCCGTGTCAGGCCAAGCGCGGCAGTTTTAAGTTAACGAATATTCCGTTGTTACTGAAGCATATGCACCAAGACCCGAACGGATCGGTTCCCTTTTATATCTAGTTTCAAGATATTTAAAGTACCCTGTTACGTGACATTTGGCCTTTAAAAATATATAAAACTGGGAATTATTTTCAAAAAAATTAAATTATAGTTATGTTACTAACATCAAAATAAAGCATATAGAGCTAACATGCCGATATAATCGGAGTTCCTTTTAAGTCAGATTTGAAAAGTTGCTACATGCTGCCCAGTTTTACTAAAATAATGAAATGATAGCAAAGTTTATCGCACTGGTGATCAGAATATTGACAATATCATGTTGACTCCCACAGCCCTCTTGTTCAGGTCCAATGAAAATAAAGCAGCAAGGATCTGAAGACTGATCTAAAGACAGAAGCATTTCTAGCAGAAAACATCTGGGGAACATACTCATTCCAGTGTGCCCTCTTCCTGTTGACCCTCTGCTGTGTGGCAGACCAAGTGATGATCGAGTCTGGGGTGAAAGGGTTGAAGTTGACGAGAGGGGTCTGCCTTCTCCTGCCACTGAGGACCTTCTCCACGGCCTCCACCTTTTTGAACAGGGCAACTCTCCGGCTGGATGATCCTGGGCCAGAAACCCTAGCTCTCGCTAGCAAACTCTGCAAAAGACAGAGTTATTCAGAAAGTTGTACTACAAATTTTAAAAAAAATAATTAAAAAGCGATTTGAAAAGCTTTCAAATTATCTAAGCGCAAGAGAACTGTGAGAAAAATAAAGACTAAATCAATTTTGTGAGGTCTGACATTTTAAACATAAAGCTGTATAATGCATGAACCATCGATAAAGAAGTGTCCAAACATAAAACACCTGAAAGGTGAATCACGTCTGGCTGATTAGAGATCAGTCTTATGCAATAAGTACATAAAGTGGGTCACAGAACTGTTAACAGCAAGTCATTCCTGAAATTCAAATTTTTCCAGTGTATCCTTGTTAAGGTCAATAAGACAGCTGCTTTCTTCCCCATTAAACCCAGATTTTTGTGACGTACAGACATAAACTGAGGCTATCTCCCAGTCAGAGCTCTTTAAAGTCAATAACTGAATAAATTATGAAGACAGCTTTCTCTACCCTTCTGTTTCAAGTCTCTTAAGTGCTGACACTTTGGAATACTTCAAATTTTGCCTGTTTGTGTTTCTCGAGGGGGCTACAATTAAAGATTGCTTTTTTTACGATTAAACTTTGTCTTTTTTTTGATTAGTTGACTAATGATTTAGACATGGGGAGGGGGGGTCCTAAGAAATTTGTGATTCTTCCCATGTTTTTTTTTCCCAAAACTTTTAGACTTTAGAAAATTGTTGTTCTTCCTTGCAACAACTTTTTTTTGTACAACTGCAACTTTATTCTCAGAAATTGATTTTTTTTTTTTTTTTCATCAGAATTTCTTTCCAAGCTGGTCAAATTTTATATATATATATACAGTAAGTATATTTAAATAAAATCTGGAGGGTTTTCTCCCAAGTTTGCAATTTTTTCTTACAAATTTGCCATTTTCTCTGAAATTTGCTACGTTTTCTTGTTTCATAAGCTTGATACTTGTTTTTCTTTGTGATTATTCAGCTCTGCTTCCTCTTAATAAGCTTGTGACCGTTTTCATCCAAGTTTGATTGTTTTTCTTCAAATAATTTCTACTCCTTGTTGCTGCATTTGTGGGGGGGGGGGGGGTTGCATACCTTTATGGCTTTGCTTGTAAATTTGCAACTTTCTCCTAAGTTTGTGATTTTTTTTTTTCCATCAAAACTTTTTCCCTTGCAAGTTGGAAATGGGTGGAATAGTTGAATATCAAATTAGTTGTCATTAATGGACTGATGTTGCAACACAAGTATTTTTAATGAACAAATGCAAACCTTTGGCTTTTGCGGCGTGTCAAAAAGCCGCAGTTTTCTGAAGGTTTGATGCGGAGTAGAGGCCGGGCCATCTAGAATCGGGGAGCTGGACCCTCCGTCGGCCGGCGATGCTGGACGCCAGGGAGACCCTCTGTTCATCCGAGGAGAAGCTTTCCTGGGCGAAGCCGAGCAGCTGGCAAAGATGACACTGCTGGAGGATCCAGAGTTCTCGTCGTCCCCTCCTGACTGATTCAGGCGGCTACTATCGCCGTCCATCCGTTTGTCTGCGGCCCTCCGTCGCGCTGGCATGGGGGAACCCATCTCCATGAAGCCGGATTCTGCCCTGGTAGTGCTGCCATCCTCCATGAACTCCTCCCCTCCATCGCTGCAGGAGAACTGCAGTTTCTTACCAACTGTCCGAGCCTTTGGAGAAGGAGATCCGTGCCGATAACGGCTGTCGTTGGACATTCTTTAAGGATTTTTAAACCTGATAAAAAAGGAAGAAAACAGGCGGATGAATCCCACTACAGATACCGCAGTGGAGATTCCATTTTAAATTGCCTTACAGTGAAAGGTAAATGTCCAAAAGTGTAGAAAAAACATCCGTGAACACGTCTCCAGAAAAAATGAACTTGACTTCTACAAGCGCTGCACATTCAATGCCGAGAAAAAAGATGGCGAAGGCGAAAAGTTTCTCAGGTTGTCAGGTACTTCTTGCGTGACGTTTTCCTCGCCAATCAAAACCCATCTCCGAATTTTGAAAGATGCGGACGTGCCGGAGTGGGCTCTGGGGGGCGTGACGTCATCGGTGGCAATGCAGCAATTTTATTTTTTTTTTTTAAGACTTATTTTGTACCCGTAGGTAGATTTGTTCTGCAGTCCGGTGACAAGCCACCAGCTGCCGGTCGCTGCGTGCGCAAGCGCCCCTTAACTCCCTAACCTGCATGTTTTTGGCACTGTGGAGCGAACCAACCAGCGCGTCCCAACTTCTAGCCCAGGGGTGTCCAATCATGTGCCATAGAGGGACAAGACCCTACAGGCTTTACCTCCAACAAGTGTCTTCAACAGCAGATTCCACTGAATTTCTTCCCACTGATTGCTGATAAGTGAAAACATCTGCTGAAGAGACTGGGTAGAAGAGAAAACCTGCAGGGTCTTGGCCCTCCATGGCACATGATTGGACACCCCTGTTCTAGCCAATGAGCTTTTTTTTTTTTCTTTTTTTTTTTTTACACGGCACAATTATAGGGACCAGCTGTTAATTAAAAGATCAAAGTGGGAAAAACTAACAGACAACACTAATAAGATAAGATAACATAAGATAAGATGAGCCTTTATTAGTCCCACAATGGGGAAATTCCAGGATTGCAACAGCACAGGGATAGCAACAATCAGAAGGCAAGAAAAAACAAGAGCAGCTAGTATACATATGTACATATTACTATATACAGTATATAGACACACAGTGCGGAGCATTGTGGTTGGTGGATGTGCAGCAGAAATGGTCCTGCTGCAGAAACCAAGTGTGCTTCAGCTTGAGGTCACGAACAGATGGCCGGAATTCATGGTTCCATTTACCACAGCAAGTCTTCCAGGTCCTGAAGCAGCAAAACAGACCCAGATCATCACACCATCACCACCATATTTTACTGTTGGTATGATGTTCCTTTTCTGAAATGCTGTGTTACTTTTACACCGGATATAATGGGACACACACCTTCCAAAAAGTTCAACTTTTGTCTCGTCAGTCCACAGAGTATTTTCCCTAAAGTCTTGGGGATCATCAAGATGTTTTCTGGCAAAACTGAGACAAGCCTTTATGTTCTTTTTGCTCAGCAGTGGTTTTCGTCTTGGACCTCTACCATGCAGGCCATTTTTGCCCAGTCTCTTTCTTATGGTGGCATCATGAACACTGACCTTAACTGAGGCAAGTGAGGCCTGCAGTCCTTTGGATGTTGTTGTGGGGTCTTTTGTGACCTCTTGGATGAGTTGTTGCTGCGCTCTTGGGGTAAGTTTGGTTGGCCGGCCACTCCTGGGAAGGTTCACCACTGTTGCATGTTTTCGCCATTTGTGGATATTGGCTCTCACTGTGGTTCGCTGGAGTCCCAAAGCTTTAGAAATTGCTTTATAACCTTTTCCATACTTTGTTTCTCATTTGTTTCTGAATTTCTTTGGATCAGAGCATGATATCTAGCTTTTGAGGATCTTTTGGTCTACTTCACTTTGTCAGGCAGGTCCAATTTAAGTGATGTCTTGATTGAAAACAGGTGTGGCAGTAATCCGGTCTGGGTGTGGCTAGAGAAACTGAACTCAGCTTTCCAAAGATGTGATAAACTACAGTTAATTTATGTTTTAACATGGGGGGGGGGGGCGCAAATCATTTTTTCACACAGGGACACATATGTATGTTTGGATTTTTTTACCCTTAATAATAAACACCTTCATTTAAAAACTGCGTTTTGTGTTTACTTGTGTTATATTTGTCTAATATTGAAATTTGTTTGATGATCTGAAACATTTAAGTGTGACAAACATATAAAAAAATGAGAAATCTGGAAGGGGGCAAACACTTTCTCACACCACTGTATACTGTATATGTGCCCGTGTGTCGCACACATGCATCCCTTTTGCACTATCACACAATGTTGTTGTTATTGCCTATTATTGTTGTTGTGGAGTGCATATTGTATGTATATGTGTGTATGTGTACTGCACTTTGTTTGTGTAATGGATACCTGAGTGTTTGTTTTGAGAGGCATTTTTACTTTCACATTTATTACATGCATTATCTATAATATTGATTACAAATGTTCATTTAGTATTGTTTTGATGTGTATTTTTGTGACCTGCCAAGGGACTACGGATATAATTTCGCAAGTTTCTAAGTCTGGCATATTTACATCTACAATGATGTTCATTAATATGTACATTGATGTTCATTAATTGTACCACTAGGTGACATGTGAACACACAGCGGCCTCTCTTCTCTCTTTGTGTTTTGTGCCACTTAGTGTTTTTTAAATTACGCCTAAGTGTACATTCATGCACTAATGTACAAATATGATGCTGTGCACAAGCTACAGTTGCCACAGCCTCCTGGAGATAAGGAATATGACCAAACATCATGTCCTGGGCCAGAACATTACAGAGAATCTTCATGGCCTGGGCATTCTCCACCAGTCCTCCTCACCCCTGGACTCAACTGCTGTGTCTCATTCCAAATGGAGACGCTGTAAACGGTGTTAGCGGCGACAAAAGTGAGGTAAACGTGAAGGTATCCCAATGAAGCTAACTGCTAGCCCACACAGACTGCCAATTCCTTCACTCATTCTGGCCAACGTATGCTCACTAGACAACAAAACAGATCACACACAGCTCCTGAGAACTATACAACGTGAGGCACGGAGCTGCTGTATTATCTTTACGGAAACGTGGTTAAATGACAATATACCGGACTCTGCCATTCAGTTAGTTGGATTAACATGCTATTGTAGCAACAGAATGCTCACGGAAGGAGGAAAAACCCGGGTTGGCGGTGTGTGCGTTTACATCAGCGACGCTTAGTGCAGCGATACAACTGTTGTACACAAGCACTCTTCTCCATTGGTGGAGTTTATGATCATGAAGTGCCGACCCTTTTACATGCCGAGAGAATTTTCATTTGTCCTATTAGCCGCCGTGTACTCGCCGTGTCTCCGGCACTGGCGAGAGGAGCCACCCACTAAAAGAACTCTATCAGGCCATCAGTGAGACACAAACAGTGCACCCAGATGGATTCCTCATCACAGCAGGAGACTTCAACCATGCAGATTTAAAGGCTCTCCTACCAAACCTACACCAACATGTAGACTTTCCTACAAGAGGAGACAATTTGCTGTACCTGGTCTACACAACTCACAAGAAAGTATACAGAGCCTCCTCCCTTCCCCCTGGGTCTCTCTGAGCACATCACCATCTTGTTAAGGCCGGCATACAAACCCAGAGTGAAAACAATCAGACCAACAAAAAAGCAGGTACACGTGTGGCCAGAGGGAGCATCTGATGCTCTGAAAGACTGCTTCAGCACTACAGACTGGGACACTTTCAAGCCCGCAGCCACTCACAATGGGCACACAAACCTAGAGGAGTACACTGAGGTTGTTGTAGCATACATACTGAAATGCATTGATGTCACTCACTGCAAAACCATCACTGTTCATGCTAACAAGAAGCTATGGATGACAGCAGAGGTCCACAGGCTCCTGAGGGCTCGGGACGCAGCCTTCAGGGCTGGGGACACTGCAGGACTAACAACAGCTAGGGCCAACCTGTCCTGTGGCATCAAGGAGGCAAAATAACAGTACAGCAAGAAAATGTCCGGCCACTTCAGCAACACCAGAGATGCACGTTCCCTCTGGCATGGCATACAGACCCTCGCCAACTACAAACCTCCACCGCAGACCTGTGCGAGTGACACCACACTGCTCAACAACCTAAACAACTTCTTCAGCCGCTTTGAAGCATAAAACAGCACATCAGCTCAGAAGACCACTCCTCCTCCAGACGAGCAGGCCATGAGTCTGGATCCGGCTAGCGTGAAGAGGACCCTCTGCAAGATCAACCCATGCAAGGCAGCTGGTCCAGACAACATACTGGGTCACGTCCTGAAGGACTGTGCAGAGGAGCTCAAGAATGTACTGGCTGACACCTTCAGCATCTCCCTGAGTCAAGCTGTTGTCCCCACATGTTTCAAAACTGCCACCATAATACCAGTCACAAAGAAGCCCGTCCCATCCAGCTACAATGATTACCGGCTCGTAGCACTGACCTTCATTATAATGAAGTGCTTTGAGCAGCTAGTCATGCAGAACATCAAGTCCATCTTTCCTCCCTCCCCCGACCCACTTCAGTTTGCATACAGGTCAAACAGATCCACAGAAGATGCCTTCGCTGTTGCTCTCCATCCAGCCCTCACCCACCTGGACTCAAAGAACTCCTACATGCGAATGCTGTTCTTGGACTTCAGTTCAGCATTCAACAGAATCATTCCCCAGCACCTGATACAAAAACTCAGACACTTGGGACTCAAAACCTTTCTCTGTAACTGGGTGCTGGATTTTCTCACTGGGAGACCACAGAACATGCAGGTTGGCAGCAACACCTCCCAGACCATCACATTAAGCACAGGGGCCCCACAATGGTACGTGCTGAGCCCGCTGCTCTTCACCCTACTGACCCATGACTACGTACCAGCCTACAACACAAACCACATCATCAAGTTTACGGATGACACGATGGTGGTGGGCCTCATCACCAACAACAAGGAGGCCAACTACAGAAATGAGGTGAGCATACTGGCCCAGTGGTGTAAAGACAATAACCTCTTCCTGAACGTGGGAAAAACCAAGGAGATTGTGGTCAACTTCAGGAGGGGTCACACACAGCACCCCCCTATGATCATCGATGGTGCAGCTGTGGAGGGGGTCAGCAGCACCAAGTTCCTGGGGGTGCACATCTTTGAGGTCCTCTCCTGGTCCAACAACACCACATCACTGGCCAAGAAGGCTCAAACTCGCCTCCATTTCCTCCGCAAACTGAGGAGAGCACGAGTCCCACCCCCCATCATGTGTTCTTTCTACTGAGGCACCATTGAGAGCATCCTCACCAGCTGCATCACGGTGTGGTATGGAATCTGCACCGCCTCCTGCCAGAAGACATTACAACGAACAGTGAAAGCAGCCAGCAAAATCATCGGTGCCCCTCTGCCCCACTCTCATCTACCTCACCCGCCTCACCTGCAGAGCCATCAGCATCGCAGGCGACACCTCCCACCCCTCACACTCCCTCTTCAGCCCCCTGCCCTCGGGGAAAAGGTACCGGAGCCTCCAGGCCCGCTCCACAAGACTGTTTAACAGCTTTGTTCATCAGGCCATCAGGACCCTGAACTCTGTCCACGCCCCCCCCCCCCCCCCCCCCCCCCCAGACCGTAACGCAATCACCCGCACAATAACTACCTCAGCTGTTGGCACAGAAAGACTGGCACACCAACAGTAATAGTCCTATCTTTTGCTATCTGCACCTACACTACCGCATTGAACTGCAACTACGGGTATTACAGACGTGGACAAAATTGTTGGTACCCCTCTGTTAATGAAAGAAAACCCACAATGGTCACAGAAATAACTTGAATCTGACAAAAGTGGTAATAAATAAAAATTCTATGAAAATTAACCAATGAAAATCAGACAATGCTTTTGAATTGTGGTTCAACAGAATTATTTTAAAAAACAAACTCATGAAACAGGCCTGGACAAAAATGATGGTACCCTTAACTTAATATTTTGTTGCACAACCTTTTGAGGCAATCACTGCAATCAAACGATTTCTGTAACTGTCAATGAGACTTCTGCACCTCTCAGCAGGTATTTTGGCCCACTCCTCATGAGCAAACTGCTCCAGTTGTCTCAGGTTTGAAGGGTGCCTTCTCCAGACGGCATGTCTCAGCTCCTTCCACAGATGTTCAATAGCATTTAGATCAGGGCTCATAGAAGGCCACTTTAGAATAGTCCAGTGTTTCACTCTTAGCCATTCTTGGGTGTTTTTAGCTGTGTGTTTTGGGTCATTATCCTGTTGCAAGACCCATGACCTGTGACTGAGACCAAGCTGTCTGAAACTGGGCAACACATTTCTCTCTAGAACACCTTGATAATCTTGAGATTTCATTGTACCCTGCACAGATTCAAGACACCCTGTGCCAAGTGCAGCAAAGCAGCCCCAGAACATAACAGAACCTCCTCCATGTTTCACAGTAGGGACAGTGTTCTTTTCTTGCTATGCTTCATTTTTGCGTCTGTGAACATAGAGCTGATGTGCCTTGCCAAAAAGTTCCAGTTTTGTCTCGTCTGTCCATAGGACATTCTCCCAGAAGCTTTGTGGCTTGTCAACATGCAGTTTGGCAAATTCCAGTCTGGCTTTTTTATGATTTGTTTTCAACAGTGGTGTCCTCCTTGGTCGTCTCCCATGAAGTCCACTTTGGCTCAAACAACGACGGATGGTGCGATCTGACACTGATTTACCTTGACCTTGGAGTTCACCATGAATGTGTTTAGAGGTTGCTCTGGGTTCTTTTGTTACCATTCGTATTATCTGTCTCCTCCTGTGAGCACGTCCAGGGAGGTTGGCTACAGTCCCGTGGATCTTAAATTTCTGAATAATATGTGCAACTGTAGTCACAGGAACATCAAGCTGCTTGGAGATGGTCTTATAGCCTTTACCTTTAACATGCTTGTCTATAATTTTCTTTCTAATCTCCTGAGACAACTCTCTCCTTTGCTTCCTCTGGTCCATGTTTAGTGTGGTAAACACCATGTCACCAAACAGCACAGTGACTACTTGTCACCCTTTAAATAGGCCGATTGACTGATTACCCACAAGTTTGTAGACACCTGTGATGTTAATTAGAGGACACATCTTGGTTGAACATGTCCCTATGGTCACATTATTTTCAATCTTTTCTAGGGGTACCATCATTTTTGTCCAGGCCTGTTTCATGAGTTTGTTTTTTAAAATAATTCTGTTGAACCACAATTCAAAAGCATTGTGTGATTTTCATTGGTTAATTTTCATAGAATTTTTATTTATTACCACTTTTGTCAGATTCAAGTTATTTCTGTGACCATTATGGGTTTTTATTTCATTAACAGAGGGGTACCAACAATTTTGTCCACGGCTGTTCATCTCTAGTTTTCTTTATACTGTATAGGATTGCTGGGTTTCATCATCGTTAATCGTTTACCTCTATTTGCACTATGGGAGGTCTGGGTCTATCTTTTGTCGCCATTTGCACTACGAGTTGCCTTACTGTACATAGACTGCTGTTGTTTTTATTCCCAGCCTTATTCCCTTTTCTTTTTTATATTGTGCACACCACTGAAGAGAGAGAGAAACACCATCTCAATTCTCCTGTATGCCTTGTACTTACAGTAGTATTGACAAATAAAAATCTTTGAATCTTTTGAGTTAACAGGTACTGCTGTTTCAAATAGATAGATAGATTTGTTTATTTGACAGGGACAGTGCAATAAACATAGACAATTAATCAATGACAATCAATCTGATGTGTTGCACAGAGTGTATAGCTATTAGCTAATTTGCAACTCTTGTCCCTGGATGGGCTTTAGAAAGGAGAAACAAGTTAAAAAAAAAAAAAAAGGAAAGAAAAGGAATACACAATAACCACATACATCAATGCAAAAAACATAAATACATTATAAATACACAATTATAAATATTATAAATATTATAAATACACAAATATAACAACCTGACACACATTTGCCTATTTCAGGCCTCCCTCCCTTCGTCACTCACTATAAACAAACACATTCATTCCTTCCCTTCATTCACTCTCACCCTGCAGACAATCATTTCATACATGGGTACATTCTTGTTTATTTTTCAGCCAGTTTTTAACCTTTTTAGTGAATGTTTTAAAGTCCGTTATTATTTTAATTTCATTTGGCATTGTGTTCCAGATGTGACTGCCCTTTATAGAGAAAGCTGTTTGTCCAAATGTGGTTCTGCGGTGGAATATTTTACAGTTATTGTTAACAGAACTCCTGGTGGCTCTGCTGCTGTCCTGTCTTTGGATGAAACCAGCAAGTGGCTCAGGTGCTGATTTATGGAAACATTTGAAAGTTAATTTCAGTAAACAGAGGTCAATGAAACTCTCAAAACTCAATAGGTTGTGGACTTCCGGTCTGGACGCCATGGCGACTGCAGCTTAACACTGAAGCTCTCAGACCCAATCCAGGATAACACCTTGAAAATCAAACTTAACGGATTTTTGGAGGAGTGAAAATCAAAAGACAAAATCATCATGTCTAAAGGAAAACAGAAGAAACTGAAATTCTCCAGGCCAGGACACGTATTGGCCGGAGAATCTGAACTGGAAGATCTCCGTTCAGAAGACGAGGAACTGGTGATAGCTAACAAAAGGGTTAGCCTGAAATCACTATTTGAGGAGCTACGACGATTTCGCCGAGAAGTTACGGCCGAATTTCGGGAATTCAGAGAAGAATTGAAAAGGACAAACAGCAGAGTGGACCAGGCCGAGAACCGAATCTTGGAAACAGAGGATCGAATAAAAGTGCTCGAAGATTCTGTGCTAGACCTACGCAAAAGACAAGCAGCTATAGAGGCTAAGCTAACCAACCAAGAAGGAAAACAGAGAAGAGACAACATAAGAATTCATGGTCTGATAGAAGGAACCGAAAATGGTTTTAACTCAATGGCAGAATGCGTGGAATCCTTACTAAGAGAGAAATTGGATATTCCACAAACCACCGACCTGAAGATAGAAAAGGCACATCGTTCATTAGCCGCTAGGCCGGCGGCGGAAGCGCCCCCACGTTCGGTGTTGGTAAGATTTTCCAATTTCAAAATAAAACAAGAGGTTGTAAGACTGGCCTGGCAGAAAAAAGGTTTTATGCACCAGGAGAGAAAAGTCTACGTGGAACACGATTACGCCCCGGAGGTCCTTAAAAAGCGCAGGGAATACAATGACGCGAAAAAGGTGTTAAGAGAGAAGAAATTGCGCTTTCAGACACCATTTCCTGCGAAGTTAAGGGTCTTCTACGGCGATGAAACGTGTCTCTATAATTCGGCGGAAGAAGCAACAGCTGACATGGCGAAAAGAGGGCTCCCGGTAACGATATTTAAACCCGCAGCAGACCCGAGTGAGAAGATCAAAGCGCAAACATGGACAACACAAAGACCTTCAAAATCCACGGACCAGCAGCGGGAAACCCAGCGCCAGAGTGTCGCGGATAAACTATCCGTTTTCAGGTTGGAATAGCGACCTTTTTTTTTTTTTTTTTTTTTCTCTTGAATCAATCCGCACATCCAACCCCCCTCATACAAGGTAACAAACTTTAAAGGAGATGCATATTCAGCATGTGGTAAAACATTTCATGGAACAATCATATTATTTGAAACAAATAAGTCTTTGTAATAAAAAAAAAAAAAAACTTGTTAAAATAGAAATGTGACAATAATCCACATGTTCTCCTCATACTAACAAATACTGTTTTTGCGTGAATGTTTGATGTGATGGGGGTGGGAGGGTGCACACAATTTCACAGGGTTTAGGCATAAAAGGAAAAAAAAAAAAATCATTACAAGTTTGGATTGGGTTCTGAAACTCACGTTAAAAGCATGGGACTACTTTCAGTGGCAAGAGAGGGCCCTCAACACGTAACAGAGTTTGAGGAATTTCCCTCAGGGCCTTCACTCCATCAAGGCTCTTACAGGGTCTTTAAAAAGACCTCAGCTCAGGAAGTTCTTATGACAGCTTTTTGTTTTAAAGTTTTTTACACTATGTTCTTAATGTTTTTCTTGTTTTTAATGTTCTTTCAGTTTCTGAGTAGCACAAAAGAGGGCCACCACACAGTTATACTAAACAAAACAACACAATGGAGAAAGAGGGTGTAACCAAAATAATTTCATATAATGTAAAAGGAATCCTGAATCCAGTTAAAAGATCCAAGATTCTAGGCAAAATGAAAAAAGACAAAGCAGGAATAATATTTTTACAAGAAACCCACCTAACAGACGTGGAACACAATAAACTCAGTAGACAAGGGTTTAAAATGATCTCTTCATCTTCATATAAATCAGGGAGGAGGAGGGGAGTAGCGACATTGATATCAACCAAAATTACATTTGAAAAAAAATCAGAACACAAAGATAAAGAAGGGAGATACAGTTTGGTAACTGGGCGGCTAGAGGGAGAAGATATCACCCTGCTGAATGTGTATGCTCCCCCAGGGGCTAACTGGAAATTTTATAAAAATGTATTCGACCTAATGATAACTAAAGCTCAAGGTTTAGTGATATGTGGTGGGGACTTCAATCTTAGACTGAATCCATACTGGGATGCTTCTGGTAATTCCCCACATCAAAATAACACCCAAAACAGGAAGACTCGGATGCTACTAAAAGAACTGGGAATCTGTGACGTGTGGAGGGAACTCAACCCCAGTGTAAAAGACTATACATTTTACTCAACTCCACATTCATCTTACTCAAGGATTGACTATTTTTTTATGTTTAATAGAGACATTGGAAGAGTAAAAACATGTAAAATAGGACTGATGGATCTCTCCAACCACAGTCCGATCTACATGGACTTAAATATCCAAAAATACACAAATAATACATTTTCTTGGAGGTTAAACTCAAATGTCCTGAAAGGACCATTGAAAGATGAATTGGAATCAGATATTCTCAGATATTTGGAAGATAACGATAATGGAGAAGTATCCCCTTTAATACTGTGGGATGCATGCAAAGCTGTAATAAGAGGAAAGATTATTGCAAAACTGGCAACCCAAAAGAAACTAAGACAAGAAAAACTATCCACATTAGAGTCAGAACTTAGGAACCTAGAAAAAGAACACAAAGGCAACACTCATTCTACTGACTCGCTCAAGATTAAGGAAATTAAAAACCAAATAAATGAGATCTACACAATAGAAATCCAGAAGAAACTTACATTTCTGAAACAAAAATACTATGAAGCAGGCAGTAAATCGGCAAAATTGCTAGCCTATAAATTGAGGAAACGTCAAACAGAAAGAGCAATCTACAAAATCAGAGACCCAGTATCAAAGGAAATAAAATTCAGAATTCAGGATATTCTTAAAAACTTCGAGAATTACTATAAGAACTTATACTCCCACAAAAAACATAAAAACGCATCCGAGGCATTCCTAAACACATTAAACCTTCCCCAACTTACGGAGTCACAAAATAAAACACTACTGTCAGAAATACATCCTAAAGAATTGGAAAAAGCAATTATGAAACTTAAAGCTAACAAATCCCCAGGAGCTGATGGCTATACAGCAGAGTGGTACAAAACCTTTAAACAGCAACTATCTCCTCTCCTCCTGAAAACATTTAATTATGTCCTCCACACAGGGGAAATCCCCCCCTCCTGGAGAGAAGGGGTCATTGCAGTTATACCTAAACCTGAAAAGGATAAACTAGAGTGCTCCAACTACAGACCAATCAGTGTACTAAATCAGGACTATAAGCTTTTTACCATTATCCTTGCCAAAAGGTTAGAAAATATACTGACAGACCTAATTCATTTAGACCAAACAGGTTTTATAAGACAAAGACAGACACAAGACAACATTCGACGCACTTTACACATAATTCATCATATAAAAAAATATAACTTAAATGCAGTCATATTGGGATTAGATGCTGAAAAAGTATTCGATTCGGTTGACTGGTCTTTTCTATATAGAATCTTATCCAGTTTCAATTTTCATAACAACTTCATTAGAACTATACAGGCATTATATAAAAAACCAACAGCTAAAATAAGGATTAACGGTAATTTATCATCATCTTTTGAACTGGAAAGAGGATGTCGTCAGGGCTGCCCCCTGTCTCCACTGCTCTTTGCAATCTTCATAGAACCTCTGAGCCAATGGATAAGACAAAACCAAAAAATTCAAGGTATTACACTTGGTCAGAAGGAACATAAAATAGCACTCTTTGCTGATGACATTTTAATATACCTAGGGCAGCCGGACACTTCTTTACCAGAACTAACCTCAGTTTTTTCAGAGTATGGAGATTTATCGGGGTACAAATTAAACATGCATAAAACCCAAGTTTTAACATTCAACTATGACCCAAATCATTATTCACTAAGCAAACTCAAAACTAACTGGGAGTCGGAATCTATGAAATATCTGGGGGTCAATATCCCGAAACAACTCAACAAAATTATATCACTAAACTATGATCCACTGGTGACAAAAATAAAATCTGACCTAGCAAGATGGAATATGATACCATTCTTGGGTACTGCACAAAGAATTGAAGCAGTCAAAATGAATATACTTCCACGTCTTCTATACCTTTTCCAAACAATACCGGTAGAACCTCCCAAAAAAACATGGCAGGAGCTGGACAGATGGATCTCAAGATTCATATGGCAGGGCAAGAGACCTAGAATCAGATATAGAACCCTACAGCTAAACAAAGACAAAGGTGGGCTCGCGCTGCCAAATATCAGGGACTACTTTAAAGCCGCACAAATTAAAACTTTAGTAGAGATATGTAACCCAGTCTACACTGCACAATGGGAGGAGATCGAATGCCAAATAACAAGTGACATCCCCCTACAGGCGATAATAGGGAACAATGCCTTACCTAAGCTTTTGAATAACACTAACCCGTGGATAGAGACCCCGCTAAAAATTTGGTTTAAGATAGTCAGAGAGAATCAAACTAAAGAGCCCTATCGACTTCTGCAATGGATCGCCTATGATCAGGACTTTACTCCTAATAAAACAGACACCAGATTTAAAAAGTGGAAGGAGAAAGGGCTGATAAAATATTACGATTTTTTTAAAGGGCAAATCTTAAGAAGTTTTGAAGATTTGAAAAAACAAGGCCTAATAAATCAAGACCTTTACAGGTTCTTCCAGCTTAGACACCACATAAACAATATACTTAAAAAGGAGGTTTTGGAAAGGGCCCAGTCAGGTGTTCTGAAGGTCTTCTTAATGGCATATAAAGGGATCCCAGGGATCAGATACATTTCTAAAATATACCAAGGTCTTCAAGACTTAAAAGGAGACAACACATCTTATATAAAAGAGAGATGGGAAAAAGAGGGGAATTTCACTTTACAACTGGAAATATGGGAAAAGCTAAATAAACAGCAATGGAAAAGTACCTCATCCCTGCAGTGGAGAGAATTTGGATGGAAAAACTTGGCAAGATTTTTCAGAACACCTGCACAAAACAAATTTACCCATAAGGGATTGAACTGTTGGCGCTTGTGTGGTGAAAAGACTGCAAATCATTTTCATGTGTTTTGGTCATGCCCAGTTATCCACCAATATTGGACCAAGGTACAGACAATATTGGGGAAAATATTCAAAATTACAGTTCCCTTTTCTTTTGTAACTTTGTATTTGGGTTTACTACCGGACTCACTGGAAAGACGAGGAGAAAAATACTTATTCAATGTTTTAATATTGGCAAGCAAAAAAGCTCTAACTAAAAAATGGATGTTGAAGGACTGTCCTACACCTGAAGATTGGACTAACGTGATCCAAGACATTTACTCGATGGAAAAGTTGACATTCGCACTGAGACAGGACATGGATGGGTTCATGAACTTTTGGCAACCCTGGACCGCATATGTGTCTTCCATTAGATCTAATCTTTGACAAATACCATTTCAATAATGGTTCCGCTCTTTGTTCCAATGCTACTCAGATGCTCTTTTATCTTTATTTACTTACTTTTTCTTTTTGTTTGTTTTTTACTGGTTTGTTTGGGTTTTTTTATTTGTTTTTTGTTTTTTTTTCTCTTTAATTTCACTTTTTCTTTCACTTTAAAAAAAAAAAAAGGGGTGTTGTAAGAATTAATCTTCCAGTGTTGTCAGATATCAGAAAATAAGGGAACATGTGATGAAAATGTAAACAATGCATTGCTGTAACGACCTGTATACCCTTTACAAAAACTTAAATAAAAAAAAAAAAAACTCAATAGGTTGTATTTTTTTAAAATATTACAGTGATGCCACCTAATGGGCTTTTTGTCCAAGATTTTTAGGGTTTGATTATATAATGAACCTATATGTCTTATTGTGGAAGGGGCTGCTTGAGCCCAGACTGTCAAACAGTATGATATATGAGAAAAAACCATAGAATGCATATACAGTACAGCAGGTTCGTAAGGTATGTAATATCTAATTAATTTAAAGCAGTTCAGATTTTTTTTTTACTGTTTTTGAAATTTTCTTTATATGAAGATTAAATTTGAGTTGAGGATCTAGTACAACGCCAAGGTATTTGAATTCTGTAACTAAACTGATGTCATGATCATGTATATTAACTTTAAAACATTGCAGGTTATATTTTTTGATTGAAAAGCACATTGAAACTATTTTCTGAAGGTTCAGCAATAGATGGTTCTGGAGGAGCCACTCTTGGACATCAACCATACTTGTAGACAGTACATCTGCAGCCTGTGCTGGAGTCTTGGCAGCTGTGTAAATAACTGCATCATCTGCATAAAGTTGGCATGTTGCAGCAGAGCACTGTAGCGGCAAGTCATTAATAAAAATGCTGAAAAGTAAAGGACCAAGAATGGACCCTTGTGGGATACCCATACGGTTATTTAAAAGTGAGGATTTATCCTGGTGAACTTTTACACACTGTTCTCTATTCTGGAGATAAGATGCAAACCAGTCTAATGTGTCTGGAGAGAAGTTAAAAGATACCATTTTGGATAAAAGCAAACTGTGGTTTACAGTATCGAAAGCCTTTTTGAGATCTAGAAAAACAGCTCCTACCACATTACCCCTGTCCAAGGACTGTTTGACATTTTCAATAAGGCAACAATTTGCTGTTTCTGTTGAGTATCCTGGTCTAAAACCAAATTGATGTGGATGAAGAAGTTGACTGTCTTGTAAGTAGTCTATCAGCTGTGTAGCTACAACTTTTTCAAGAACCTTAGACAGGACTGGTAAAATAGAGATTGGGCGGTAATTGCATATATCGTCTTTACTGCCTGATTTATGAACTGGTATGACGACAGCTCTTTTCCAGCCAGATGGAAATATACTAGACCTAATGGAGAGATTAATGAGATGAGTCAGTGGTTTGATTAATATTTTGCTGTGCGTTTTGAGAAAGGAGGTGCTCATGTTGTAGATATCATTAGTTTTTGAGTTTGACAGTGTTTTATCAATACCAGCAATTAACTCCTAATTTACCTCATCGATATGAAAAGAATCTGTTGGAAGTATTGAATTTGTGTTGTTGAGCACATTTGGCGGCACAAAGTTTTTTGTCAAGTCTTCCACAGAGCCCACAAAATATGAATTAAATTCATTTGCCAATGTAGCCTTGTCATTGATGGTCTTGCCATTGATTCTAAGTTCCTTTACCCCCTTCTGAACATTTTTTTTATTAGTTAAGTTATTTAAATCCCTCCATAGGGAACTGTTGTTACCCTTTGCATGATCTATCAGTTTATTGTAATAAGATACTTTTGATTTTCGCAGCTCTTGTACCACTTCTTAAACTTTTGTACACAAGGTGATCATTTTGCAGTTTAGAGGTTAATTATGTTTTCAATGCAGAGTCTCACCTCTTCATAAGTTTTCTTATTTCATTATTTAACCATGGTAGGTTAATCTTCTGTTGTCTACTTTTAATTTGCTTTGTAAATTTTTCTATGGACTTAGTAATTGTTGCAGTTATAAAGTTACAACAATCATCTACTTCGTTTATTGACATGAGCTGCTCCCAATTTTGATTCTCTAAGTAATGTTCAAACTCCTCATTTTTTGATTTGGGAATAATAAAATTTGCTTTGTCAATATCGACTCCTCCAAAATACTGTAGTCGCTTTTTAGTGAGTTTTCTGACAGCAAGAGCCATGTTATGATCTGAGAGACCAGTTACAAGATTATAGGTTCTGGTTATTCGTTCTGGTTTATTAGCGAATACCATGTCAATAAGTGTTCTCGATTGTTTGGTTATCCTGGTGGGTCCTTTGATCATTTGTTTGTAATTAAATTTAGTCATGAGGCTTTTCAGTTTCTGTTTTTCCTTATTATCAGACCAGTTGATATTGAAATCACCATAAAATATGGTTTCTCTGCTCCTCTCAAGTTGTTTAACCAGATCACTTAATTCATTATAAAAAGAAGAATTGTGTGAGGGTGGGTTGTACAATACTGCGATGTTGAAATTCATTACCGTGAGAGACATACATTAACTGCTAAACATTCAAATCAACCAATTGACATTTAAATTTCTCTTTGATGTAAATTAAAACACCTCCTCCCCTCCCTGGCTGCCTGTCTTTTCTAAAACACTGATAGCCCACAATATCGATCATATTGGTGTCAATGTTACTGTGTAGCCAGCTTTCTGAGAGACAAAGATAGTCCAGATTTGAGTCAGACAGCAACACCGAAATCTCATCTCTTTTGGGGATTATGCTTCGTATGTTTAGATGTCCGCCGAGGATCCCCTTTGGTTTAGCCTTTGCGTCCCAAAGAACTCGTGCATGATTAACAGTTTGGAAAAATAGATGTTGTTTTTACTTTTGAACAGCATGGTTTTCTCGCCTCATTTGTAATTTGTTTAACCGCTCCTGTTTCCAAAAGTTTGGACGTAGCGCAGCTGTTTACAGCAGGATCAGACATGTGAGTCTGTTCAGTGCAATTCGACTCACCCGACTCGCTATGAAGGGCCGTAGATAGAAACAACCAATTCGCCAGCTCAGATGTTTGTGCTAACCCAGTGGTCTGCTGTTTAATAGTGGCAGGTCCAGGGTTAAGGTGAATATCCCCTGCCAGAAGTAGCAGTGCTAACAGTACTTTAACTGTATAGCCTCTGCCATATTGTGATATTTGCTTACCCGTCATGTTTGCCTTGTTTTGGGAGCTTTTTCTCAGGGCTTTTGCAGACCAGATAGAGTGAAGGGTGAAATAAGTAATGCACTCAACTGACATGGGCTCTATGCCCGCTCACCTCGCAAGACTCCATTGCTGAAGAAAAAAAAACATGTTGAAGCTCATTTAAAGTCCAAATGTCACGTAATAGGGTCCTTAAAATGTCTTGAAACTAGATATAAAAGGGAACCGATCCGTTCGGGTCTTGGTGCATATGCTTCAGTAACACCGGAACATTCGTTAATTTAAAACTGCCGCGCTTGGCCTGACGTTCCTACTCACGGCCCCCGGAATCGCCTGGGGAAGAAGGCGGAAGTGACGAAACAGATTGTACCTTAGTTTGATGCTTGGGGTATCCCGATTGATTGTTTATATGGAGACTGGAAGAGGCACCGCATATTTTTAATACATAGTTTTTTTCCTTTGTTTGTGAAAGGCAATCACTATTTTTGTTCTTAGTTACCTCTCGTTACCAACGTAACGACCAACAATTTTATCCTTAGAAATAAATCATCTATCGTATTGCTGGATGGCACCGTAAAACAGGGCTATAAGGGACAGCTGGGTAATAAGGGACACTTTTCTGGGAAATGTTTTAAATGTAATTCGTGTTGTTATTGTCAAATATTTTAAGGATTCATGGATATTTGATAATAACAACACAACTCAGCGTCCTGCTCAAAATAAAAAAAAAAAAGCAGAATTCTGGATTTGGAAGGCGATTCCTCTCTGTTCCGGAGCCGCAAGACAGTAGAAAGTGTGAGGCCATCAGCCTAATGATTGAGTCCACACTTCTCACTGTTGTGAGAATAGCTCACGCTGAGCGCTCTGCCAGCCCCCTAGCTGTGGGGGTCACACACAACGTGTTCCTCAACACACTCAATAATTTTTTTTCCCGTATATTTTTCTTTTGGGCATACAGAAATGGCAATACGCCCGTATTTGCTAAAATTGCATTTTCCCCGTATTAAAATACGGCGAAAACGTATCACTTGACAGGTATGCGCCTCCATTCTCATTCTGATCTGGTCAATTTCTTGACAGCAGCGGCTCTCCTCCACTGTTGGCATTGCTTGGCAACACTCACAGGTGCACCTATTGAAAAATTCAAGTACAAGAATTTGCAAATATTTTCTGAATGCATGTATACATAAATATGCTTGTTTGTTGATATTGTAAGCACAGGTTTGTTGATATTGCAATTGTGAGCTTTTATAAATTTTGTAACAATATAATATATATAATATTCAATAATGTGTTCACATCCTGTCCATATTATTTACACCATATCCACCTCATAAATGCCTTGCAGAACTCATGTAAAATAAAGTGAAAAGATCCATTGCATTATTCATGTTGTCTTTGTTTATTAATAGAACTTTCAAGCCCTCCCCATGAAGTGCCATGTGCTAGAGACATAGTTTTTTCCCAATTATTTCTAGTTATCAAACCTTGAAGCTGGCATATAAAACAACAAGCTAGATTTCTAATTCGTCTACAGTGAGAAAAGAACATTCCTGGTTATGGCCCTATACACACGATCCTGGGGATTTTAATACAAGTCATTTTCCACAATTACTTCCATTTCATCCTTGATTTTGTTGCTACAACTGAATGAAGAAAGAGGGTTCTACTGTAAGCTAGCGCCCCACTGTATCGTCATAATAATGGCTTCCGAAAAATCGATATTTATGGGGCGCCCTCGACAGACCCCCTTCGGCTTCCCAATTTTGCCGGTGGTTATAGTTAATTTATTAAACATCACAGATTTCTTTTGGCTTACCATTCAACATTCTGGAGGCGATTAATGTCCAATTCAACGACATTTTCCACTGGTTCTGCTCTCTGGTCATCGTTGGAACTGTTGTCATCAGACAAAGCATCTGATTCAGTCTCGGATGGCTTGAACCTGTAAGGTTCTATGCCTCTGTCACTGTCTGAACCACTGTCATCAGTATCTGGGGTGTCGTCTTCCCTGAATTCCAAGTCCGATTCACCAGAGGACAAAACTAAACTAATTTCTTCACAATCGCTGTCAGTTTCCGTCATGATTGTCCAATGTTGATAAGTGTGAATGTGGATACGACAGGGCAGCCAGGGTTAAATTTGTGACGTCAAAAACATGGCCGCAGTCTGGATTGGCTGTCACAAGCCAGCGAGCAAGGCGGGGCCTTCGCCTAGTGTATTTTGTGCAATTATGTAAATATGGGTGGGTGATATGGTCTCCGGTATGAATATTTGGTTTAAGCTATGTGCATTTTATCAAAATTCGTTGGCATTTGGAAAAAAAAATTATGTGACATTTGGACTTTAAGTTTGCTGCACAACTTTTGAGCAAGCCAATAAAATACTGGGAGAATATTTTACCAATTTTTAACCAAATTGGTTTTAGACCAGGATACTCAACAGAAACAACAAACTGCTGCCTTATTGAAAATGTCAAACAGTCCTTGGACAGGGGTAATGTGGTGGGTGCTGTTTTTCTGGATCTCAAAAAGGCTTTTGACACTGTAAACCACAGCTTGCTTTTATCCAAAATGGTATCTTTTAACTTTTCTCCCAATACAATAGAATGGTTTGCATCTTATCTTCAGAACAGAGAACGGTGTGTAAAAGTTCACCAGGATAAATTCTTCTTTTTAAATAATCGTATGGGTATCCCACAAGGGTCCATTCTTGGTCCTTTACTTTTCAGCATTTTTATTAATGACCTGCCATTACACTACTCAGCTGCAACATGTCAACTTTATGCAGATGATGCAGTTATTTACATAGCTGCTAAGACTCCAGCACAGGCTGCAGATGTCCTGTCTTCAAGCATGGTTGATGTCCAAGAGTGGCTCATCCAGAACCATCTACTGCTGAACCTTCAGAAAACAGTTTCAACGTGCTTTTCAATCAAAAAATGTAACTTGCAACATTTTAAAGTTAATATACATGATCAAGATATCAGTTCAGTTACAGAAATCAAATACCTTGGCATTGTACTAGATCCTCAACTCAAATTTAATCTTCACATAAAGAAGATTTCTAAAACGGTAAAAAAAAAAAAAAAAAAATTGAATTGCTTTAAATTAATTAGACATTACAAACCACGCCAAGCAACCGTACTGTATATGCATTCTATGATTTTTTTTCGCATATATCATACTGTTTGACAGTCTGGGCTCAAGCAGCTCCTTCTACAACTTGAAAAGCACTCGGAGAGCGCAGACCTCCGCCAAGCGCCATAATTCCCCCCATACAGTGTTTGTGTGTACGTTTTCAGATTCCTTGAGCATGTAAACATATGACTAGCAATTGGATTCACAATGATTATTTGTTTATTTGACAGGGACAGTGCAATAAACACACAATTAATCAATGACAATCAATCTGATAGTGATAGGATTAGTGGTTCAGTAGTAAAAGCATTGCCTCCTTGGCGGAGGTAATAAACTGAAGTGTTGCTGTTGTGTCCATCTCCTCCACTGACGGATGCAAATTGGGTAGACAGGTTGCCGTGGGTTTTATATTATATTATTACCTCCGCCAGGCCGAAAAGGCCAGGAGGAGGTTATGTTTTTGCCGGGGTTTGTCTGTTTGTTTGTCTGTCTGTCTGTCTGTCTGTTGGTTAGCAAGATAACTCAAAAAATCTTGGACGCATTTCCATGAAACTTTCAGGCGTTGTTGGAAATGGTACAAGGAAGAACTGATCACATTTTGGGGATGATCCGCATCACCGTCTGCATACAGGAATTTTTTAAAGCATTTTTCCACACTGTGACATATGGCCATTTCCAACATGTGCGCAGGCGCAATGGACGGCGCTGGGCGTCGTGTCTGACCAACACAAACTCTGCCTTCTTCAACGTTTTAGCCACAAAAGCACGCGGAAAACACTGCTGGCCTGGGCCCGCCAGCCATAGGCGCTGCGCACATTGCGCTGCTTGTTGTGTCTGACCAACACAAACTCCGCGTTCTTCAACGTTTTAGGCACAAAAGCACGCGGAAAACACTGCTGGCCTGGGCCCGCCAGCGTGCCCGCTTTTTCCGCGACGCTGCAAAACCTGACACGGACACCTGTCCGCCGCCCGATTATTTGCCACAAATTCCCCGCCCAGCTATAGGCGCTGCGTAAAAACGACCTCTCTGCCGGGGAAAATTCTAAATTCTGTTTTGCCGCCGAGCGCAACCCCAATATAATATAAAACCCACGGCAACCTGTCTAACCAATCTGCATCCGTCAGTGGAGGAGATGGACACACCAACACTTCAGTTTATTACCTCCGCCAAGGAGGCAATGCTTTTACTACCGTAAAACGGGGCTATAAGGGACGGCGGGGTAATATGGGACACTTTTCTAAATGTAATTCTGCTTTTTTAATTTTGCTTCCGCCTACATTTGATGAAGGATTCATGGATATTTGACAATAAAAACACAACTCAGCGTCCTGCTCAAAATAAAAAAAGCAGAATTACATTTAAAACATTTCCCAGAAAAGTGTCCCTTATCAACCCGCCGTCCCTTATAGCCCCGTTTTACACTACTGAACCACTAATCCTATCACTATCACATTGATTGTCATTCATTAATTGTCTGTTTATTGCACTGTCCATGTCAAATAAACAAATAATCATTGTGAATCCAATTGCTAGTCATATCTTTTCATGCTCAGGGAATCTGAAAACGTACACACAAACACTCTATGGGGGGAACTATGCCGCTTGGCGGAGGTCTGCGCTCTCCGAGTGCTTTTCTAGTTTTGGGGTTGCGCTCCGCGGCAAACGAGAATTTAGAAGCTTCGCCGGCAGAGAGCTCGTTTTTGCGCAGCTCCTATGGCTGGCCGGTGAATTTCTGCCAAATGCGCAGCTCCTATGGCTGGCCTGGGAATTTCTGCCAAAGAATCTGTCGGCGGACAGCTGCCCGTGTGAGGTTTTGCAGTTGCGCGCAAACACAGGCACGCTGGCGGGCCCAGGCCAGCAGTGTTTTCTGCGTGCTTTTGTGCCTAAAACGTTTAAGAACGCGGAGTTTGTGTTGCAGACACGACGACCAGCGCCCTCCATTGCGCCTGCGCACATGTTGAAAATGGCTGTATGTCACAGTGTTGAAAAAATGCTTGAAAAAAATTCCTGTATCCAGACGGTGAACCGGATCACCCCCAAAATTTAATCAGTTCTTCCTTGTACCATTTCCAACAACGCCTGAAAGTTTCATGGAAATCTGTCCAAGACTTTTTGAGTTATCTTGCTAACCAACAGACAAACAGACAGACAGACAGACAGACAAACAGACAAACACACAGACAAACCCCAGACATAACCTCCTCCTGGCTTTTTCGGCCTGGCAGAGGTAATAAAACATATAGGTTCATTATATAATCAAACTCTAAAAATCTTGGATAAAAAGCCCATTAGGTGGTGTCATTGTTATATTCTAAAAAAAAATATATAATCTACTGAGTTTTGAGAGTTTCATTGACCTGTTTTCTGAAATTAATTTTCAAATGTTTCCATAAATCAGCACCAGAGCCACTTGTTGGATTCATCCCAAAACAGGACAGCAGCAGAGCCACCAGGAGTTCTGTTTACAATAACTGTAAAATATCCCACCGCAGAACCACATTTGGACAAACAGCTTTCTCTATAAAGGGCAGTTATATCTGGAACACAATGCCAAATGAAATCAAAATAACGGGTTTTAAAACATTTACTACAAAGGTTAAAAACTGGCTGAAAAATAAACAAGAATGTACCCATGTATGAAATGATTGTCTGCAGGGTGTGAGTGAAGAAGGGAAGGCAAATGTGTAACAGGCATTTTACTGTAACAGGCAAATGTGAATCAGGTTTTTATATTGTGTATTTATAATTTTGTTTGCATTGATGTATGTGGATATTGTTTATACTGTTTTCATTTTGTTTTTTCCTTATCTCTTTATCTGTTTCTTTTCTCTAAAGCCCATCCAGGGACAAGAGTTGCAAATTAGCTTAATGCTATACACTCTGTGCAACACATCAGATTTTTTTTTTGTCTGTTTATTGCACTGTCCCTGACAAATAAACAAACAAATAAATAAACAAATAAATAGTCTGGACACATGAGACCAAAATTGAACTCTTTGGATGCAACAACACACAGCATGTTTGGAGGAGAAATGGACATCTCATCATGGTGTGGGTGTCATGTTCTGAACTTAAAAATGAACTTAAAGGGTGTCATGTTCTGAACTTAAAAATGAACTTAAAGCGTGGGCATGGTCCGCTTTAAGTTCATTTTTGATGTCATTGTGTTTTCCCTGAGCATTATTTGCTTTATTTGGCTTCTGTCATTGCTATACTAATCATGTGCAGTCCTTTCTGTCACTGCCTGCACCTACACTACTGCATTGAACTGCAACTGCGGGCATTACATCTCTAGTTTTCTGTATATAGGATCGCTGGGTTTTATCATTGTTTTATCATCGTTAATCGTTTATCTCTGTTTACACTATGGGAGGTCTGGGTGTATCCTTTATCACCATTTGCACTACGGGTTGCATTACTGTACATAGACTGCTGTTGTTGTTGTTTTTCTTTTTTCGAGCCTTATTCCTTTTCTTTTTTATATTGTGCACACCACTGAAGAGAGAGAGAAACACCATTTTAATCCTCCTGTATGTCCTCTATGTATACTAGTATTGACAAATAAAATCTTTGAATCTTGAATCTCTTGAATCTTGAAATATGTGGAAATGTATGTAAATTTAAAATAATTTCTAGAGCTTGACAAGTTGTTTCTAATAATTAAGTGAAATACTATATTTTTAATGATTAAACTGCGCTACTTGCACAGTGGTACATGGGTTAGCACTGTTGCCTATCAGCTAGAAGGTTCCAGGTTTGAATCCCCAGGCTGGCAGAAGTGGGAATCTTTCTGTGTGAAGTTTGCATGTTCTCCCTGTGCTGTGTGGGTTTACTTCTGATGTTCTGAATATTCTGAAACTTGGTGCCATGGTTTGATATCCTCTGATGATGCACATTTCGCAATTTCACTCTAATCAGATGACCTTGAAGTCAAGGGTGAGAGGTCAAATTTTCCTTAATCTTATAAACACAATAACTACTGAAAGAAATGATGTAGGCTTTTCAAATCTAATATACTGTACATCTTGGATGACTTACACCCTTATCTGACCGTGGGTTTATGGTCAAGGGGTCAAACCTCAAAGTTAACATTGCAGTTGCACTGTGATAAACAGTGCTGTACACTAACTTTTTTTGCTCAGCACTGGTGTTACAGAGGTTCATGGTCATGTAGCACAAGACAAAAATTTGTAGTACGATAAAAACATCCGTTATTTCTCTAAAATTGACTGCAAGGGCAAGGACAAGGACCTGTACTTATATATAGCACTTCTCTAGTCTCAAAGACCACTCAAAGTGCTTCACTAGTACTAACCCTCTATACTAAGAGCCTATTGGAGACAGATACCTGGGACCATTTAGAATCACCAATTAATCTAAGATGCGTGTCTTTGGATTGTGGGAGGACACCAGAACATCTGAAGTAAACCCACACAGCACAGGGAGAACATGTAAACTCCACACAGAAAGGTTCCCACTCCTGCCAGCCTGGGGACTGGGGATTCAAACCTGGAACCTTGTAGCTGTTAGCACTGTTGCCTAACAGCCCTGTACCACTATGCAAGTAGTGAAGTTTAATCATTTAAACATAGTATTTCACTTTATGATTAAAAACAACTTGTCAAGCTCTAGAAATTATTTTAAATTTGCATACATTTCCACATCAGTCATCGATCCTAACCACCTAAACAAACTCACTACACCATACAAACTAATAGGCCAGTTTTGGCCCGCGAGCCATATTATGTGTGAGATTTGACTCTCGGGGCTTGCCGTAGCCTGGCCGAGGGGGTTGGGGTAATGATGTAAGGCAGGCTACGACTGGAGTGTATATTGTGTTGTCCTTGATAATGAAGTCAGTTCAGTGTTCAGTTGAGAGTGGCTCCAGTCTCATGTTATTCGGACATAACATTTGGCGACGAGGATAAACCAAGGGAGCATGTATCAGACAACCATCTCCATTTCTACAATCTCCAGGCACACCAGCTATACCATGGGTCCGCTGGAGGGAGATGTTCAACGTGTATGTGGCTGCGGCCAGCCTGAGCGGCGTCGAAGAGAGATGGAGGAGCCTAATGGTCCACTATCTTGGTTAGGAAGGCCAGTGGATATTTTTTGGGCTGTGTGGCAGCGGCTCACTGAAAGACAGTTTGGAATTAATGGACTGTGTTTTTGGAGACCATTCCACTGTCATGGTGTGGAGATATGAGTTTTTTGACCGCCAACAGCAAGTGAGTGAGTCCACTCAGTCCTTTATTACGGAGTCCATAGCCTAGCAAGAGAATGCGCCTTCAGGCCTATCGAGGAGGACCAGGTCCGGGATAAGCTAGCCCATGGTACTAACAACGTGTGGCTGAAGAGCAAGCTAAAGTTAACTAAAGATACTCTCTCGTTGGAAAAGGTGTTCGAACTGGTCAGGCAGATTGAGTCCACAGTTCAGCTGAGTCTGCCGGTGCTGGCTAAAGAGAGTGTAGTTACCCAAGCTTTCCCAGCAAGCACAGCTGTTAGCAAGGTAGCTAATTCTCCGGGGCAGATTTCCAGGAGGCGGCGGACTGTGGCGTGGGACAAGGCCTACACTATCACTGCTGAGCCATTGGCGGCAGAGTCCAGAGACACGAGACGGGTGTGTGTGGCTCACGCGAAGAAGGGACCATTGAAATGGTATGTGCTAAAACTCGATGGAATCGACGTGCCACTTATGGTGGACTCAGGGGCCGGTAGGTCCATACTGAGTATGGCTACTTTGAAGAGACTTTTCCCAAATAAAACCATTAATGCTGGAGCAGTGAAAATGTTTGGCCATGCTGAAATTTAAATGGGGGGAACAGTTGAATTTTCAGTGAAATGTGGGTTGAAGACGGTTCCCACGTTCACTTTCCAAATTTCACGCCAGGGGGCGGACTTGCTAGGGATAGATCTACTGGGTGAACTGTGATTCTCCATCAACGACTCAGAGGGCTTGACGGTACTGATAGTGTACCCCGAATGGCATGTCTGCTGGCCGGTGCTGTTCAGAGGCCTGGGATGCGTCAGCGTGTTCCACCACCACCCGCTCATAGATCCAAGTGTGACGCCGAAAATTCAACCACTACGGCGGCTTCCACTACGGCGGCTTCCCCTACTGGACGATGTCACGGCGGAGCTGAACAAACTGCTGGAATCAGGCATCATCGAGAGAGTGGATGCTTAACCCTAGATATCAAATATCGTGGTGGCCAAGAAAAAATCAGGTGGCATCCGACCGTGTATCGATCTTAAGATGGTGTATAAAGCGATCTTCCCGGACAAGTACCCACTCCCTACGATGGAGAAACTCACCGCAACATTCAGCGGTTCAAAGGTATTCACAAAACTAGATCTTCACCAGGGTTATCTGCAGGTGCCCCTCCACCCAGCCAGCAGGAACCTGACAGCGTTCGTGACCCACATGGGTGTGTTCAGGTACACCCGCAGGTCTTTTGGTCTGAGCTCAGCACCCAGCTATTTTCAGAAAATCTCTGATATCATGTGTCCTAGTGCTGCTCCATGAGGGCCACCTGGGCGTGGTCAGGGTAAAACAGCGCTGCAGGGATTCAGTTTGGTGGCCGGGTATTGATAAGGACGTTGAAGCTATGGTGAAAAACTGTGTTCCGTGCTTGGAGAGTGGGAAGACCGGCAGACCACCCCTCCACCCCTGCGACCGTTATCGTACACGAAGGGCCCTTGGAAACACATCCAGTTGGACATCTGTGGTGAACTACATACAGCACCCCCAAACAGTCGGTTCCTGCTTGTGGTCTACGACCTGTTCTCAAAGTGGCTGGAGGTGTTACCAACTAATTCAGTCATGATGGATGTGGTTGCAGGCTTCCTCTTGTCACTGTTCGCCAGGTGGGGGGTCCTGAATGTAATCATGACTGACAATGGCCTGCAGTTCACCTCTGGGGCATTTGAAGAGTTCTTGAGCGCTAGGGGTGTGGAACACATTAAAACCGCGTTCTACCATCCCCAGGCCAATGGGGGCGTTGAACGTTTTAACAAGACCCTGAAAAACAGACTGAGAGCCCACTTGGCAGATGGCTTTGTATTTCCGGACTCCCTCCAGAGCACACTCTTCCACTACAGGGCAACGGCCCATGCTACGACAGGATGCTCCCCAGTGGCTCTCATGCTGGGGCGTGAACTACATTTGCCTTTGGATTGATTGAGACCACCCACGACTCCTCCTCCAAGGAATATGGACTTTCCATGGGACCGGGTCGCTGCGCAACAGCGTAAGATGAAGCAATGATTTGATAGGAAGCACAGGGCGAGAGCCTATGGACTGAAGGTGTCAGATCACGTTTGGATCAAACACCCTAACCACACGCAAAAGCTGCAGCCATTCTGGACGGGGCCCCTGTGGATCATGAGGCGACAGGGCCAGGACACGTTCGAGCGTGCGGATGGGTGGCACTCCAGTTGACTCAGGAAGTCGCTACCGACCTCCTGAGCTACGGCAGGACAACCTGGTGTGAGGTGAGACTTGTTGGACTGGGGTGGTGAGAACTCACAGGTGCGGCTGACGGTGTCTGGTGCAGATTCCCCGCCTAGGGGATGCCCAGCTAGAATTCGTCAGAGGCCCAGGTACCTGAAAGACTATGTATTGAAGACAGTATTAGCTAATGCGTGTTGGGACTAATCGGCAGAATAACCCACTCCAACACAGTGGGGCATCCCGGTAGTCTACCCAGACAGCCATTTGTTTGGCTGAGCTTTACCTACTTAAGGGCCTTTTCCACTAGCACGCTTTAGCGCGACACGGGACGGCTCAGCACGCTTTGTACGCTTTTCCACAAGCCCCAACACGGTTTAACAGCCGCGATTCTCAGCCCCGCTCCAGGGCAGGGTACAGCAGTGCTGAGCTGTGCCGTGTTGTGACGTTAACAGACTGGTCGCCGCTGATTGGTCAGGTCGTAACCGGCGCTGATTGGTCAGGTTGTAACCGCCCCTCTCCTCCTCCTCATCTACCAAATCTTCACAACCTTCTCAATAAAGTTTTTGAAAAAAAAAAAAAAAGAATCTTCACGACCGCCTTTACTCAGCACGCAACCACTGTTGGCGGTTTCTTTTCAGTGTATTGCTGTGCTATTTTCATTTATTCTCTATCAAAAATGGCTTCGCGTAATAAGGGTGTTCCATGGACCAATAAGGAGCTGCAGTGTCTGCTCACTGCATTGTCAGACGAACGTATTCAGCGCGAGTTAGACGGAGCCGCCCGGAATGAAAAAATATACCGGGAGGTCTCGACATCGGAGTCCTTTAACGGTGAGTTTTAATTTTTTTTTATTGTGCGTTTTTTCGCAAATATATTCGGTAAGACGCTCAGTTTATTTATGCAATAAAAAAGCTGTTCATTTGTGGATGGATCGCTGCTTTATTGCAGCACACTGCGGACTAAAGCTTTTATTTTAATTATTCATGTGAACAATACGCTAAAATAAGCTTATGTATTCTTGTTAAAAACTATTGTCTTTTCTGTATATATTGCACTTTCGTGCTGTATTTTATTGTGTGCATTTTCCTTGTAGAATCATCCCACGCGTCCGCTGCGACAGCCCGTACGGATTATTCAACCGAGCCTTGCTGACCCACAGCTGTCAGAGACGCCTTCATTCATCCGAGTCTTCGTGACCCAGTTTGGGAAGCTGGTGTAGAGGCACTCAGTGGTCGGCGTGTATAAAATGTCGATTAACCTTCATGTTGTGTTGCAAAGTTTTTTTTTTCTTTTAATATTTTGTATATAATAAAATGGAATTGTTTTGGAAAGTGTGATTTGTCTGTTATAACACTGAATTATAAAACAGTATAATTACATAGAAATTCCATTGCCTAGTCTGATCAAAATGATGCTGATCTTCCTGTCAGGGGTCAACCATTGTAAAGGTAATGTAATTTTTAACTAGACCAAAAAAGAAATCTTTTTGTAAGCTTTCTGTTCTTTTTATTGAAATATCATAAAAAATTAGCACCAAGTCAAAGCAGGTACAAGTATATGTAAATTGAATGTTCTATCGGCATTCCAAATTCAGAGATTTACAATACTTTAGAAGGAGTGTAGCATCATCTAAACGGAAAATAATAATACTGTTGTTCCAAACGTTGACCTGAAGGTGAAAAACATGAATTTTTTTAATTCAGTACATCCAAAATGCCCTAGGATGTAAAAAATAATACAATTTGGTGTTGGCCAGTGTGCCACCGTCTCATTATTTAATACGAATAAAAACAAGTTTCAGCTCATTTCTAGGTCATTTGGCAGTTAATTCAAAACAAAAGTGACTTGTGTTGTTGCAGCTTAATTATGAGATAAAATTAATTGTGAGATAAAACCACAGAGCGAGCAAGGCAATAATCCTTGGATCCTTTTTTGTCTCGTGTAAATAAGGACTCAGTCGGGTGCGTAACGTCACGGGAGTGTGGCCCCACCTTGCTGAGAATCTGCCGCTGCCCCGCTTCTAAAACCTCCTAACACAAACCATCACAGCACAAGCACAACACCGTGCTAATGGAGACAGAAGCATTCCGAGCCGTACTGAAGTGAATCGAGCCGTACCGAGGTGTGCTGGGCTAGTGGAAAACAGGCTTTAGTGTTGTCTCTCTCTCTTTTTTTAAAAAAACTGTTTGTTTTCTGTTCTGGGGGAGGGGGTTCTTTGACTTTGTGAGGGGTGTGTGTGTGTTATGTGTGAGATTTGACTCTCGCGGCTTGCTGTAGCCTGGCCGAGGAGGTTGGGGTAATGACGTCAGGCGCGCTACAGCTGGAGTGTATATTGTGTTGTCCTCGATAATAAAATCAATTCAGTGTTCAGTTGAGAGCGGCTCCAATCTCATGTTATTCGGACATAACAGGCTGTATGTTTGACACCCCTAGACTGGCGTGTGTAAAAAAAAAAAAAAAAAAAACCTCCGTCGCCCTGTGGAGCTTCCTCTTTCTCCGTCGCACTTGTCCTCCGGAGCCCCCACACGAAATGAACCCGCTGTGGGCGCAGGAGAAGCTGAAAGAAACAGAAAAAAACGTTTCTTTTATAAGAGCATTTTTTCACTCCTGGAGCAGTGGAGAAGCGAGCCATCTCTCCTGTCGGCGATGAGCAATCTTTGCATCCTGCCCGGTTCACCTCGCATTTGCTCTTTTTTTTTTCCTCATGACAGTCCCTTCCAAAATAAAACATCCCGCTTTGTGTGGCACTAAATGAGACACTCAAAAGTCCAGCCTGCACACACAAACACAGTGTCTGTTCTTGTAAATATGAAATCTGTTCAGCACCCATATGAAAAAGAATGTTGGGTGCGTTTTGCAGTTCTGTCCATTGTAACGGAGGACAAAGAGCAGCAACCTTTTGAACTATATACTGTATATCTCAGTGTATTCCACCACTGATCTGCGCTGAGTTTGACACGGGGCGACAAAATCAAAAGGCTTATAAAAATGCCGGTGACTCTCATCGCACCAGTGCTACGTCAGTTCATTCATTCTTTGCTCTGTACAGCCCTAGTAAATGCTATATTTATTATTACTATAAAATGAGTAAAGCTAGGTCCACCAAACCTGGAATACAGGTGCACCTTGGATCCTGACCTCTGAATATGGGTTTGCAGTCAAAACGTCAAGGTTGACACTCCCTATGATCTCTTACTATAGAACATGTAAAGCTCTCTAGGGTCACTAAACTTGCTACACAGGTTCACCTCGGGATCCTGCTTTACAACTATGGGTTGTATACTTTGTTGTATATTCGTGGATGATGGGCTTATCATAATTTGGTTCCGCCACAGTAATTATGTTGAAAAGTTGAAAACTGCTCTCTGTCAATAAGTATTGGGATCTTCAAAGAAAACGGAGGCAGGGGATATTGCACTCGCCTCAGAGTGTCATGACTGTGAGCATGGGTGGAGAGCCGTGCTCACGTCTTCAGTTTATTAGTCTGATTATTTTTCTGTATTCCCCACCTTAGTTTAATATTCCTTCTGGTTGGTTGGATATATATGGTTTTGAGTTTGCCATTTGTTTCTGTGTATCTAAGTCTTTGTTTTTAGTTTAATTATTACTTTGTCTTTGATTTCACATGTCCATGACCATCCAGTCTTACACTACAATTATTATTTCTCTGTTTAGTCACGAGCCGACCCTCACCTTTCTTTTTCTGTATTTTGTTATTAGTATTCGAGTGTTTGTATCATCCGGCCTATTCCTCATTTTGTATCATTTCATAATTATTGTTCGCTTCTTGTTGCCATTTTCCTCTGTGCTCGGATTTTGACAGCGTGACGTAGTTACTTCCGCTATTAGCTCAAGTTCACGGGCTCTCACAGCTGTCAGCTATTTAGTTTAATTATCTTCGCTCCTGTACCCACACCTGCCTTCATTTGTTTATTCCTCGGTGCCCTATAAAAAAGTTGGTGCAACACAGTCTGTTGCTGTGACCTTCTCAGTATCATGTATCCAGACGTTAGTCTTACGTCTTTTCCCTTTCTAATGTCCAGAATATTTTTAACAGGTGTGACTCCATCTCTTTAGTCTTTTCCCCTGGCATCTCCATATGCCTCAGCCTGGTCCCATTCAGGCTGTTCTCTCCGTTTTTTCCAAGACGTGAGCCTCGTTTTCTCTGGCGTTTCCGCATGTCATTCTTCCCGTTTTTTCCTATTATGTAAGTGTGTTTTTGTGTAACTGTGTCTTTTGTTATTAAATGTCAGCAACTCACAGTTCCAGCGTCTGGGTCTTCCGTCCGCCCCTGCCGGGCTAGTTTATGACACAGAGTGCTCTTGCTAAAATTACACGTTAGGCCTTTATATAACCAGATTTTTTCCTGGGGCTTGAAAGATCCAAAGTTTGTTTTGAAGTTGTGCTCATGTCTAGGCCTGTAACAACAACAAATTTTGATGGCTGATAATTTTTTTTCTTAGTCGGGCAAACTTTATATTGTGAGCGGATCCCAGCTCTCTGCTTCAACCTTTCTAGCTGTCCCCACTTTGTGAGCATGAGCCCCGCCTCGCACAGGGAGTGTGCGGACAGAAGCAGTGCTGGTGCTTTAGTGTTGGCAGATTATGTAAAACAAGTTTAGCACACAGGCAAACTGTGACTTATCGTGGCCAGTAAACTTACCTTAGTGATTTTTTTCTGATCGTATGATTAATCGTTTTAGCTGTTATTGTTACAGGCCTACTCATATCTATTCAGCAAAATACTGTGTAAATAGCCACATTTTAGTCAATCATCATTATACTCTCACATGTCAGGGGATATACTGTATACAGGTGCATCTTAATAAATTACAATATTATCAAAGTTGATTCATTTCAGTAATTCAGTTCAAAAATGAAACTCATATCGATTCAATACACACAGAATGATATATTTCTAGTGTTAATTCAGTTTCTCAAAAAATTAGAATATTACATAAAATTTATTTAAAAAATATTAATAGAAATGTTGGCCTACTGAAAAGTATATCCATGTACACACTCTACTTCGTCAGGGCCCCTTTTGCCTGAATTATTGCATCAGTGCAACATGGCTCGGAGGTGATCAGCCTGTGGTCTTGCTGAGGTGTTATGAAGGCTCAGATTGCTTTGATAGCGTCCTTCAGCTCGTCTGCATTGTGGGGTCTGGTGTCTCTTATCTTCCTCTTGACAATACTCCATTAGATTCTCTATGGGATTTAGGTCAGGAGAGTTTGCTGGCCAGTCAAGCACAGTGATACCATGGTCATTAAACCAGGTTTTGGTGCTTTTGGCAGTGTGGGCAGGTTCCAAGTCCTGCTGGAAAATGAAATCAGCATCACCATAAAGCTTTTCAGAATAGAATTCAAGCTGCTTGTGGTCCAGTGTGAGGTTTCTACAGTCAGTGATGATTTGGGAAGCCATGCCATCTGCTGGTGAGCTTGACTGGCCAGCAAACTCTCCTGACCTAAACCCCACAGATAATTATGGAGAACTGTCAAGAGGAAGGTGAGAGACCCCAAACCCAACAATTCAGATGAGATGAAGTGCCACCATCAAAGCAACCTGGGCCTCCATAACATCTCAACAGTGCCACAGGCTGATCACCTCCATACCACACCACACTGATGCAGTAATTCATGCGACAGGAGCCTCGAGCAAGTATTGAATGTGTACATGGACATACTTTTCAGTAGGCCAACATTTCTATCAAAAATCAGCTTTTTTAAATTATTTTTTTGTAATATTCTAATTTTTAAAGAAACTGAATTTGGGGTTTTCATGAGCTATGAGCCATATTCATCAAAATGAAAAGAAATTAACACTTGAAATATGTCTGTGTATTGAATCTCTATAATATAGTAGTTTCATTTTGATGACGCTCTAATTTATTGAGATGCATCTGTATAAGGGCATTACAGATAAATAAAAGTACATGGCCTTGGATTAATGAACAATATTTTCTGCCACTTTTCTTTAGTTGCATTTGAGATTAAAAATACATTGATCATCTAAACCGCTATAGATTAGAATGCATTTATGTATATTGTGGTTAATTGGGCAGTTATCAGTGAGGTCTTCTCCAAAGCAACATACCTATCCAAGTGACTTTCCAGTTGCAGTTAGAGTTTCTCTGAGGGGACAGCCACCTCTCTGCACTGCTGCTGCTTGCTCAGTTTGATTTTAGGTCAGTCATTATCAAAGAGGTTTTCCTGGGTAAACAAACTCATCACAAATCTCTTCTCAGACTCACAGTTGAATACAAGGAACAAAACAATGTGACAACCAACGGTCAAGCTACATGGAAACACTAACAGCATGTGTTATGTCTGGTCAAGGTTAAAAAACTTATGGTCTTAGCCCAATTATAAGAAACCATTAAACTGATAAAAGTTTTATGACTTTGTAAAAAACCAAATATATGTCCTCATTGTTTTTTGTTTGTTGTTTTTCTCCATCTTGCAGATGAACCAGCAACGACACAGGCAGGCGGTCCTTACGAGTTTGTCGTCTTAACTCCCCCTACAGTTTTCGAGCTAGGACTTTTTCATTTCACACAGTGATTGCATATGTACTGAAGATGTGCAAATTATTAGAATGTTAATTTTGGATCATTTTTGTGAAAATTGCAGGTTTTAGAACTTTGTCATTTTTTTCAATTAAATTTCAATAGAGGATACATAGTTTGTCCAGCTAGCTCCTCCTACAGTTTTCAAGCTTGGACATTTTGATTTCACACATTTGTACTTGTATTAAAGATGTGCATATTGCAATTAAATTGTTATTAGCTGTATCACAGATCTAAAGTATATTGATTATTGAATTTATAATAATTTTTTTGTTGTTGATGTGCTAGTCCTGCACTATCGATAATGGCTCTAGATGGCATATATGACATAATGTACCTTGTGTGGTGCTCTTGTGACATTTTATGATCTGTAAACTCAAAAACAAGTCAATTTTTTATAGACATATTCTATTCATTCCATCTAGACACCCATTTTCCACCCAAATCATTTACCAACCTTTGACCATATAGTTCATTCATGGGCATTATTTTACCTTATTGTAGTTTATTATACTCTGGACCGGACACCTTCTCCTTAGTTACTGCCGGCTGACTTGGCCATTCAGTC
This sequence comes from Pholidichthys leucotaenia, assembly GCA_020510985.1. NCBI lineage: Eukaryota > Metazoa > Chordata > Actinopteri > Cichliformes > Pholidichthyidae > Pholidichthys > Pholidichthys leucotaenia. The sequence goes on along the minus strand of CM035850.1, from coordinate 75,395,992 downwards.
ATTCAAGACTATTTCTGTGCTTATTACACCCCAGTCACATGACCACTCACACCACACACCCTGTCACTGATAATGCTTTATTTGGGTGTTTAAACTGTAACATTTAGCTAGTGTTTGTTAGAATGTTAGCTTAGTTTGACAACTGAACCTTAAGCTAATGGTAATCTCAAACATGGTGTTGCCTACAAAACAGATGTTGAGGGAAATGACTCAAGAGCGACAGTGGTGTTAACAGGGGATCGTTGGCATTTAAAGGGGTCATTAACTGAAAATTTGTGGTTTTGTAGGTTTTAACCTTCTGAAAGTTGACTATTGGTCTCATAATTATAAGAAAAATATTAAAATGTCAATTTCTCTCAAACATGCAGCCTTTATGTCATTTTTCACTCCAAAAAAGCAAAATGAATAGTTCTGGATTTGCCACAGGATGTCACTTGCACAGTAAACCCAGCCCAGTGCCATCCTTGATACCAGCCCACTGCTCTATTATTGGCCAACCTACTTGTCTGTCATTGAGCTAACAAGTTTCGTTACTAAGCGTGGTTTATCTTATTTTCTTTAGAGTTCAGTCACCCTAATAAACACCCCTGTTTCCACCTGGCTCACTAATCCACAGTCAATAATATCTTGTGTCATTCTGAGTCATTAAGACATGTGTGAGCTGTTAAAAGTGGGAAAAAGTGCAATGACCCCTTTAAAGCGATATGTGTCATGAATGACCCTTTAGGGCAGAGAGAAAAGCACCACACGCCGGCCGTGAGTTTGCAACATTTAATGGAAAAACAAAGACATACACAACACTTATGGAAAAAGGGCATACCAGGGATGGCAATTTTCCGCCGATCCGCGGATTTCCACCGATTTATTTTCAAATTGATCATTTCTGTGAATCGTCTAAATCCGTTGAGAAAATTTTAGGGGGGGTAAGGTACCTTATTGTCACCGATTTTAGCGAAAATCAACACGATTACATAGGCGCTCAGCGCTTCCCCGGGTCAAGTCTCCCGCAATAACCCGGATGTGTTGTGTTCAAGCTACTGCTGTATTGTAAGCAGCCCTGCGATTGGATAGTTGCAAACGATTGGACCAATCAAATGGCTCGTTGTATTCTTTGTCAAAAATTCATGGCGGCGTGTTCTCAGGGATGTGATTTTCTGCTAATTCGCCGAATTCCGCTTTATTTTGTCTTCCAGGAAGATAAAGTACGTTAAGTACGTTAGCGGCTTGTGGTCCACGAACGCAGTGAAGGTGCAGAACTGGAAGTGGCGTATGGCCAGGTGGAGAGCCATTAACTCTATGTCGAACACGCTGTATTTATGCTCACTGTCGTGCAAAGACCTGCTAAAAAAGGTGAGTGGCTGCTAAGAACCGGCAACGCATTGCTCCACGACGGCCGCTATGCCCATGTCCGAGGCGTTGGTAGTGAGCGTTTGCCAGAGCTGTTTTAACTTCAGAACACCTGCTCCCGCTCAGGAGTCCAGTCGACTCTGTCCGCCGGTTTCCGTTTCTTGAGTGCGGCGTACAATGGCTGTATGAGCTGGGCTGCGCGGGGGGGGAAACGGTTATAAAAGTTAACCATCCCCCAAAACTCCTGCAGTGCCCTGACATTGATGTTGAGGAGAAAAAATAGCAAAACAATTTAGTTACATTACTTTTATGATTCCAAACAGTTTGAAATTGACAGTGCACAGTGGACATTGACTCATAACTTTTGAATATTTCTAAGACTTGGCTGCATCAGTGATTGTGCAAAATGAACTGCTCAAGACTCAATGGAGATTGAAACTGGTGATCTGAAATGAATGCTGAAATTATAAAAAGTAATGATATGTTGGAATTTTATTTCTATTATGGAATAGATAAAATTAACTGATTTTGATTTGATCAAGTGTTAAAGCATGTGATGGATAATGCTTGTTGGAATATTTTAGGAATGCTATCTTCTTGGAACATAAGTCAATATTATACAGTAATAAGTGGCATTCAGCTGTTTGTTTTATGTCATTTAAGCACAGTTCTGGTACTTAAAAATCATAAAAACCCAGGAGCTTCGGGGGGCTTTGCCCCCCTTGCCCCCCCCCCACAGGGGCTCTTCCCCGGAACCCGCTGGGGGACTGCATTCCCCAGACCCCCTGCTAAATTTTCACATAATTTCCCCACCCCCATGTTATGAACCGAGCGCCGGTTCTGATCGCGCTCGGGCTAAGTTCTTCTCGCTGCCGGCCTTGACAGCTGCGGGCTGTATTCTGGCCTCACCGGGCTCTTATTGTGAAAGTGCTCGGTGGGGCTTCCGCCTGTCAAGGACCGGTCAGCTGATTGTCATTACCGTCGCCCTTTTAAGCCCGGCACTGACGACGGTAAGACACAGGAGTATCAGTTGACATTGGGTCAACGTTATGTGAGGATTGCTTGTGCGTCTTCATCCTGCCAAGCCCTGGGTCTGCACCTCATCATACTTGTGAGTGCCGCAGACCTTCATGTCAGGTTCGTCATCATAGTTTTGTCACAGTTAGCTCGTAGCGGCTGGGTTAGCCCTACGAGCCCAAGTCTCGTTCATGTGTGTGTTTGCCCTTATGGGTTCATAGTTGTGTTTTGTCACGCCTGTATGTCACAGCTAGCTCGTAGCAGCTGGGTTAGCCCTACGAGCCCAAGTCTCGTTCATGTGTGTGTTTTGCCCTTATGGGTTCATAGTTGTGTTTTGTCACGTCTGGAAATAAATAACATCTCAGCCAAACTCTCTGGTGAACTCTGTGGCGTCTCTTGGTGATCCGCGAGGATCACCACATGACACCCCAAGTAACATCCCTGGTTCGTGTTGGAATTCTGAGCTTTTGGTATTGCTTTCAGCGGAATTATGAGATTTTTATCGAAGGATCAGGAGTCATCAGTGCTAGAAATAGACAAAAGTGTCAAAAATAAGTTCCGATGGATTTGGCTTGAGAGAAAAGTGACGGTAAAGATGCAAATTGGCTCAAAGTTTGACAAGATAACAGAAACACTCCGACAGTTTCTGAAGAAACCAGAAAAGGAGATGAAGTTCAAAGTTCAGAGACTGACACAGCTTGCTGCCAAAAGGAAGAAAGTTTCACATTAGAAGTGACTTGGTGACCAGTGTAAATAGTGTAATAAACTGTTATAGAACTGTTAAATATGTTGGACTAAAGACAGTGAGACAACATTGAAGAAAAAGTAAGTTAACTTTTCATTAAATTTAATGATTTATCTAAGTCTAGTATTTCATATTTTTTTTTATCATTTTTTTCAGTCTAAATTACTTCTGTTTTACTGAAAACCTCTCAGCTTCAGGGGGACTGCCCCCCCCCCCAGCCCCCCCATAAGTCAATCAACCAAATTAGATTGCAGCTGAAATCAGAATTTCCTGTTGCCATCCCTGGCATACAGATCTGGCAAAAATAGTTATGGCTAATTCGAGCGTGATCGCCAGCTAACCAGGAAATAAACACAAGGAACAGGTAGTAAATCACCAGCCAAACCTGCAGATAAAACAGTAGTACATGCAGTGAGAATCAGAGCACTTACTGTACATGTTGGGAAATGGCCTGAATGTGACTTGCGAGTAGGAGGCTACACCATACAACGGTGCAGTCCCCTTAAAATAGGCAGCACAATTAACACAATAACAGATGTGAACACCTGAGCGAGGAGGGGAAGGTGACCTAATTAGACAATCACCCACAACTGAGAACTAGGGAACAGACTGTGGGTGAAAGGTGAGTGACTGAAGAAGGAGGCTCTGAAAGTAAACAACCAAAAATGACAAAAAACAGACAGGAAAATAGTAACAGACAAAAAATACTCAAAAATACATTGAGAGTCTGAGCCCTTACGAAAGGAAAATATATTTACCAATGCATTACTTGAAATATATTGTAATATATTATTTTCCCAATACATTTCCCAATATATGTTTTAAATACATGGAATTACAGTATATATTGATGATACATTCTGTATATTACACAATATATTATATATTCATGTAATATATTGCAATATATTGCAAAATGTACAAATGATTGCCGCTTTCCATATATTGCAATATATTAAACATGAATGAATAATATAGGCTATGTGTTTATATATCCCAAAATATATGTAATTTTATATTTATAAATATCCACCATCATGTATTGCGATTTATATGGGAAAATGTATTGGTAATATATATAAAGATAAAAGTGTCACATATATGTTCAATATATGGTAAATGTATTTTACATATATGGAAAATTATATGGAAACATAAATGAAATATATGTAAAGATATATGAGCAATATATGGTAGAATGTATTATAAATGTATGTAACAATATATGGAAAAATATGTACACATATATGTTTAATATATGGTAGAATATATTTTAAATATATGTGAAATTATATGGAAATGTGATATACACTACCGTTCAAAAGTTTGGGGTCACCCAGACAATTATTTTGTGTTTTCCATGAAAAGTCACACTTATTTACCACCATGAGTTGTAAAATGAATAGAAAATATAGTCAAGACATTGACAAGGTTAGAAATAATGATCTGTATTTGAAATAATAATTTTTTTCCTTCAAACTTTGCTTTCGTCAAAGAATCCTCCATTTGCAGCAATTACAGCATTGCAGACCTAACATGATTGTACAAGGGTTTTCTAATCATCCATTAGCCTTCTGACGCAATGAGCAAACACATTGTACCATTAGAACACTGGAGTGATAGTTGCTAGAAATGGGCCTCTATACACCTATCTAGATATTGCACCAAAAACCAGACATTTGCAGCTAGAATAGTCATTTACCACATTAGCAATGTATAGAGTGTATTTCTGATTAGTTTAGTTATCTTTATTGAAAAAAAGTGCTTTTCTTTCAAAAGTAAGGAAATTTCTAAGTGACCCCAAACTTTTGAACGGTAGTGTATATACTGTATATATACTTTAATTTTTTGAGCAGTGTGTATATATACTAGGTCCCCTCACTAGGTCCCCCCGTGTGGTTCTGGGATTTTTGCTCACCGTTCTTGTGATCATTTTGACCCCACGGGGTGAGATCTTGCGTGGAGCCCCACATCGAGGGAGATTATCAGTGGTCTTGTAGGTCTTCCATTTTCTAATAATTGCGCCCACAGTTGATTTCTTCACACCAAGCTGCTTACCTATTACAGATTCAGTCCTCCCAGCCTGGTGTGGGTCCACAATTTTGTTTCTGGTGTCCTTTGACAGCTCTTTGGTTATGGCCATAGTGTAGTTTGGAGTCTGACTGTTTGAGGTTGTGGACAGGTGTCTTTTATACTGATAATGAGTTCAAACAGGTGCCACTAATACAGGTAACGAGTGGAGGACAGAGGAGCCTCTTAAAGAAGAAGTTACAGGTCTGTGAGAGCCAGAAATCTTGCTTGTTTGTAGGTGACCAAATACTTATTTTACCGAGGAATTTACCAATTAATTCATTAAAAATCCTTCAATGTGATTTTCTGGATTTTTTTTTTCTCATTTTGTCTCTCATAGTTGAGGCATACCTATGATGAAAATTGGAGACCTCTCTCATCTTTTAAGTGGGAGAACTTGCACAATTGGTGGCTGACTAAATACTTTTTTACCCCACTGTATATATATATATATATATATATATATATATATGAGCAAACCTTTATAAGATAATTAACAGAGACTAATGGGTATCTATCAAAAGTCGCCTTTATTTTCTTTTAATCAGATCAAAAACAAATCCTGAGGATGTAGAAGTAGAGAGGTACATTTTTAAAAGTGCAACATTAAACAGTGCAAATTCTTAACAGTGCAAAATCATAATAGTGCACACTTTAAACTCAACATCCTGCAACAGTGCAACATACCAGTACAAAATATAACCTAAACTTGCAACTTATGCTTCACCTGGTGTCTTAGCTCGCAGATTTGACTGTTGATGGACTGTCTCACATCAGCTTCCTTGGCCCTCGGAAACTGTTTTACAACAGCATCTGTGGAACAGAACAACAATGATTACCCACCTCAGTCCTCCTGCCCCATACCCCCTGCTCTGGTTTGCTGTATAACCAAAGGGAAAATCCCCACTCCTGGCAGAGATGCAATCAAAACTGGAAGGCAACCAACTCTGAGAACTACTTACCTTGCAAAGCTTGAAGTTTCCTCGGGCCGAGAGCCTGCCGACGCTCAGCATTGGGATCCAACTTGCTGACCCCTCCTTTCAGGTTGGACTTGAGGAGGACTTCAACATCAAAGAGCCCCATCAGTAGCACCCGTGCCATACCATTGGGGGTGGTACAACTTTCTGCAGTCTCCCAACAATGTGATGAGATAGTGACGTCGTCGTTCCCGATTTCCACTTTATGTAAACAAAAGTAATATAAAAATAAGAGCATGAGCAAAGATGAAACAAGGAAAGTCACTACAAGCATTAGAATGCATAGACAGAAAAAAAAAATGCCACAAGCAATAAGATGCCAATAATGCTGTAAGTTTTAATGTTAGAAATTTTCCAAATAACAAATACTTACTTGTGAAGGTCTGCAAGGTGTTCAAAGTGATGTTTCTTTCACCTGGGCCGTCCCTCTCAGCATCAGGTTCATCAGCATGTTTGGTGGGGCGGTTGTCAACATCTTTGTTGGTGGTGGTGGTGTTGACGGAGACAAGTTTTCTCACCTCCACCACCAGAGCTGGAATTTCTGAGAAAAAAGTACAAGATTATACAGACAGCAACCATGAAGGCCAATATTGTCCAAGAAGCTACAAATCAATTGACGTATCATTAAAATAATCGTAACAGGAGCAAGTTATAGAATTGACACGGACTTCATGTACAGTATATCATGCTTGTTTACCCGGGGCTCATTAACAGTAACAATCAGTATAAATGATACAGACTGTGACTAATGGTTGTTACTTGCACAATCACATAGACAAATTGCAACTTCATTTTTCTGCTTATTATGCTAAATATGCTCGTGATTCTTCAAACATGTTCTTAAAATACCTGCAGCCCACCTATCTGACCACACATGGGCTGATACGGGTGATTGCTTTTTAGATTTAGATAGCACCTTTAGAATCACCCTCAGGTCTAAATGGATTAATATCATATGATATATAATAATATTTGATGACATACATAATACTCAATACATGCCTTTAACTACCATGTTCCGCAGTTTGGCGTTTTCTTTATGTAAAGCCTTGATCTGGCTCTGCAGATCTCTGGTAAAGTCATCGCTTTCCTGGCTTGACAATTCTGCTGGACCGGGGCTGAACTGACTGTTCCCTGATAGTAATTCCTCCTCCACCCATCTTTGAGCAGCAACTTTGGCCTTTTTCTATAGGGCAAAGATATTAATTTGTATTATTTAGTCATGGATAATCCATTACACAAATGATGCATAATGTGATATCAATCTCTGTTGAATTACCTGTTTTGGATTTCCAGAGCCAGAGGCTTTGTCACCAGCACCGAAATATTCTTCACCAAAGTCCAGGCATTTTCCTTTTCTCACCCTCTTGGCCAGCATGTTCCCGCTCAGTTCCTGCGCTTAATTTATAAGGATAGATTTAATATCAAACTAAACACCACTGTAATTAATAAATACTACAGAATAAATAATTATGTGCCAAATTTTAGACTGCAAAATAGTGAAATACGGGATACACATTTTGACATAATAAACAGAACATTTTGTTGCTGTATTTGATAATACAGTAACTGGTAGGAAAAAAGTGATAGGTCAAGTGTGAGAGTGTGTGTAAGACCGACTTGCCTGCTAACTGAAGAACTACAGCATCTTCGACGGGCCATCCATTAGCGGGCTTCTTGCTGTTAGTTGTTCGACATTCAACAAGATATGTTGTGTCAGTAGTAGCAGCTGGGTCAAAATCAAATTATCCATCTGATGGGAACGATGTTAATTTTATCTTTGTCAGGTCCCTTCGCCCAACTAACAAGGGCAAACCTATATTTTGACATTTTTGCTAAATATATATTACGGTTGTGCCTCTCCGTTTCTTCTGCCCGCTTAAAGCAACCGACATTTGCGCCTAGCATTGCGCATGCGCGAAACACATCATTGTGCTAAGATTGGCTGGTTTGTTCGGGGCGATTGTTATGCGCATGCGCCATTCACGCTAAGCACTGTGGTAAAAATAGTCATGTATCTCATCCCATCCGTTTTCAAATCAAAACAACCTAACATTACGTAAGCTAGCTCAGAGTACAGACAAGCATAGAAAATGGACCGAGTCCGACTGAAAAGGAAATATATCCTCCCTGGTTCTGAAACGGATATACCAAGAAGGACAAAACGATTATGGAAAAAAGATTAGTCCTTTCTGCTTGATTCTGGCTATTTATACAGTACATGATAATTATATCTGCTGCAAACAGTTGCAAACTGATTTCTAGACAGGGATGATGGAGGGGACAATTCTTTTTTATTGCTTTGAATGTG